>RSEF01000031.1:35166612-35179425 GCA_003993805.1 Himantopus leucocephalus
AACTGCAGGTTTAGGTAGTGCTGAGGTTCTGTTTTATAAGTCGTACTTGGAATTTTCTGCAATGATTTTGGCTATCTTTTCAGCAGCTGTGCTTCTTCTCCTAAACATGTTCTTCTTACTGTCTTTATCTCATTATATCCATCACTCTTAGAGTGCACAAATGATAGTATGATGTTTCCATGGAGGTAGTTTGCTGTTGGGAAGACCGGAAATGATGCTTTGAGAATTGAGATATAAACGAATAAATAGCATCGTAGGGAGGCGTGCCCAGCTCAAGAATGCATTTAGCAGTTCCTGACCATTTCCTGACTGAAGTCTTGAACTGCTTAGTTCAGTTGACCTCCAGATGCCAACATGAATGTTATGTGAAAGTGCATCTCTTCAAAGCTTTCAAAGAGCAGTAGCCGCTACCCTTTGCCTGGGTACTACTTCCTTAAAGTTTTCCTTTTAGTGACTTTTAAATTTGCTAAATGTTGTCTGTGAGCTTTTTACCTTTTCTCAGAAGGATGAAATGTTAATGGTACTCTGACAACACTGCCAGTAATCATCTTCCATGATCTGTTTCTCTGGGGTTGCAAAGTCAGCAGAGAGAAAGTAAGTGTTCCAGATAATCCATAGTGAGAAGAAAGACTTATTTTTGCACAGATTAATAACTATGAAATCATATACATAAGTTAGGGGAACTATAAAATAGCATTTACTGTTTGTATTTTACTAATGTGAAAGAATAGCATAGTTAGGAAGAAATATCCTGTTAAGCATGTATTTGAGATAGAAAACTTCTGGTGTTTGTACCTGTGCAAAATCCATGTGGGAAATAGATAATAAAACAATTTATTAAAAGTAAGCTTTATTCTCTTTTTTCTGTTCACAATGCTTGAGCATTAAATGTTTTAGCCTATGTATATTTTATAGCTTCTAATTCTTTTATGTAATTTCTAAAGAAAGAGAACCCTTTTTAGTATTAAGCATGTAGGCAAATCCATGTCTGCTTAGCAGACTCCTGTCCAAAGACGGAAGGGCTTTGTTGAATGATGATGTCATTGTGATGCTTGAAGTTCTTTTTGAAGATAAGGGTGATGGTGTTTCTAGCTTGTCAGGTTTCCAATACAATGTGTTTTTAATGTGCTGTTCAAAAAATGCTGTTAGAGGTGGATGCTGTGGATTCCTGCGTTTTTTGCAATGTTTTGCAGTTCTGTTGCCATCTAAGCTTTGCAGCTATGTGCAGGGTGGTTCCCAGTTCTAATGTTCAGATCAGAAACTGTGCAAGGATCTGTTCAACTGAAGGCACACCTTTCTCCTGCTTTCTACAGTGAGTTTTTATTTCCCTGTGCTACCTCTGGTTGTAAATGGCCAGAGCCCAGAAAGAGTGGGATGAGGAAGGCCAGTAGGAGAGTACAGACCCTGAACTTCAGGAGGGCAGACTTTGACTTATTCAGGGGACGCTTTGGTAGTACCCTGTGAGAGGTAGCTTTGAAGGGTGAAGGAGCTCTGGAAAGCTGGCAGAGCTGTAAGCACAGCACAAGGTGCAAGAAATGACCATCCCAATACTCAGGAAACCAACTAGATGTATTGGGAGACTAAACCGTGTAGTCCAGTGCAAAATTGGCAGCATACAGGAGGCAGGAGCAGTCTGCAGAGGCGCAGTTTAGAAACATTGCTTGAGCATACAGAGATGTGGTGTTAGAAAAGCCAAAGCTCAGTGTGAATTGAATCTTGCAAGGGATATCAAAAGGAACAAGAGGAGCATCTACTGTTACATTAATAGTAAAATGATGAACAAAGAGAAGTAAGATGTTTTTGTGATGCTAAGAAAGCTGGCTGATGCCCATGTGAGGTAGCTCTCTGTTAATCTGAAAGAAGTCGTGGAGATCTGCGATGACTGCAGAAAGTCGAATGTTGACCCATTTTTGAAAAATGCAAAAAAGGTCAGCGTGGAGTACAACAAGCATGTCAACCTCACTTCAGTCTGTGGGAAGGTCATGGAGTGCATCCTCTTGGAGCATGTTTCTGGGCATGAGAAGGAGGAGGATGATCCAATCGACTACAAGCCAGTCAGTATTACTTTAGTCCCTGGGAAGGTAGGAGAACATAGCTGTGTAGAAGCCATTTTTAAATGCAAGAAGAACATGGTGTAGCTAGGAGCATTTGGTGTGGAATTACCAAGGGCAAATCATTTCTGCTTTATCAATGTCATTACTTTCTATAATCAGGTTACTTGTGCTGTGAACAAGTGGAGGGCAGTGGATGTTGTATACTTTACCAAGACCTTTGATACAATCTTCTATTGTCTCCCTGTCACCAAATTAGCAAAATATGGCCTGGGTAAGTGGACAGTGTAGTCAGTGGAAAACTAGCTGGATGGTTGGGCTCAAAGGGTGGTGATCAGTGGTGTAAAGTCTATCAGACTAGCAAGTCATGGCATCAGTAGTGGGCCCAACACTGCATAGTGCCTTCATTAATGACTTGGATGATAAGATGGACTTCACTCAGCCAATTTGTGGCTGATGCCAAATTGCAGAGAGCATTCACCTGGACAGTCTGGAGAAATGGACTGATGGGAACCTCTTGCAATTCAGTGTGGAGCAATACGAGGTGTTGCATCTGGAATGACGTAATTCCGTCCACCAATACAGGCAGGGGCTGACTATCTAGGAAGCAGCTCTATAGAAAAGGCCCTGACGGGGAGATCCTAGTAGACACCAAGATGAATGTAAGCCGGCAGTGCAGTGTGGCAGCAAGGAAGGTCAACTGCATTTTGGGCTGTACTAGTAAGAATGTGACATCTGTGACCATGATTGTTTCCCCCTGTGTGGTACTTGTGAGACAGCGTCTGGAGCGCTACACCCAGAATTTGAGCTCCTCAGTACAAGGAGGACACTGGTGCAAGTCCAGTAAGGGCCACCAAGATGGTCAGGGGTCTGGAGCACAAAATGTACAAGGTGAAGCTAAGAGAGCTGTGCCTGTTCATCTTGGAGAGGAGAAAGAAAAGGAGAAACATTATTGCCAATTGCAACTACCTGGGGGAAGGATGCAGAGAAGATGGAACCAGACTATTCTCAGAAGTGCATAGCAGTAGGATGAGAGGCAATAGGTACAAACTGGCTACATACAAATCAAAATTCCTATTAGGAATTTTTTCTTTTTTTTACCATGAGGGTTGTTGAATATTGGAACAGCTTATCCAGGGAGACTCCATCCTTGGAGGTTTTCAGGACTTGACTGGACTTGACATAGAGCAAACTGATCTAACCAGACCAGTTTTGATGAGGGGATTGGACTAGATGACTTCTGGAGATCTTTGTTCCACCCTAAACTCTTGATTTGGTGATTCTTATTGGAAAGAGTAAACATGGGTATGGATTTACGAAGGAAAAATTATGCCTGACCTACCTGATTGCCTTTACTAAAGGATAAAATAACTGGATTTGTAGGCAAGGGGAGCGCAGTAGATGTCATTTACCTCAACGTGAGCAAGGCTTTCAATGCTGTCTCCTGGAGTGTTCTTGTGTGAAGGGTAGGATGTTTCCTCACTGGCAGGGCTGCTCTCTGGACAGACCAGAGGAACAGGCTGATGGGAACCTCAGGAATTTCAACAATGACAAAAGGCCCCTCTTGCCCCAGCCCTTATGGTGCAGGCTGGGGATGGGCTGGCTGGGAAGCAGTTCTATGGATATGGCCCTGGCCCTGGCAGATAGTGCCGCAGGCAATATGAGCAGGGCACAGCCTGGGGGGCCAGGTTAGGGTGGGTTTTATGCCCTTCTGTTCAGCACTCTTAAACATTATGTCAACATGTCCAGTTTTGGGTCCCCTAGAACAGGAGAGACACTGACCAGCAGGACTGAATTCAGGAGAGACCATTGAGACAGTGGGGCTGGAGCCCTTGCCCTGTGAGGAGAGGCTATGGGACTGGGGCTGGTTCATATGGGAGGAGGGACAACTTCAGGGATACCCAACAGCAGCCCTGGTACTGAGGGGGGGAGTACTTTGTCCCTGATTGGACAAAGCCTTGAGCAACCTCGTCTGACACCATGGCTGAACTTCCTTGGAACAGGAGGTTGAACTAGAGGCATCCTTAGGTCTCTGCCAGCTTTAATTATCCAGTGATCCTGTTAAATTTCCAGACATTCCTTATGCGTGTGCAAGTGCCTTTGCTGAGGGTGAATGCTGAAGACTGTTTAGATGGCATTTAAATTCATTAAATTGCATTAATACAGCTGTTGCATTGTAAATACCTTGCAGAAGTTTAGTGTAGGCTGATTGAAATTGAGGAATTATTTCTGATGATGCGGGGCAATAGACTTCTAGTCTGCCTAGAATAGCCGATCTGTGCTTTCATTGAAAGTACGTACTATACTAATGATTCTCTACTGTACTTTCTCCTTTTAATATGAATAATAAAAATTACCTGATGGCAGATAGCATATAATTCCAGTGTGTTTGTGTCAAAACTATGCAGGAAGGAACCTTATGTCATTTTGCTGCTTGTTAGGTGGAACTGGGTGGATTTCTTTTTTTGTGACTCGGTGTATACAAATAGGTTGAATGCATCTAGATCCACTGGAGTTTTTAGACATGCTCAACAGATCTAGGTATGTCTGGAATTGTTTGTTGTGGCAATCATACTTCTTTTTTTAGAAAAGCAAGATGTGAACTAATTTAATGTGTGTTCATTTATTATATGGACAACTATTGTCTCAAAATTCAAATAAATCTTTTCTAAAACAATACAAACCCATACTGGCATCATTCTGAGTGCAGTTAATAGTGTTGCTTTTTTCTCCTAAACTTTCAGAAATGTAATTCATAACTATATGGGGTTGTTTTGCTGTTTAACTGCCATGAATTTATATTCATTGAGGTGGCAACTATTTAAGTTTTCCTGCTGTGAATGGAATTTGTTGTGGCACGTGTTGCATTTGCATGTTTCCCAGGTTTAATTCCATCTTTGTGAAAGTAAGTGGCAAGATTCTGAAGGCATCACACTGATAACATGTCTTGAAGTTGGAGTACTGGGCATGTATGTGTTTTTTTCAGTGCTTATTGCAAAAGATTATGCTTAGGTTTTCAGCAAGTGCTATTTTTTTTTTATTTTTTTAAGGAAGCCATCCCAAGTGACTGGAGGCATGTTTACAGTAAACTGAAACGTTTGAATATTTGCTGTTGGCCATCAGTTTCACTGGTGTGCAACAAGGTAAGCTGAGTTCTGATTTTCTCCAATTTAGGTGGGTGCCTGCATATTCCACCTTACAGAGAAGGGATTTTTTGTCAAGTATTCCATCCCCTAACTACCACTACCACTTGCAGTCTCGCAGGTGGGTCTTTTGTTTGTTTTACTTCTGTTTTTGCATGAAATAACTGAAAAATTTGTGGAGAATTTTGCATTTTAAGTAATGTTTTAGAAACTCTGAACGCTCCTCTTAAGCTGTCCCGTTTTCATGTCAATGAGGTATACTTAAAATGCTCTCAGAGTACACATATGCTGTGCCATATGAAACTGTATATTAGCTCCAGCTCTAAGAAATGTTGATCACCCATTCTTTGTGCAAGACCAATGAGTATTCAGCATTTCTTGGTTTTAAGCCCATAAAGCAAGGTGATACGGTAGACTTAGGGGGAAGAAAATGCTTTAATGCTTACATCTGCTGTTAAATACAACATAAAGCTTGTATATTTTTTTCTGGCAAATAGCATGCTTTCTTTTCTAGTCCTAAGTATATGTTTTTAATCTCTTTTGCAGTGTCATATGACAGAGCGAAAATGTTGGATGACATTAAGAAGCGGCTTGAATTTCCTAATGCAGTTATTCAGTCACAGGTAACTTTTTTTAAAAGCATTAAACAAATTGACTTGTCTGTGGAGACCTTTGTTCCAAGGCCTGCTGCCTGACTGCAAAAAGGTGATAAGGAAGACTTTTTTGGGTGGTTTGGGTTTTTTTTTCCAAATGCAGAAAACCTTCAAAGTAGGGTATTCCTAAGTTGCAAACAAATGCTAATTGCCCTTTCTGTGTAACCCAAACATTGGACATAATTGCTCATCACTGTAAAGTCTCTGCATGAAAATCAGAAACTTCCCAGGACTCTAAAGTTTTAAGTAGGGGCCAAATGGTTTTTAGTGACCCTGTGATCTCCAGAGAAGGCAGGAGTTACCAGATATCATGTGTGGGCTCAAAATACTTGGCAATACTTTATAGAACTGTCTTTAGCACTGATCTGTTTTCTTCCTCTGTGATTAGAGCTGAGGAACTACTGCAGTCTTGTCTGTCATCAAAGAATAACTGTGTACAGCTCCACTGTGATCAGCAGACCAAACCCCTTTATTTTCACATCCATGCATTGGCACTTGATGATGTTCACCTGAAACTTTCTCGTGTGCATAAAGTGTTTATCATAGTATTTTTAATGGACAGGAAGGAAGAAAGTAATAGGCTGTTTAAAAAAAATACACCTTCCTTGCTTCGGCTGTCTCTCATTTCAGTATTAAAAGTCTATCTCTTCAGCTGTAAGATCATTGCTAACTTCCCTGCTTTCTTCCTCTTCTGTTCTGAATTCAGGTTTAAATATGTAGCCATTTGCTTGATGGAATAAACTGCACAAACTGCATTCACATCAACCTGGTGTTTCTGTTGTGTTTTCAGCTCAGCTTACATTGGTTTACAATAATTAAGTTTGAACAAGAGACGCAGATCAATTTAGGAGAGGAAATCGTGTCCCTGAAAGCTGGAGTTCATCTAAGGTCTAGCAGTGTCTTGTACTGCAGAGTAGGACTCAGCATCTTTGAACCAGTTGGTCTTTCTTCAGTGCAGAAGAATGTCCCCATGGTACAACTTTTGCTGAAGTGTCTTGGCTCATCACTACAGCTGCACATCATTAGAGGCTACTGGTGTGCTTTGGTTGATTTTTGTGCTGTGCTTTGGTTGTTTTGCTGGTTTCGACTTAAATTCTGTGACCCCTGAAAAGCATGCTGTAATCTTCAAACCATCATCAGGCCAGGATGATGGATGTCTTCTCTTTCTGGGACCAACCAAGACATCTGCTTTGCAGAGCACGTAACCTACACAGTCAAGTAGTGGCAAAGTGAGGAACTTGAGCATTGTTTTGTAGGTCAAAAAGTTTTACTGGTGAGTGAACTTCTTGGAATGCAGTGGGCTAATATACATTTTTGACTTTCCTGTGTAGCTCCCTGCAAAAGCCAATTTCTATTGATAAGCCCCTTTTCCAGTCTAATGAAAGTGTTTTAAGGATATGGGTGTGAATTAATTTCTGAAGTTCCTTATAAAGAAAATAAAAAATAACAGAAGATTCACTTGCATCGGGTGTTTCAGTATTTTAGTACACATTTAGATTTTTAAATGCAGTTTGAGGAAATCAGACATTCCTTCTATTAAAATAGAATGAGATACTTAATCTTAAACCCGACATGAACAAACATATGCTATTCTTTAGAACTGAAGCCCTGATTCTTTAGAAATGAAGCTTTTTTTTGGAGGACCTTGAAAATTTAAATCTTGTTCATGATCTCTGCCACAGAATAGCTTTATGAGGAATACTGTTAACTTCAAATGCCTTGTTTAAAGTAAATGAAACATTTCTGGCAGTAGATATGCTAGGGGATATGTAAAGGGCTTAAGTTGTGCTGGTACCTTTGTCATCAGTGTTTAGTAAAACTTGTGATGCAAAAATTTGGGCAAGTTGCTTAGATTTGCTGTGTTCCACTGCTTCTCTTGCTTCTGCTGCCCTGTATAGTAAAAGAATTAATATTTACCAGGGCTATTAAGTACACTGAGATCTGTACAGCTGTGGAGCTGTAAAGGTCTGTTACAGTTGATGCATTAAAATACCTGCAATTCCTGAGTATGTATCTGATTGTAATTTTGTAAGAGGTTCTGTACAAAGAGACCCCTGGATCTATGGGGAGAAGCCCTATAGAAGTTTGTTTCTATTCTGTGTTAGCATAACAGTAAAAAATAGTATGCCAGCATTATGGAGATTTTTGGCCCTAAAACATATTTCAGCTTCCATACTACTTGATCTGCATGTGTTTTTTATTTCTTTTTCTCTTTTAGGCAGTGGGTCATCTGATTGCTGCAGTACTGAAAGAAAATGTTTCTTCGGAGAAGATCAGACAGGCGTCTGACCAGGTCTGTGTCATTCTTTCACTTGTCTCCTCTCCCATCCATATGTGCTTATGGTTTTCTGTGGTTTCCCTTAATTCCCATGTAATTTTAATAAATCCTGGAAGTTTAGTAAGGTAGTTAGCAATATGTGTCTCGATGTACAGTTAGAAATGGTAAATCTCTGGGATCAGAAGAGCATTTTTACTTCCATCAGAAGTCTTAACGGCAGAAGTCTTAATTCTGCAGAATACCAACATCTAGCTATGCTCAATTTAAGAGAGTTTTATTTGACTTTATTTACATTACTGCAAGTGAAGTGCCATATGGTGAGACTTTGTCACTTGAGTAGGAAAGCCTTTTATATAACTATAAAAAATTTTAAAAGTACAGCATCTCACATACCTGTATGGGTGTTATATTTCATATTAGTTAAGTAAAGCTCACATTTCTTTAGGAGAGAGCATGGTGCAAAGGCATACTTGGCCTTTTAGTTGAGTCAAGCTTGCTTAAGTGCAGGTCTGTCTTGTTAACTGAAAGGCATATGAAATGCTGGCATTTGCAAGTGTCACAGAAACATAGGAGAGGTGTTTGTTAGGATTTGCTCCTGCATTTTTTATCCCCAAAAGCTGACTTATACAGAAATGAGCAGAAAATTATTTGTGAATTTTCCCTCCCAATCTGAAGTCTTAAAAAAAACCAAAAACCAAAACCAACCGCAACGCCAAACTACCAAACCCAAACCTGAAAACTGCTGAGTTTTGATATGAGGGAATGTTGGAGGTGTGCAGTTTCTCTAACAAGCTCCTCCAACAGTCCTGATCATAATCATGTTCTCAAATGACATTCTGTTTTGAGCTACAAGCTGACTCTTCCCATTTGCTGCCTCATGAAGGTATTAAACACAGCAGCACCTTCTAAAACGTAAGAAATGGAAGATTGTGCTGCTTAGACCTTACAGGCTCCCTTTTTATTCAAGAGCATTTTGCTGTGTTCAGTTGTTTAAAAATGTTTGCTGTTTCTTCATTTGGAATCTACAAAGTCAGCAAACTTACCTGTGAATGCAAATTTAGCATGAAAACAAGTAGCAATTTTGATGGATACTGCCAAATCTTTGTGCTTACTAGCAAATGGAGAGAATTGAGGACTTCATATGGTAAGTAAAGGTGGCTTACCTCTCGATAGCCCTTTTCATGCCTGCCTTTAGCTATCTGCACTATGCCTTGCTGTAGGCATAACTTGACATAGCAGTTCCTGAGCTGTCTCCAGTTACATCTCGATCGAAAGTGGAACTGATGCTCACCTACCTGCATAGGCACAGCTGAAAAATTTGTCTGTCTTACGTTTTTCTCAGACTCTTGTCCCTACTGAGGGCATAGGCAGTACGGGGCAGGAAAGCAGGAGCTGTCCTGGGAAAGGCCTTTCTTACGTGTAGAATCTGTACCCCAGCTTCCTCCCTTGTGCTCTCTAAGACTTCAGGAGAAGCTGTTGAGCAGGTTTTTATTTAAAAGTGTGTTTGAAATGAATGAAGAGAAATGAGTGTCTGCTTTCTCATTGCTCGTGTCTCATCCTTTTGATTTCAGACTCCTGCTCTGAACTTGCTTTGGGAGAAGTGCTGCAGTGAGAATGTTGCCTTGCGAACAGCCTGCTCTGAGGGGTTGGTGGCACTTGTTGCAGAGAAACATGCTGAGTTCGACTATGTTCTTCATGGAGCTCTCAACCTAATTCCCTCAGCAAGGTAGTGCTTGGTTGCCTGATTTTGTGCCTTTTGTCAGCCGGTTATCAGTCACTGCTTTTCCCTTGTAAATACAGGGGAAGAGGAGAGGTTCTGTATCTTCAGATTAGCTGTGGCATTAGGAACTGACATTGCCCTGCTACTCTGCTGAAGACTGTTGCTTTCATCTTGGCAATGTGACAGTCTGGCTCTGACTTAAGAACTCAGAGTATGCTATGCATGTAAACTGAAATTATGAGCAGTTTAGACTAATGCTCTGAACTTTGAACTGTAGAACCTCAGAAATCAATGCTCTGCCTAGTTTTATTTCCTCTGTCACGGTGAAGGGGGAAGAAAATGGCAGCAACTTCTATTATGGAGAAGAGAAATAACTTCCTAATCAGTCTGTCCAAATAAGTAGTTGCTCACATAGAGTCACCATAAGGCTGTGGCTGGCGTTAGGAATGCTGGGTTTTGTTTCCCTGTCTGCTGAGGAAGAAATCACTTTACCTAACTCTGCAGCTACTTCCTGTTACAAAATTTTGCAAATATAATGCTTGCCTCTCACAATGATGTTTTGAGCTAGACTGCCTGTACAGCATACTGAGAGAATGCAGTCATGGGGGAAAAAGACACTGTGCATAAAATTGATAAATGGGAAGTCAAGCAATGATGGAGAAGATGATTCCTTTCAAATCTACCAACCTTATAAAGTTCCTTGGGTTATCTAGGTCTCTTCTGATTTTTGACAGCTAACTGTATTTCTGCACTAACTTTCTCATTCTCTTCCTAGAGAAGGCTAGAGTTGTTTTTAGCCAAGCCAGCTAATTGGTGCTACACCTGTGATGTATTATGCTCAGCATAGAGGTTGCAAGAACCATACTATTCAAGACATGTTTTTCACCCCTTCTAACCTTCACATAATAGGTTTTAGGCTGAGGTTTCTCATGGTCAGTCTGAGCCAAAGGTGAGCTTAGGTTTGAGTAAACTAGTGAAATGCTTAAGAAATCAGGTATTTTAAAAAAGACTGTTTCTCTCCTTGTGATTTGCTTTATTACCAGTAGGATCTTACTGTGCTGATTTTATGCTGAGTTTACAATAGGTGGTTATGGATCCCTAGGAAAAGTTTTGTAAATGTATTTTTTTATATAATATCAATAATTTAGGTAAACCGCAGTCCTCCAAATAACAACATTTTACTAGTTCAGTTTGGGGTTAAGGGAAGAATCTTCATTGTTAACAAAGATGTAAAAACACCTGTGCTTGGACTATGAGGATCTGAGTCCAGTGGGGTAAGGTGGAGGGAGAGTTTCATTAGCTGTGGCTTGCAGTAAGAAGTGTGAAATTCCTGTTCAGCTACGGGTTTGTTACAGTATCAGTGGTTTATAAGTAAATGAAATGTTAATACAATTTTGTACTTCAGAAAATAAAAAGTATAAAATGGGATATTTAGGATTGAGTTAACCTTAAAAACAAAATCAGAGTTATGTATTGAAAGGCTTGGATCTGCCCCATTTCTACACCATACGTAGATTTTTCCCTGTGTGAAACCAACACACATGACTCATTACTATAGTAAGTGCTGGCAAATTACCCAGGAACCCTTTATGTATTTTTGGCTCCTTCCCCCTGCCCCGAGCTGCCATGATTCAAACCACATCCACTATGGATTGCAAAGCAGGGTTTATATAGCCTAACCAGAGACGTCTGTGGGTTTAAAATATCTGTAGCCTCAGGAGCTGATTAAACTTGACAGTTTCAGACTGGTTCATTTCAGTGCTGATACTTTTTTTTTTTTTGACTGCTATTTTAGAATTGCAGCCTGCTGTTCCTTATCCTGTTCCCTGTCAAATTTTCGTCCAGGTTTGCTCTGTGGCTTTGCACTGCTGTGTGCACAGGGTCTCTAAAATAAAGTAAATACGAAGTTGGCAGCCAGCAGAAAGGCACTTCCAAGTGCTGAGCACTTTTCAGTGCTGAATGGAGTTAGGTGAACATTTTATTGGCAAAGACTACTCACGTTGTGTTCTTGCTTCTCTTTCTTCTGTTATGATGAATTTAGTAGGGGCTTAATGCACCTGGTGAGTTTTATTTTGTCAGGTGTATCAAATTCTGCACACTATGAAAGACATTTTGCTTTGTCAAAGGTGAACATCTAGCACCTATCTGAGGTAATTTGTTATGTGGTTCAAGCTGTCTGCTCATCTGTTTGTAGGGAGGGAGATAAAATAGCTGTATGTATCTGTTTTATGTAGTCCTTGGCTCCTGAGATCAAAAGTCGGCACAAACCAGATGTATCAAGTACATTTTCTGACAGTGTGGTTTCTCTTGCTTTCTTCAGTGAAATGGTTGAAATTGTGTACCGTGCTGGATGTTTACCTATATACTTGCATTCAGAGAAGAGGTAATTTTTGGTTTTTAATATACTACAAGCACTGATTTCAAGTAAGCTGGGTTCAGCAAATATACTTGTAAGATACGGTAGAAGCAAGCCATCAAAATTTTTATTGATATGTTGATTATTCTCTCTGCTTCTCATTATGTGGAAAGGAAGACAAAGACACGTGGATGCGCAGCGTGCTGAGAATTGTGTAGGCAGGCATGAGGAGGCCTCTTGAGTGTCAGTTTTGTTGCTGGGTTCCTCCTGTTATGGAAGAATCAGCTCATGTAACTACATATGTGACAGTAATGTGTTTCTGTTTGTCACCAGGAATGTGCATGGTTTAGTAAAAACTATTTCGAAATTACTACAAGTTCAAGCTATTCAACTGGAAAAAGATGGAGATGATGCTGTTTGGAACCTGTATGGAATCAGGTTAGTTTTGCGTCAGCTTTATTTAGATACCATAATAACTTTTTGTCTGATTTCCAGAAAAACCATAGATTAAGTGTTGATACTGGCTTTCAGTCTGTCTCTTTTTGTGTGTGTGTGTGTGTGTGGTTCCTCTTTATGGTGTGTGGGTTTTTGGTTTTTGTTGGTGTGTTGTGT
>RSEF01000031.1:35180425-35218781 GCA_003993805.1 Himantopus leucocephalus
ATGCCATCATAGAAGGCTATCAGATTGGTCAAGCGTGATTTCTCTTTGCTGAAGCCATATTGAACACTCCAGATAAAATAAAATGTATTTTTCCCTTTTGCAGGGTTGTCATGGATGGAAGTATTTGGCACAGTTATAACTAAGCAGTGATTCAAAATCTATTAATAATTTGAGATAAGTCAAGAGGTTGAATCCTAGCAGCACTTAATCAATAACTGGTTTAAAGGTTTATAGAGTAACTTAACAAAATAACTAAACAACGACTTAATTACAGATTCAAAGATGGCAGGATTCACACTAACTTACTATAAAGTATCCCAAATCAGTACATGTACACATGAACAAAAACCACAGAATGACCACAGAGATCAAAGATCTCCTAATATTACATGACTCTAGTGAGCCGGCGGGTACCCTTTTTAAGTCCTACGTGTGCACGGACAAATGGAAGAGCATCCACATCTATAAAGCTTATCATAAACATATAAGTGGAGGGGTGGATGACAGAGAGGCTAGCCTATAGTTAAAATTTCCCTTTTCTCAGGTTAGAGTAAATACTCACAATATATCAGCATTCCTCAACGGGCGATAATTAAGGCACGAGAGGAGTT
Organism: Himantopus leucocephalus; assembly: GCA_003993805.1. NCBI lineage: Eukaryota > Metazoa > Chordata > Aves > Charadriiformes > Recurvirostridae > Himantopus > Himantopus leucocephalus. The sequence goes on from RSEF01000031.1 coordinate 35,181,037, forward strand.
GTCTCCCCCTGGCCTTCTGGTCCTTGAGGTGTTGTCTGAGCAGCGTCCCAACTCAGTGGAGATACTGTCCACAGCCCACTGTCATCCAGAAGAGCTCAAAAGATCTTTACTGAAATCGTTACTTATAGGATCCAAGATAATTGACTTCTGTCAGGTACTTTTCCACTCTGGCCCAGCTCAGACAATGCAGTATTTTGGTACTTTCCATGATTATGCGAACCCAGGAGTTGCTAGAACTTGTGGTCCTGGTATCCCGCTCTCTGTGGCCATGATCCATAAGCTGTCAGGAGTGATCAATTACAATTATTATTTTCAAATGGTAGGAGCCACAGGCACCAGGCACACTATTGTGTTTTTGGCCCGTTGCTCTCCACCTGTGCTTTCTTTCATGTTAGATGATTGTATTACGTTCCGGTCCAGTGTGTTCTTGTGTGGCCCAGATGGGGAGGACATCACACCAAGTACCAAGAGGCTTAAGGGGGAAGGGTGAGCGGAGACACTGCACCACGACACGTGTTTGTGAGCAAAGAAGAAGATACCCTAGAGTCCTGACATCATGAAGAAGTCACAACAGGCAGAAAAGACTGTCTCTTTTTTTAGTATTAATCCATGGTTTGGCCTCTAAAGCAGATGGCCCTCTGAGGGCCATCTATCCAGGAAGCTGATTTTCCTGGGTGACACAACGGGCACAGCAGTGTTTTTAACATCATGAGTCTACCCTCAGCTTTCATTTGCACAAAGCTGAAGTCCTGTGGGATATGGCTTTTGAAATGCTTCAATGTAGGTCTGGGGTGGTCTTTCCTCAGACACATGCCTGTGCTGAATACAAGGAGCCATCACCAACTGCACTCAGCACATCCTGATCTAGGAGAGAACATTGTCCAAATTATTTTCAGCATAAAGGGAACGTTTGGCTCCTTCTTATAGACATATTTGTTGTAGCAATCTCTCTTGACTGCTATGTGATCACTTTGGAGATGTCCCCAGACAAGGATGGGTGACTCTTGCTTCAGCAGCAAATTGGATTAGGCAAGGATTCAGCTGGCCCTGTTCCTAGCATATGGTGGTGATTGTGAAATGAATAGAGAACAGATTCTCCATGCAAGGGCAGTGATAAGCCTGCACCTCCCTTCCTCCCTCTCTGCCTGCTTTCATCCAGAAGATACTGTGCAAGCCAGCCCCTGGCCCTGTGAAGTCATCTCACATGTGGATGGCTGCCTGGCTGCCCAGTCAGTAATGAGTAGTGGACTTCGCATGATGGAGGTGGGTGGACACCAGGCGAGACTAAGAGGAGAGTGTGCCATATATATGAACTTCATGCATTTGACCATCAAGTGGATAGGGTGGTCTGAGGCACAAAGAAGGTAAGACCGTGGACCGTGACACCCTGTGGGACATATTATCCTTACTTTTGAGTACCGAAAGAAGTATTTTGTGGCACTGGGACAGCAGGGGTGGCTCTGAAACGTGTTTCTGTGTGCTCACAGATGTATTGCCTGCTGCAGTCATGAAACAGCCCTGCATGGGATCTGTGGGGCAACATGCCATCTGCTGCCCTTGAAGCTGTTAAAGGATGTAGCTTGGCAAAGTTGGATTGCATCTGCCAAGGATTTTACAGGTTGTCTATTTGTTCATACTGCCCAAGGACATGACCTGAAGGGTCATTGTGGCCTATATGGACCTTAATAATTCTTACCGCAGCCTGCTTGGGACACTGTTGCCATAGCACACCTAGTGAGCTCCAGTGCCATGACAATGTGAATAAGGATTTGGCCTCGAGAGGACCAAATGACTATTGAGAGTGCAGTGGATGCACAGTGTAGACACAGCCATGCAGATCCCAGTGGTAGATAAGGATCATTTGAGCCCTGGCAGCTCCATCTAGCCTTTGGGAAAATAGCTTGAGCTCACTGTGTGGTGTGGAAGGGGAAGCCAGTGAGTTCAGGTTCATCTTCACAGTTCCTATAGTGCAGTTTTCTTAGAAGTGGTAGAAACACTGGTAAGAACACAGCATGACTGGAAATGGGTAAGATTCTGGCTCTAAATTCAGAAGTGTGTATTAAAAGTGCATTTTGGAGGTAGACTGTCTTTATAGCCTAAAATACTACCAGTTCACCAGAAAATATCTCACCTCCAGCTGGCAGTGGGCGCCTTGTTGCTTCAGAAGCGTGGTTGCCTGGTTTGCCTTCGCCCCCTTGCAGGGTCAACCAGTGGCCCCATCAGCTTGCTACATGTCACAGTCCTGTAAGTGAACAGTGGTAGCAGTCAGCTCTTCACAGGGCAGCTTCAGGCAAAGAGAAGACAAGGCAACATGCCTGCAATCTTTTTGTCTTCCCCCTGCAGACTTACAGCTGGTTTGGGGTACATTTGTATCTTGGTAATTGGGAAATCTAATTAGATATCCTGGAGTCCTGATTTAGTGGCTAAGAGATTTTGAGAATAGTCATCTGTGAAGACTTGGGACCCATGTTCCATTTGCATGTGCAGTTTCTATGGCTGTGTGGGTAAGTGCTGTAATTGCCTGTAGGAGTTTATAGTGTTTGCCCAAATGGAATAAATTACAAATACTTCCTAGCATTCAGTTTTTAAGTCTCTGATTTTAGAATTAGGGAGACAGCTGACATAAAATACTATACTTGAAGAGAAATGCAAGAACAGAGATCACATTCTGTTCGCTTCAACTGTGTCTTTTTTGGCAACTTGTGTATCAGTTGATGGAAAGTTAAAATTTTGCAGCTATTTTAACACCTGGTTAACCACTACAGAAATCCTTGGTAATGACTGAGTACTTACCATGGCATGGAATATATGCTAATACTGTTCCAATTAAGCAGCATTCACTGCAATTGCCTTTCATTAGGTAAATAATTTCTGAGGGAGATATACTAATTAAGTGTTTTTTTCTCATTATGTATTTCATGATCAAGAGGAGTTTACTATATTTACAGCAGCACAACTAAAGCTATTCAGAACTAACCACACCAGTATTTACAGAACACAGAGAGAAATTGCTTATGCTTCTGTCTTCTTTGTTGCTTATTGTGAAGAGTATGATTAGTTTCCTTAGAGGTGCTTCCACCCCTGTAATGAATAAAATGATCCCTAAGTTAGTAAAGTGTTTTGAGACCCTCTAGAACATAAATGATTTTATAACTTTAAAATACCATTGATATTCAGTTCTCTGAGCTATCTGCTGCTGTCTAGAGGCTGATTTGCTTATTTATAGTAATAATAATAATAAGCTATCTGGTTTAGCACTGTATTGCCATGTAAAGCTCTTTAACGCAAGACTGTTGCAATCAGATGGAACACTTAGGCTTGGAAAATCTTTTTGTTATATCTTATGGCAGCTTATTCCATGCCAGCATTACAAGCTTTATATTCCTTCTTGAACAGAGACCATTTTTTAAATTTATTGTTTGCATTTTCTTAGAGGTATGCAAAGTATTAATAGCATATATGTAGCTCAGAGAACTTTAATAAATGTCAGCTTTTATACACAGCTTTACTGCCAGTACATCAGGTTTCCTTACCACATGGAGGAGCTTATCAAGATGAAAACGTTTCTGCGGTTGTCATTTGCACCTGGGTAAATACCATACCAATCTCACTAACTCCTGTTAGCAGCCAAGAGCAGTAAAAGTGGTAGAAAAGTAATGAATGAAGACAAAGCCTCTTGGCCTCACCAGATATCAGGCAGGATCGTGATAGCTCGTGTATTTGGGGTCAGGAGACAAAGTCCAGTTCCTTTTCATCATGGCAGTTTGTCAGACTCTTGCTGCAGCATTTTTGTACCCATGCAATTTTTTTATGGATCTCATGCTGTTTTGGCAGCTTAATTCAATTTAAATGCCTTCTTGTTCCTGATTTCTCCTTTGCATTTCAAACAAATTTGATTTAAAATGAAATGGTAGTTTTGGAGAATTGTGAACAGGTTTAATACCTTGTCTTTCTTACTTGTTCTCCATCCCGTGGGCTCTTCATTTTGCTGGTGTTCCTTTCTTTGAAATCCCCGTACCCTGGGAAACAAGCAGAAGCTCAGAGGCCAGAAGCCTTGTTCTGCTTTTGTTTCTCTCTTGAAAACATAAATCTATTGCTAACCAGCCTGCTCTCCTCCTTCTAGCCATTCCTTTCCTCTTAAAAGACAAGCAATTTGATTATTCTCTTTTTCTCCTTCACTCCAGCTCCATTCACAGAAGAACCTGGCCAGGTGCTTATGTAACTATCATTTCTGTATACTCTTGAGGGATATGCGAGCTGTTTCTCAAGCCAGCAAAGCTGAGACTATGTAATTTTTCTGAGAAAGCACATGTCATTTTGCAAGGATTGTCCTTTCAGAGGTATTCCTCTGTGATTGCCAAAGTCTTAACAGATGCTCTTGGTTCTGATCTCTGCAAGGAAACTAGGATGTCAGAGCAGACACTTTTGAGTCCTGGGCTTTTCTTGAAGATGCCTCTGAAAGCTTCATTATTTGTGTACAGTGTACATCTCAGTATAAATTAGGACATGAAATATAATCATTCTACAGTTCGGTGTTTCTCAGTCTGACAGATCTGACTTCTCAGGGCAGGCTGTAAAACATTGAAAATATGCCTAGTCTAAAGTAAAGAAATCTCATTTCCCTCAGCCCCCACCCCATGCGCAGCTCCTTTCCCTTCAAGTCCCAGAGTTCTTAATTGGACTTTTAAAATGTGCATGCAGGATAAGACATGGGCTTTATCATGCGCAGGTTATCTGGAGAGTCAGAGGGACAATGACTCCCACTCATGCTGTCTAGAGCACAGTCAGGGTCAAGCACCTCCTGCGTGCCAGTGCACCCTGATTTGACGTTCCTTCACTGTTATAATTAATATTTTTCTTCTCCCCACTGTTTTATGATAAGAAAGGTGTGAAAATGTTTTATTTCAAATAAAGCGTTTGTCTTATCTGAGCAGAAAATGACCTGGAGGTCAGATCTGCCTATAGGCAGATAATAAATATTAATTTCTATGTCTAAATGACATAAAGAGAACCAAGGATAAGTTATATCACAGATCAGCAAATTCACCTGGGGGTAGCTTTGTAATTTTTTTTTCTTTTCATACTATTCTCAATAGCTGAAAAAAAGAGCATTTTGAAAGAATCATAATGTGATCTTGACGAGTCTAAAGCTTTTTTTTTTTTTCCCTCTTGCCTCTCTAAATTTTGCCTCTCTAAAAGTTTTGGAATGGGAAAGGCTGGATTACATCTTAGCATAGTCTTTGTGCGCAAAAGAGAAATAAGGAACAGCAAAACCAATGAAAATCAATCAGTGTGTGTAAGGCAGGTAGAGAAGGGATTGTGTGAGCTTATTTGGTAAGTAATGACTTTCTAATGCATCTTGATATTTTCCTGCTAAAAATCCTATTTCAACTTTGTGTGACTATAGGAAACAGCATTCTTAATACTTTCAGATATACTGAAAGATCAGTTTGTAAGAGTAATTATTGCTTAAACACAAACTAACTAATTAAATATTAGGGCCAGCCAAACTGTGGAAAGCACTGTAAGGTAATTTACCTCCTTGTTTTTGTTTGGATGGAAGGTGTTTAATATGTAGTCATAAGTTTCTATTTCTCCTCATTTTTATTGTGCTGCCTTTTAAATTTGTTTGCCTACACAAGCAAATTAGTATTTAGGTGTTTGTAAGTTATACAGGTCAATAAATTGATTCATTTAATAGAGTTTACAAATTAGATTTGCAATTCTCCATTCTCTTCAGTTCTTCACCATTTGGAATTACATTTACAGTTCTGAATAAGTGAATTAAGTATAAATACAGGATACAGGTATTTTATTGTGTCAGGGAGAGTGGTCTTATAGGAACCATGCAAAAAAGATATGTGAAAAAGGCCTGAGCATGTCACTTTAGCTGTCAGAAATTTGACAAGTATGTCCAGAAATTTCTATATTCAGATTGACAGCATATGGCCATTATTAAACCAAAGCAAAATATCCAATTCTTTATGTTTTGTAAGCTAAAGATCTTGAATGCATCTTGCTTTATGTGTTGACCACAAACTACCCATGAATGTAACTCTCAGGTTGAGATTTGAAATGTGGCTGCAAATTAGGTTTAGTACTTGTGTACTTAGGTTTAGCACCTGTGTTTAGTACCTGTTTAGTTAACCAGTGACTGCACTGATGCAATAGCAGCTATGGTTACAGTCCACAGAGGCCGTGTTGGCCATTTCCTTGCATGAGTGGCTTTTCACATATTCATCAGGAGTTTGTCAGGCCCTTCGGGCAATAAAGAAGAGTCAGTTGAACCTCAACACAAGGAACTTTTAAACAGCAACTTCCCAAAGAGTCTGGTCTTGGGATTTTTCTAGCACTCAGGATTTTTCTGATGTTTACAGTTAAGCTACTCCAATCTTCATTTTATTCAGTCATCAGCATACAGATCCATATGAAATCAGGAACCCTTACCCTTATCAGGATCCCTTGTTGCCCCAGAGGATCAGTATGCCACAGAATTCAACTAATTCCAGCTCTTGTTGGACTTTTCATCTGCCCCATCTTTTTACAAAGTTTCCTATGGATAATCCATGTCCTCGCACTGAGGAATGTACCCCTTTTCACTTATGGTCTGGTACTGTCCAGAGGTTTTAGTCAGGATTGAGGTCACTAGTGAAAGATGGTGTGAGACCTTCTGTTGAGCTGCTATTCAGGATGCCAGAAATTCTGAGTTTGATGTCTTAGAAATGACTCATTCAGTGCTGTGTGCTTTTGCAGTGTTGAAGACTAGGGTTATTTTTTTTTCCTGGGAGGTACTTTATTCAACTTTTTAGCAGTGATACCCCAGTAACATCCGCACAAATGCACCACAGAGGTGGTCATTCTCTATGGCAACTGGGCTCTCTGCTTCTCCAGGCTAGCTGGCAGGGAAAGGTTAAAGAAAGAACAGCCCTGAGTGTAAAGCTGGGCAAAACCAATGAGGTAATGTAACAATCGTGTCCTTGAGCTATTTTTTTCAGCTAAGTTGTACAGAAAATATCTAAATTTTTGTAATTATTGTCACAAGTCTAACTACTTCTTGGCACCAAATTATAGTGCTTAAGGTTCTTGCCGTGGCATTCTCAAGCTACTTAAGGGCAGAACAAAGCCTCTTTTGAAACAATCCTCAACAACTTCAGAGTGTTTTCTAGGTTAATGGTCTCAGGCCGTTTTACAGCCAAGGTCATATAGGATCAAATGTATAGGTGAGCTGATATAGAATCAGAAGCCATAAGGTCTATTTCTGTGTCCTCTCAACTTTGGGTGAGTTGATTAACCTTTCTTAGATTGTTCTTCCAGTTGTATAGTGGAGATAGCAGTATTCTGTCTTCTAATGAAGAGGCTTACAGATGATAAATATTTTGAAAACGCTCTTTTAGGTGCAAATGCTGAGATTTCATTCCTGCTGCATTGTAATTATTTTTCCCTTTATTACTCCTCCAACTTTCAGAAAGTGTTTTTTTCTTTCGGGTGTATCAGAAAGTTATTGACTTACTTAGTCAAGTGACAAAGTCTGACTTCATGCTAGCTGCAAGGTGTTGCTTTTACTACCAGCTTCTTCCTCTTTAAAATTTCGGTTCCAATCTGAAGAATTTAGAAATATTCCTCCTTGAATTAATATTTTCATTCTTCATAGCCAGCTAATATGGATTGATCAGCTGTAGGCGAAATTGTTGCTATTCTAAATCTCTGACACAGACTAACAGCAGAGAAGGATTTTTTAATCAGGGTATGGTTTATTGCATTGATATAATGACTTTCATATGGCCACTTTTTGAAAACAGAGTCAATTAAGATACAGCCTTTCCTCTCCTCAGGCTTACACAACACTATAAACTGATAACTCTTAAGTTACTAAATTTTTTCATTTTTCCTTTCACTTTTCACATTAGTAACACAGTCCAAGTGATGTATGTAAGACAGAAATGTTGTTCCTTGTCTTAGCTAACAATAGTGCTGAAAGTTTTCATTTTAAAATAGAAATATTCTAAACTGGGAACTTCAAAGTTAAGTCCCCTTCAAAATTTTAGTTGAATAAAGAGTCAAATCTCTGTTTGTGTAGTCATTTGTACACTTTATTTCTACTTCTGCCTAAGCTTGGAGAGCCCTGTTTTTCCAGTTATGACAGTAAGCTAATATCTTGCAGGGATAGCATGTCTGTAAGTTTTTGCTATTCAGGGGAGTGTGCGTTTTCTAGATCTATGAGGCTCCAGCCAGTGTCAGAGTCTCCTTGTGACAGAAAACACATAGTAGGAATCCTGGGTTTAAGGAATTTGCACTGAACAAACAAAGAAGAGTGTGGCTCAGACTGGACAGTGTACCAATGTGAGGGGCATCTCAGGGGCTTGCTGGAGCTCACACAGGAATTGAGCTGAGCTGGGCAGGACAGAGCTCAGATTTTTGCAGTGCTAAACCAGAAGTTTAACTGCAAAACTTCAAAGTACCTTTGTAAAATTTTGATTCTGCTGAAGCCAAACCCAAATTCTGATGTTGATTAGACCTTAAACCTGGGCCTGAATACCAGCCAAGGTACAATCCAATGATACATCTGAGGCCTGCTTCCTCTTTTTATATCCCTTAAAATATCTCTGCGGTGGCTCAGATTGTCTTGTGAAGCTAATGAAAACACAATGTTCAGGATTCTTGCAACTTTCCGGTATGTCTTCTCATCTGGTCTTTAGTCCTCTGTGCTTTCCACTGGTTGTAATGCAGAAATCTTGATGCTGGCAAGAAAAGTATAAAATTTCCTGCAATTAGAACAGAAAATTCAGATTTCATTTTGTTGTACAGCAAGGCCAAAGATAGAAATGCAGAGAGAGCTCCATGAGCAATTTAACAGTGAGCTGAGGACAGCTAAGTTGTTAGATGAAATGGTCAAAAGGAATGTGCAGCCAGGTATCTCTGTGATGTGGATGCAGCTGCTGAGAAAAGCTACAACAGAAGCGTGATTCATTATTGAGTTTTAATACTAGGGTTGCCTCCTTGTTCAAAGAGAAAAATGTGTTCTAAATGGACAACTTAATGACACAGAGAAAGCTGCTACTTAATATTCAGTCATTGGCTCACAGTTTAAATTCAAAGATATCATCATGGTACATTTACTTCTGCCAAGCACATTTTGACGTTCATTTTTAGCGTAGGGTAAGTGCCTCTTTGATAAAAGCGTCATTGAGCAACAACATATACTTTCTTAAAATTTATAAATATTTTAAGCTTGTCTTCTGAATATCTTATACGGTTATACAGCATGCTTTTCAGGAGCAAACCAAAATTTTGGAAAAAAAAGAAGATTCTTTCCATCTTACAGGGGACCTGAACTGTTTGTTTTTAGACAAAACTTCAGCGTACACACAGGTGATGGAAATAGCCCATGAACTGTAAAACTGTTGGTCTCCTAGCTTAAACCCCTCTATTCACAAGTGTGATTGCTCCTTTAGACTGAGTATACCCGTTAAGCCCACGTTACAGATCTCACAACACTGGCAGTTATGCAGCAGGATTAAGATGAAATCTGAAGTGTGCTCTGTGCAACACAACATTTCTTTATGATGGCCTCTTGCGCAGTCTTTGGCTGCTGAAGGCTGGAATAGCTCAGGTCGTGGATGTCTCCATCAGCCAGTAGAAGGTTCTCAATATCTCTAGCTGGCTTTTGCTTCCCTCTCTGTATTTGGTTTAGTCATATCCATTCTGACTGTGTTTTCAGAATTGTAGGTACACAGCACAGCAGCTCATTTTCAAGCAGAACGGTCACTCAGTGGTTTTCTCAGGGAGCTGTGAACTTTTCCTCACCTGTTTAGTGAGCAAGGAAACCTCCTTTCCCCTTCCATGCTGTCAGAGTGGAACATCATAGGGGGCGTGCTTTATGAATATTCAGGGTTAGTGTTTTGCAGAGGAATGCTATGAGGCGATTCTGTAGTAAAAATACTAGAACAAAAGCTTTTTCCACTGAATTTCTGACTGAATTCTGTACAGTCCAGAGCAAAATTCTGTTCCCTGTTTTCCTTCCTTCACATGCACTTTTTGGACTATTTATGTGACAATTATAGCCAAATAACAGTACCATTAGAAGCAATGCTAATGGCAATAAATAGAATAACAAACGTATTAGCTATAATAAATGCAACAATTGATGTTGTTACCCAGACAGAAAATACCAATCATTTTTCTATGCCTTGAGGATACAACAAATCCCATGTAACTTCCAGATGGTCAAAATCCTATTGTATCATCAAAACACACAATAACAATGGAGAAGTATTGATGTCTTTAGGATCTAATACATGTAAGGAGTATTTATTCAGCTGGAAACCTTCTGATCTGTTAACAAATGACACCTGGTTGTATTAGGTATATTAATAATAACTCTAAAAAATGGAAGCTGCCTGGAATGGGTGAGGCTAGCCACTGTCCTTACTAATATGTATTCACAGAAGCTGTAATCTAGCCACAGAAATAGAACAAAAAGGTACATGAAGGAATTCAAGAAATGAGGTATGAGGAATTATTCACAAACCACCTATGGTTTGTTTTTACACCAGTTAGAATGAAAAACATGCTGTGAATTGAATGAGGTAGTATTCAGAAGGGAACCTTTACTTCCTCCAGCCTTGCAGATCCAGAAAAGCTCTTACGGATTTTTCAGTCTCATTGCCCAGCTCCAGGGATCTGTATGTAATTTATTGCTCAGCCTGGATGTAAAGATGACAAAAGTGAGCACTGAAAATAAATAACTGCAAAAAGACATTAAACTTTTTTTTTCCACAGACAAAGAATATACCATTGTGATTTTTTTTCTATATTTAGTGTAATTTTCTTCCTCCATATTAATCATAGAATGGTTCAGGTTGGAAGGGACCTTAAAGATTATCTAGCTCCAGCCCCCCTGCCATAGGTAGGGACACCTCCCACTAGACCAGGTTGCTCAAAGCCCCATCCAGCCTGGCCTTAAACACCTCCAGGGAGGGGCATCCACAACTTCTCTGGGCAACCTGTTCCAGTGCCTCACCACCCTCAGAGTGAAAAATTTCTTCCTGATATCTAATCTAAATCTACCCTCTTCCAGTTTAAAGCCATTCCCCCTCATCCTATCACTATATGCCCCGTAAAATGTCCTTCTCCAGCTTTCCTGTAGGCCCCTTTTAGATACTAGAAGGCTGCTTTAAGATCTCTCCAGAGCCTTCTCTTCTCCAGGCTGAACAAGCCCAGCTCTCTCAGCCTGTCCTTATAGGAGGATATAGACATATGTCAATTCCAAATCCTCTGAGTTGGTATGGTCTTCCTGAGTCAGAGCTTAGGGATGGCCGAAATGCAATATCTGCCCTGAGGCTGCAGCTGGAGAATGATGATCTAATTTCTAATTACTGTACTTACAAGAGTCAAAATCATTATTCAAACAACAGCAAATATGGTTCTTTATGCCTTGAAGCCGACAGGCCAGATTAAAGTGGGAATCCCCAAAGGGACGTTATGCAATGGGTACTCTAATCTGTTCGGTTTCTTAGCCACAGGAACTACAGAGTGACCAGATTGTGATCCACTTCAGAATTAAGAAAACATGAGTGTGCAGACAAAAATAAGGCCATCAACAATTGCATGTTGTTCTGTGTTACAGGCTACTTTTTTGTTTTGTACATTTTTGTTCATGTGATTGCTAGTGGCACCAGGGTGTAAGCTTTAATGGGATATTCTCGGTCTTATATGAGTTTGTGCAAGCTCCCAGTTTTAGTGGGCAGTTTACTCAGAGTCTATCAGACCATAAGCAGCTGTTCTATCTTTCCCAATGACTATTTGCATTGTTCCTCCCTAACCAGGGATGAATCACAACCAAAAGCTGCTGTCAGTTTGGCTCTTGTATTTTTCTGGGTTTTTTCCATCTTTTTTCCTTCTTTTTTCCTTTTTTTTTTTAAAAAAAATTTTCCAAAAGTAGCTAGTTATAAATAAAATACATCAGATATACTGTTATTAGAAAGTGCATTCACTTATGGCTGATCTATACCTGTTCCTCGACGACTATGACAGTAAGCATAGATTATCATAACATATCTGCAAAATAAGTATTGATCCATGACCATCTTCTGAAAAGTAGTAATAACTGTGTTTGTCTGTATAAAGAATAATCAATATTTAATCCAGAAGATATAGCCCCGTAGGCTCTTGCTAACAGTAATCAATAACTCTTTGTTTCTGAATGTCATGAAGATTAGCAGTGTTGACATTTTCCTGTTTTTGATTTAAGAGTTAGTCAGAGTTGTTCATTTTTGGAACCCACTGAAGGTCACTGCCTATATAGTTTCACAGGAATCTCTATATACGTCAATAACTAATTTATTGTCAATACACCTGGCTGAAATCAAAGCTCAAGTAAACTGTCATTATACATACATGTGGAAAAAGTATTCCAAAGCATTTGTATAATCTGCATAAATAAGATACAAGAAGAGAAACAGTGTTGTGAAGCACATTGACCAGGGTGTTTGCGTTGTTAGCAGAATTAGGAATAGAGCTCTGATCTCCTCAGTTCTTGTCAAGGTGACTTAGTGGGTATGCTATAAATGATTTATGGGATGATTGAGATTCCTTTTCATTATTTTCCATCCAGCATGTCTCTGTTAAAGAACAGATAAAAGGTTTCTGGTTTGTGGCTCACTGTCATGAAAATTTTGCAAATCAGTAATGCCTTCTCTATCCCTTGAACTTTGTCATGACATGACAGTGGATATAAAGGACACTGCTGCAAATTTTCTTGATACAGGAGTAAATAATAATCTGTCTCAGGAAGAAGTAATGCATTAAAAATATCAAAAATTGTTTTTTCCAGACAAAGGTGGGGTTTTTTTTGGGGGGGGGAGTGTATTGGGATTTAAATTGTGATGAAAGTATTATTGAGGCATGAACTTTTGAGGAGGCTGGTATCTCAGAGTAAGAGGATATGCTTTATATGTTCACATATCAAATGATGATGAGAAATGTAAATGATTACAGATCTCATTACAGACTTGTAACATCGCATGCAATTTTTAATAACCATATGGGCAAAGGGAATAAATGTAGATCTCTTAAACGTTTACTTAATTAGCTCATATTCCTGTTTTCTTCAGAAATATATTTCTTTTATTACATTCTTATATTAAAATTATTAATGTAATTGACCTAAGAGCTTAATAAGTAGCTAAATACTTGCAAATAAATGAAATCGAGTACAGGCACAGAACTGTAGTCAAGGCAATTTGGGGGCCATGGCAGATTAGCTGTGTAGCACAGAAGATCATAATGACAGAAAAGAAGGCTGTAAAGGACTAGAAATTTTCATCTACTGCAGGCAGGTATTTGTGTAACTTGTTCTTAAAAAAGCTTTAGTTTTCTAGTTAGAAATCCTATGTACTTTTGATATCTATCACAGTACTTCCCTGTCTTTAGCAGTAGAAAGTTTTTTCATGAAGTCTAGGTTCACCCTCTCTTATTGCACCACAAGCCTGGGGTTTTTTTGTAGCCACCATAGAAAACAGTGTATACTATTTCTTTCTTTTCCATTTGAAGCAGCCTCTTACATATTTAAAGACTGTCGTCATTTTCCCTCAAGCCTTTTCCCTCTCCACCCCTCTGCACCCCTGGCTTATGGAGTCTTTTCATCTTTAGACTAAACAAACCCAATTATTTCAGTCTTTTTTCATAGTTTGTGTTTTGCAGATGCCTCATCATTCCTGTTTCTCTATTCTGGACTGTCTCCAATTTTATACATAGGATTTTTTGAAGTATTGTGCCTAAAACTGGACACTACTTAACTCCAGTCTTATTAGTGCTGAGCAGAATGGAAAAATTCTTGTGTCTGATAATGTTTTTGCTATTTATGTGTTTGTCTAACATTTGACTTTTTTCTCTAATATCATGCCACTGCTCATTCATCTGAGATTTGTAGACTGCTCTAGTCCCCAGGATCTTTTTTTGAAGAGCTTTTACTTTGCCAGTCCTTTGCCATCTGATAGTTCCTGTTTGTGAAACTTGTTATTCCCCCCAAAGTACAGAGCTGCACGCCCATCTAACTGAATTGCATCCTTTTTTTCTTTTTTTTCTAGACCATGTTTTCAGTCTACCAAGGTCACTGTGAATTCTAATTTTGTCCTCCATCAGCCTTGTAGAGATCCCATCTTAGCATCATCTTAGATGGTAGCATGATTTCAAAGACTCATCAGGCTGCTAATGCTTGGTGGAGTGGTGTCTCCTTGATCTGGAGCAAGAGTTAGGACTCCAGCATCTGAACTTTGATGATTCATTAATAGCTAGGGGAATAATTTTCAAATGCTAAGCTGAATAAATCTGTTTGTTAGTTACTGAGGATATTTTTTACTTAAAATCCTGCCTGGAATCTGTGTAGTTCTCACTTTTGGCTATTTTATTACAAGATCAAGCGTCATGGAATTATAATCTCCAACTGGAAATTTTCTAGCTTACACCTTGGGATAGGGTAGAAGCTGCCTGGTAGAGCAGGGCCACATCTGCAGTGAATTGTAATAAAATACTAACTGCTTAGTACTGGCACTGAAAATTCAGCATTCTGATCTTGCTCTCCACTGACAAATTCTATAAAACTTGAGACTCTTTTTTTTTTCCTAATTGATCGACTTATGGAGTTAACCAACCTGGAAAAAGTTTCAGACAGCATATTTGATTCCAGTATTATTATTGCAGTATTTGAGATTTGTCATTTGATTAAGAACTAGTCACTGAAAGAATTTGTGAATCATTCTGAGTAATGAATAAATTTATGCTCTGATAACAAAAAATTTGTGAAAAGGAACAAAGGGAGAAATTAATTTAAAAAATGTTCGTTCACTCAACTCCAATAGGACTTTTAGCCATCTTTTAAATCTTTATAGACAAGGGAATAGAAACAAATGTGAGGGCTTGTGGTAGAGTCCAGAGAAAGTCAAAGGTAGAGTCAGGATTAGACTTTTTAGCTTCTATCTTTTGGTTTGATGATGACTCTGGTTTTGTTTCCACATTAGTTCATGTCTTTAGAATCCTTGAGGGTAGGGTATGGGTAGAGGGCCTTGGAGAGCCATGCAAATCTCAAATTGTAATACCAACAGGTTTACCAATGAAGGGGGGAAGGAAAACAATAACAAGAACTGCAGTGATGACAGGTCCAGGCTTAGAGTGCAATACTTGCAATTGCTTTGCAATTTGCCTTGGCAGTGTGATTACACACAATCATAATCCTGTTGTGCTGACTGCTTATTCCAGAGCACTGTGTGTGCACAATACAGCATAGATTTAGCATCACAGAGTGAATATTAAATGCAGAAGATAAAGCACTAAGCAGCTTGTAAGCAAATCAGAAGGGCAGGTGATAACATTATGAGCTAGGGATTTTAGTTTGGACCACTGTCTTAAAAATTAAATCATGATCCTTTATGTAGATCTACCAGTAGGAAATGCCAAAAAGTGTAAGAAGAAAGATTACCCACAACCCAAATATTGGGTGCAACACAGAAAATCAAATAAAAAGAGTAAGCATTAGAAGTATGAAAGACAAGCATGAAGAAAAGCACTAGGAAAGCTGAACACTAATTTTCCTTATGTTCAGCTGTAGGTCTCATTTCATCAGTTCTCTCAAAAGCACAAATCAGCAATAAGCTTATCTGCAGTACAAGGGACTGAAAAAGGTCCACAATAAAGTTTGCAAATTGAAACAAAACCCAAAGCTGTAGGGTTAGAACAATAGTAGAAAATGAACTCCAAAACAGAGTCTGCCAAACCACAAGATTTTTCAGATAAGAGGACCAGAGTAATAAGTAGTAATTACATGTTACTGGGAGGTAACACTGCTGAGTTGCTAATACTCTGGCATAGGATTGTTGTGGCAGTAATTTTTTGATTCACCTTATTTTAGAATGGCAATATTAGGAAATTCTGTAAATAATGGTTTACTTGTGTATGCTCATTTCTTGCTTTTGCCTTCTCGTTGGTTCTGTCAGAAATGATATTTGGAGGAGAGATACTCTAGGTTTGGAAGAAAGGAGGTTTTTGATTTTACAGAAGTGGTTCAGTGTTGCTAGTGAACTGATCAAAGCTCTGTATGTGTTCTGTGTGCTTATGGTTGCACTTCTACGCCTGCTCGTGACTTAGTGGTTGGCTGAAATGTGAAAGTGTATTCTGTTGTTCACTTGTATTTTAACTTAAAATATTACGGGTATTGTCAACATTCTGTGACTAGGCTAGTCACCATGGAAAACTTCATTTTATGGCATTTGCTTTTCGTTAACAGTGATTATGTCTTTCATATTACTTTTTCAGTGACAGCTCTCATCACTATGACTCACCAAAAATCCTGCTTTGCCAAACTGGAGTGCTAGGCAGTTTGGGCAAAAACATTCCCAGCTCCTTCCTGGAGGCTGAGCCTGTGGATTTGCATTTCTTTTGTCTAAATACAGAAATACCACAGGCCATAGGCAATGTAAATCTCTCCATCCCAAACTCCTGGAGAGATTTGCTGCTGTATGAATGTCAGCTACACAGCATGTACTTGGGCAGCGTGACACCTCCCACAAATGCTGACTATATGAGCAGGCTTTATGGGGTTGAACCACTATAAAGACTATAAAGACTTTATAGTCTGTTGACTATAAAGAAGTTTGGGATTCTGGTCACAATGCACAAAAGCCTAGCAGCCAGGTACGTTCAGAAGTATTGCAGAGCCGTCTGCGTCCTGCCTTCTTTTGCCCCCACAAACCTGCTTCCACCTTCACCCTGTTTCTCTTAGTGGTGGTTATCAAGGCATGACAGACTTGTTGGTGGAGCAGGTATGGGTTTCTCTGGTTTAAGCAGTTGTCTCTCTTACTCCATACTCTTATACATCAGCAGATTCACTCTTGGAGCTGTGTTTCAACAGTTACGGGTTTTGAAACAGGATCCTGGTGTGCACAAAGGGCACCTCAAAGCGACCTTTACATTTGTCAATACAGCAAAGTGAAGAAAGGTCAGGATTTTTGAGTGACTCTATTCCTCCTACCAGGTCTTCCCACCGCACAGCAGCTGTTTTCAGGCCTCTGAATCACCCTTGCAATGACAAGTAGATGTGGTCAGAAATACTTTTTAAAATTTCCTTGGAAAATATAAGCTGTAAAAATCAACACTAAAAATAAGTAAACTTCAATTTAGACAAATACAGATATTATTCTTTTTTACTGAGCAAAAACTCCTGCCATGGTGGACTGTGAAGGCACCTGAATATACCCAGGACTGATGTGAATGACCTAGTCTGAACAAACACTGAGTTTCACAAGCCATTGTGATCCTAATCGGTGAGATACCAGTTTGAAGTTCAAATACTTCAACCGTGAATTCTTTATACTTCCTTATTCTTAAAGCTGGTTTTCTGTAGCAGGGGAAGACTGAAAACTAACTGGTTCTGGGTGGAGTCTCTCACACACCAAGTTTGGCTCTACCATCATTAGCCCCTGGAACAACCTGTCCTGGATTGCTAAATTTGTGAGGCACAAAGAAAACCCAGCACCTACACTGCCTTACTTGCTTAAGTTCTCAGTAAGTCCACCTTTCTCTGCAGTTTCTTGCCAGATTTCCTATGCAAGGGTGTGCTTCCGAGGTATTTACACGAAAGCCAGTGGCTTTCTGAACCTGATTTTCCAGCACAGAGCTTCCCATATTCCTGAAGCAGCAGTTGCTACCTATGGTGCAGTACCACCTTCTCATCTTCCTACATCTGTCAAAAGCATCTTTTCAGAAATGTTTTCTTTGCTTATTTTTTCTCTGGTCATGAATTCTTATCTTTGCTTGCTTGAGTTACCTTCATTCCGTTTCAGTGAAAAAAGGCATATTCTTTGGGAGCTTATCAGACAATTCAGAAACTTGAACCTCTGCCTCTGAGTCCCACCTGACGTACCATAGAGTAGAGACTCTCCCACAGCAATAAGACTCTGAGTCTCGTCTGCAGTAGTCTGAGATATTTTTCATGCATTTGAAAATGACCAGAAGATAATTCAGGAGATTTTGGTTGAAATTGTCATACTTTCTTTCCCCTTACCGTGGATTTTTGCTGTCAAAAGGCTAAAAAATAAATCAGTGGCATAGCTTAGATGGGTTTGAGCAATGGCGGAGAACTAATCAGGGCACTTCACTGCAGCGCCAAGTGTGATGAGAATACCACCTGAAGGTGGGTGCAACTATATTCAGGGTCTGGTACGAAAGCACCAGTCTAAGTCCTGTGCTTGTGCTTTCTGTCTGTACCTTAAACTGTCTTGACCAAATTCCAGCCTACGATTAGATTTGCTATCTCGGCTTTTTGTATTATTACAGATGAAAAGCCAAGCAAAAGCTTTGTTGTCAGTAGCTGTTAGTTATCCCCCTGAGCCAACAGGAGCTGCTGGAGCTTTTGCTAAGCTTGTCGCTGCTGCAATTTGCATTTCATACATCTGTATGTCTCACATCGTGCCTGCATCTCCTTAATGATCTAAAACCAAGGCATTGTGAGTAAGAAAGGTTGAGCAGGGTAGTTGAGGGTTGTGAATATTTTGCTGCTTCTGCATCTGCAGCTTGCAGATTGATAGATCTGAGGATTAATTTTTTATTTAAAAAATAGTAAGTCAGAAGCATATGCCACTGCTTTCCTAACACTGACTTAATTGTGATTATTTTATCTTGAACACATTTCAATTGCTTTTAGAAGACTAACATAATATATTGTGACCAAAAGGAATGAGTTCAGCAAACATAATCAACTGAAATGAAATGGAAAAAGGAGTCTAATAAATAGAGGCTGCTTTCAGCCTGCCTGTGAAGAAAAGGCTGCTCCCTTGACCCCTCTCATCCAAAGTTTTCAGCCCAGAGGCTATGTCTGCCCTCTGTAGTGATGCTCAGCTGCTGCATTGGGCTGTTATTCTTACCTTTTACTGTTTGGATATGCTCTTTATTCTCATCAGGTCTCCACATTTTGTTGGATACATTTATATATTCATTGGAAATAGCCCAAATATAAACGAGTTGACAGAATACATTTACAAGGTTATATTTAGTTCCTGAGAAACATTCTTGAGACTGTCTCTGAAGTCACTGATCCCCAAATCACCTCAAAATACATTTCATACTAGTCTCCATCTTACAGTCCACGCTGGTGTACAGTTCTATCTGTGTATATTTAATAATAGGGAGCTGAGAAGATGTAATTTTAGCTCTCTTCCTTCCTATCTGAATTACTGCGTTTCTTTATTTTTTATACATAAGCTCACATAATTTTCCTTCCTCGTGCTTTTTATCAGCTTTCTCATTTTATATGAAATCACCTTTTAAAATGCAGCTGTATGTGACTATCACTTTGACATTAGACTATTTCTTTTTTTAGTGTCTTTTTGTTATTACCTGCTTCCTACTGTCTCCATTTTTTCCTAACATCTGCCTCCTAAAATAACAATATCCTTTATTCAGCTGTTTGTACATGATCTGTATGATAGTTGGTTTTCAATTTCTGTTATTATAATATGCATGACTGGTGCCCTCCTAATCTTCACAGCATTGTTTTTCAGGAAAATATTTTTCTATTATGTGTAAAATGTTTGAAGATTTCCTTCTGAGCACATTTCATTTGTAACTGCATTTTCTGTTTAGTATAATATTATCTCCAGGAGCTGTCTCTATGTTCCTTTTCCTACCATCAACAACACAGATTGAAGATGTGCTTCTTTGTGTCTTACATTATCCCTGTTGAACAAATAGGGGTTTTTTTGTTGAGGCATTTTAAAGTATCCAAAGCATCATAGATGACAGAGAAGGAAAAGATGGTGTAGGCAATCTCATTCAGTGTTCATCTCCAATGCCTTTTAATCCATTTATATGCAAAAGATGATGCCACCAACATGTTTAAGAAACAATGGTATATATCTGGTTAGACAGTAGTGTTAAATGTGTTTTTTGATACATAAAGGTAATTTATTTCTCAAAGTGGAATAAATACAGATTTGCTATAATTTTGCAGAAACCATAAATCTGATGTTTTCAGCTAGAAACTGAGCTTCAATTTTGATTATATCAGTAAAATGTTAAAGATGAATGTAGGTGCCTAAAAGCAGTATTTAGGAGCTGGACTTCTTGATTTCTTGAGCTATACCCTTGCTTTTTCTTGGATTCTTTTTAACTTTTACTTCTACTAATACCTGTTCTCCGTAAGTCACTTAATGTTTCCTTCTGTGTGGTCAGAAAGGGTCACAAAGGCCCATCATGCAATTTTCCTTGAGATATTTCTGGCACTTGATCGGCAGTGGCTTCTAAAATTGTTTGACAGCAATGCTGGAAACACACTGGGCAGTGCTAAGTCTCTCTACGTTTAACACTGAAGGAGAAGTGTACCATGCCTGCTGGGAGAATATGGAGTGAGCTTGATGGTGACCCAAGAGCATTCACGCTGAATTTTATGTCATTTTAGAGATGCAGTATGGAACACAGATCCTGAGTGGTCACTCTTTCTCTTTCTCCCTCTTTGTTACATGATGCTTATGTATTTACTACCCCAAATAATGTTTTTGCCACAGCTTTTCACTTTGAGATCATAAGTTTCTGGTACCTACTTCCAAAAGTCAAGATTCTGCTGTTGGGTTATTTTTCCATAAATTTCATCTAAACATAATTAATTTTCGTACTTTCTAGTCATACCGTACAGAACTCTATTTATTTGCATTAATATTTTTTCTTTATTTGCATTAATATTTTTTCTAACCTGATTTTTACAAAATTTCAGATCTGCATGGTTAGTTCAGTTATCAGCAGTATCTGTTATTTCATGACCTCAACTAAGACTATACGGTGTAATCTAACACCTTGGAACTTATCTCAATTACCACACTGCATGCTTGGGCTTGAATTCAAATTCAATTCAAATTTAGTTATGATCCTTATTCCTTTTATCGAATCATGCCATAGTCCAGACTGGAACGGATGTCAAAAGATCATCTGATCCAACCTTTCATGGGAAAGGGAGCCTAGAGGAGATTACACAGCACCCTGTCCAATTGCATCTTGAAAACCTCCTGTGATGTGGACTCCACTACGTCCCTGGGAAGGCTGTTCACTCAAATGAACAATTGTTCTCACTGCAAAAAATTTCTTTCTTATGTTGAGATGAAATCTCTCCTGGTGCAACTTGCACTCGTTGCCCCTTGTCTTCTCCATGTGGCTCCTTGTGAAGAGAGAACCTCTGTGCTCTTTGTAGATGCCCTTTAAGTACTGGAAAACTGTGATGAGATACCTCTACTGAGCTGGTACCTCTGAGCTTCCTCTTCTCCAGGGAGAAGAAACCTAACTCTTTCAGTCTTTCCTCATACAGCAGGTTTTCCAGCACTTTGGTCATCTTTGTGGCCCTCTTTCAGACACTGTCCAGTCTGTCCACATCTTTCTTGAATTGTGTGGACCAGAACAGGACTTCCAGGTGCAGCCTGACAAAGCGCTGAGCAGATTGGGATGATAATGTCTCCATCTCTGCTAGTAATGACCCTGTGGATGCAGCCCAGGATCTGATTTGCCTTTGTTGCTGCAGCAGCGCTCTGCTGACTGATATTCAGCTTGTTGTCCACCAGGACCCCCAGGGCCCTGGGGGCTGGCTGCTGTGGGTCCCCAGCCACACAGGTCCTAATCTGTACTGTTCTCTTCAGTTATCCTGATCCAGGTGCAGGACTTTGCATGTGCCTTTGTTAAACTTCATACTGTTCTTGCTAGCCCACTTTTCCAGCCTGTTCAGGTCACTCTGCAAGATGGCTCTCCCTTCTGACTCATCCACCTCACCACCCAATTTAGTGTCATCAGCAAACTTTAATTTGGGTTTTTAATCCCACCAGCCATGTCATTCATGAAGATATGGAACAGCATGGGGCCGAATATCGATTCCTGGGGGACCCCAATTGTGAAAGGCTGCCAACCTGAGGAAAAACCTGCATTATTTCTCAGCCTATACTTTTGAAATGTCAATACCTAGCAGTTTGGTTGGGTTTTTTTATTCTCTTTTTTTTCCCCCCTAGCATATTTAAAGTATAATCAGAAAGTAAAATGTGTAGTTTATGCTAGATGAGTTTAGCTGGTGGAAGGCAAGAGAGGGAAAGACAGATCTGTTTCTAAGATCTCTCAGCAATAAGAAGATAGGAATAGCTAGGAGGATTAAAACCCAGTGTTATTTTCTTTTGGTTATTGGTTGGAGAGAGGTCTTGCTGTTAGGTAATCCTTCAGAAGGGCTGGAGCTGCGAAATTGTCCAAATGACTATGTGGTTTTGTTAGATTATATTGTGACTCAGGGTAATATAAGGCATCCTTTATTTGGTTTTCTGGGAAAAGAATGGAGAGGTTGATTTATATTTCTGTTCTGAATTATTAAGTCATTTATTTTACTGTACTGTCAGGAGTTCTCAGCTGAGATCACATCCTGTCTGGCAGGATGAAATAAAACCACATTGTCACAACTACAGCGCCAATGGTGTTGCAGACTAAATAGCATGGTGATGTCAAATGACTTGCCTAATAATAGAGAACAGGTCAATGGCAGCGGTGCACGCAGAGCTCCAATCTCAGTCTTTAGCTACTGGCCTAAACTGTCTATTGAAAGCGGCTGATAGTAGAAAAGCGGAGCTGCAGTCCTAGGCCTCAAATCTGGAGTTTCACTGGAGATAATGGTGGGACCTCCCCCATTTGTATCCTTCCCTGGAAAATTTTGGGATTTTGTAAACCCTGGCTGCACCTGTTTCCCACAGGCAGCTTTACTTACATGTGCCAGCATATCCACAAATCCTGCAGTTATGTTCAGTAAGTTAAACATTCTCCTTCCAAAGCTTTATTCCTACAGCTCTGCTCTCACCCAAGGTTTGGAAAACACTTTCCTGTGCTGGCAGCTGTGGTCTTCTGGATGTGACTTCAAACTGCAGTGGATAAGCCTTATGGCTGCACTTTTTCTTCTAAAAGCCACTGCTGTTTGTCTAATGAAGTTTATTTCCTGTAGAAGAAACAGAAATGTCATGCTTTCTAGTGGGGATTTTTTAAAAATTTTATTGTGTTTTTGATAAGTAAACAATGTGAACTAAAACTAAGTATAGAAAAGCACAATTTTTTTGCCAGACATTGTTCTGTACAGGTTGATGAAATGCATTTCACAGCCATACTCCTCAGTCACCTAGTACACCAATTCCCCATTCCATTTAAAAATCCTGGCATTACTGTAATAACCGACGAAGTACTTACTTCAGGGATAAACACTGATGTCCTAGCTTTCTTGCTGTGCTTAATTAGGAAGATTACTTACTATTTGTCTACCTAAAATAATAAGAAGAGGTCTTGTGTGCTTTATTTCAGTTGTCTTTGAAGCCATTGGCCGAAGGCCAGTGACCTTTCAGTAGTGATGGCCTCTGATGCTCTAGAAGCCCTCCCCTTAGAGCATCAGGCAGATGATGATAATCTTCCCCTTCTGTCAGAGCGGTGAAAAAGCAATAGGTGCCACCTTCTGACACTTTTATGACTCATTTCATGGCCAGGCTGACAGAGTTATACAGACTATTAAACATTCCTTTTATAGGTCTCCCATTTTAATCGGTCTTTTTTTAGTCTTCTTTTCTAAAAAGGAAAATTAAGATCAAGGAAATTTAATGCACTTTTACAATAACTCTCTGTGAGGAGACTGGGGATTTTGTTTGGCTGCTGTGTTATCTTACTTTATTTTTCAGACCAGCCTGAGGACACAAACTCAAGTAATGCAAACTCTTGGGACAAATTGTTCAGTTGAAAGAGAAATGGGGAGTCCCTCTGCACTCCTTCCCCACCCACATACCCACTGCGCTCTGGAGGGGCTTAGGAGAGGGAGTGCATGGCTTTTGAACCATCAGACAGGTGACATCCTCAGAGGCAGGCTGGCCACCATGGCAGTGTGTGTGGGAGAGATGGTGGGGAAGCGCTCCAAAGGTGCTGCTGCTCTTGCTGTGGAGATCCCTGGGTAACTCACAAGGAGAATATTGCATATCTGGTTGTGAGCTGGAAGGCAACACCACCAGTGTGGCAGTTCACTGAGCAGAGTGAGTGTCTTGCCAAGTGAGGGGAATAATAAACCAGCCTGGACAGTCATGGTGTGCTGATCATGTTGCACTACTACTCTTGAAGCTCAGTGCTTCAGCACCATGGGCTGTTTGGGATCTTGTAGACGTGAATCGCAATGGTAACTTGAATGCTTTGCTTATGGAAGGTGCTTAGAGCCTGCACGGGATGGCAGACCTAAGGCGAAGCCTCTCTGTTCTCCTTGAAGGGGTTGTAAGTATCTGCAGGGCAAGTGGCAGGGTCTAGGCTAGCATTTTTTTTTTTCACAGAAGGATCGGATTTATGGTCCTGGCTTTGCAGCATGGAGAAACAAAAAGAAGTACAGTGTGATGAATACAGTGGAAGAAGCGATGTTCTTCAGGGAGCAAAATACATGGAAGATACCTTGCAGTTTCTAGCAAGGAAGTTTGTCAGCTTTCAATTTTTACAACTCTCTCTTGGTAGAATTTCTTGCTGGTCTGATAAGACAATATCTATCTGATACACATCCTGATACACATCCCCTCTGCAAGCTACCCGCTGAAGAGAAAATATATGCATTTTTTTAGGCAGTGATTCTCATTCTGTCTGCCTAGTCCTGAACTGAGTTCTGGGTGAATTCCCTAATGGACAAAACATAAATCACCTCAATAACTGAGCAACCCATAATCAATACAAAGGGTGCCTTAGCTCCTGCATTTACAGATACAGTGAAGTTGTAGAAAGCTCGGAACAAAGCTGGTGTGGGTGGGAGGAGTTGGGGAGGGGAGGAGGTGAGCTTGGAAGCTGTGCTGACAGATCACTCATCCAGATTTTCATTCTGAGGTGTGAGTAGTAGGCCTCAATAATTATTCTAGGGACAAGTTACCGGAATACCTGATGGTCCTGTGCTAGATTTTGGTGTTCTGATGAAAGTATTGGCTTTATATATAATGAAAAAGAGGCCCATATTTCTGAAACTACAGGATTCAGTCTTTTTGAGTCACCTCCTACAGTATTGCAAAGAAAAGTGGACAAAATTATGCCTGCTTAACTACATAGATACCAATAAGGTTGCAGGATTTGCTGTTTTAGGAGTTTAAAGCTGGCCTAGGTGTCTCAAATTGTACTTGAACTTGGTTATAGTATGCTCATCTTCTATATGAATTAAGATGTTTTAAGAATATGCTACATATTAGATTATATTTTTTTAAAACTGTAAATAACTAAATAAATAAATTTCCTGTATATGTTGGTTTCTAGATAAAAAATGTATCCAAAATTGTAGACATCTCTTGTTTGTACTTGAATAACGGTTTTTGCTCTTAGAGATCTCAGATAATTACCAGCAGTATAGATGCTCAAAGAGTCATACACTTCTCTGTTAACTACCCATCTGAAATGGCTCAGGATAAATTCCGTTTTAAAAAAGGTGGAATAAAACACACTTGAAAATTTTCTTCCTGCAGTGAGTATTTGATCCACTAAAATGTGAAAGACTGTAGTTTTTGAGAAAAAGCATTTAGTTTTGAACAATTTTCAAGCATTTTAATATTACTTATGTTGTAATACAAAGGGTTTTTTTGCATACCATAATCCTGAATATTGAAGGTGCAGTAGCAGTTTGGAACCAGATTCCAGCTTTTAAGAATAAAACCAGGTTTCATTTGGTGCTCCTCTCATATTACCCCAGGAAATGCTGCCCCTCTTTCAGCAGCCCTGCTACCAATGTCACTTGTGCTGGTGGCAGAGGGTCTTAGAGCCCTGCTCATCTTATTCCCAGCAATCAGCAACAAGCAGTAAGTGAACCTCAGCTGGATTGGCAGCCCTTTCCATGGTGCAGAGGGAGGGGAGGATCTTGCACTGTCCCCACTTAGTTCACCTTCATTAGGGGTCTGGAAACTGCTCAAGAAATGTGCAGCTCTTTCAGCCCCGTAAATGGGAACACTGCAGTAGACAAATCCTTATTGTACAGATGTGGCACAAAAGCAAGACCTTGGGTGCGTACTTCAGGATTTCACAGAATCATAGAGGTTGGATGGGACCTCTTGAGATCCTGTAGTCCAATCTTCTTGCTTAATGTATGGTCAACTACAGTAGATTGACTAGGACTGTCCAGTTGGTTTTTGGATCTCTGCAAGGATGGAGACTCCACAGCCTCTCTGGGCAACCTGTGCCACTGTTCAGTTTCCTGCACAGTAAAAAAGAGTTTTCTTGTGTTCAGATTGAATTTCTTTTCTTCAGTTTGTGCCCATTGCCTCTTGTTTTCTCAGTGGCTACCACTGTAAAGAGCTTGTTGCCCTCACCTTCATTATCTCCCTCCCATCAGGTATTTATGCACATTGATAAGCTCCCCCGGTGCCTCTTCTCCAGGCTGAACAGCCCCAGATCTCTCAGCCTATCCTCATACAAGAGATGCTCTGGTCCTGTAACTGTCTGAGTGGCTCTGCACCAGACTTGCTTCAGTATGACTATCTCCCTTTTGTGCTGGGGACTCCAGAACTGGAGATAGCACTCCAGATGTCACCTCATCAGTGCCAAGCAGAGGGGAAGGGTCATGCCCTTGACCTGCTGATGATGCTTTTCCTACTGAAACACAGAATGCTTCTTTGCCATGCAGGTGCATTAGATTTGTTGTTTCACACTTAAAAACCAGCACCAGCCTGAGCACAGGAAGACCTGCCCAGCAGTCAGTCCTCTGACCAGCTGTTGAGAAAACTGTTCCATGGAGTTGAAAGCATGCTCTGCAGCATGAGCTGATAACCAAATGCAGTAGGGCTTACATTCATTCATCTTGCTGTCAGGGCACTCCACACAGCACAGAAAGCAACTCAGCAAGCAGAATATAAGCCCCAGGTGGCACAGCCTGAGAAATGAGTTAAATATAACTCTATGAAATAGCTCTAATAGCCATGGCAAATAGGATTCTTATGTTAGCCTGAGAGATGATGTGCACAGAGGGGTTAAAAGATGGGATTTTGGTCCATGGATGGACACTGAGTGAGTAGTAAATAGCTGAGAAAAATGCAGTCAGCACAGGAAGACAGATGGTTTATTTTCTATTGTTTGAAATGCTGACCACAGAACTGAAGAAGTTGGGCAATACTAGGGGAGGTCATGCAATGATGGTGGAATACAAGGCTCAGTTCATAATTTGCTTACCTTGTAACAATCTGTTATTGGCCTGAGCAAGGTCAATACGTGACTGCTGGATTATGGTAATATGGCGTGTGCACAAAGCCTACAAACCCGTAAACAGGATGGCTGTGGTGCGTGTAGCATGCCTGGCCAGTAGGCGCATGCACCATAGGCTTCCTACATTGATAATTTGCAACCAAGGCATGTTTCAGCACTCGGTGGTTACGTGTGTCGAAACCCGTTCCTCTGCAAATGTACGAATACCGGGATTTCCCAAAAAGCAGTGGGCTGGTGTACGGCGAGGTCACTGTTGCCTCCGTGGGAACGCCCATGTAAAGCTGGCAGCTACCGACTGCTGGGCTGAGCTTGTGGTGCAAGATGGCATAAGAATGTACGGATGGTTCACCTTCCTCACGGTCCTCGGGTCGGTATGTTAATTGCTTTGCTAAATACCCTTAGTGTAATGCATGCCTGTAGTTAATAAAAACGCTTGCTTTTTCCCTTGTAGTCAGTGTATATGTACTTACTTTCTCGGGAATCCTCAAAACCACTCTAAAACAGATGATTACATTTGGGTTTTTTTCTCCTTTTTAGTGACTGTCTATGAGACAAAATATATATTCTTCATTTTAAAAGGTAAAGAAAGAGAGCTATACACATGGAAGAAGATTGCTTTTCCTGGCAACTAATAAACTCAGAATTCTCCTTCTCTGCAACTTGGCCGTGCACACACTTACAGATATGTTGTCATTACTTACTTGCGCATCTTTCCATCACCTATGGTAAATATAAAAGTGTTGTTGTATGAATGCATCTTACCTCACACACTTCCCTACTTCCTGGGATCAGAAGTATAAGTCTTCTAACATTGCTACTTATCTGGGAAAAGAAGGAAATAGCAGAGTAAAGCATACTAACCTTTTCTGATCTTAAAAAAATTGGCACCCTTTTAAGCGGCAACAGATCTTTACAACCTGAAGATGACTATTTGGGACTCTTTGCAACAGAATCAACGGAGTGTGGGCCTTCTGCAATTTCAGGGCACCACTGCCAAGTTCAGCTTTACAGAAACTTCACTTGCCTGTGTAACACTTTTGCTTCTGTTAATTTTTTTCAAGTTGATATTTTTTATATATATATATACACATATATATATATATAGTGTTTCCTCACTGCCATGAAAAGATCCCAGCAGGATTTTTAGAGGCTTTTGAAATGAAAGCTGACCTGATGCTTTTATGAAATGAACACACATTTCATTTTTTTAGATAACCTGGAGCTGCAGCTACTATAACTCAAGATATAACTAATCTCGTCTGTGTTTCTGGCTGTGGACTCCACCAGTAATTATGACACATACAGGAATTTAAAAATTTCTTAAATTTTAAGTTAAAGTTAGATTACTGAGTAGGAGGAAGGGTGTAGTAGAATTTTTAAGTTGTGCTTTAACATAAATAATATTTAAGAGAAAACAGAACAGAAAAAATGAGCAAAAAAATTAAGGGAAAAAATAACATGTCGGAGAAAAAAATGTAATGACTGTCATAACAGAAGACCTGACAAACATGTTATAAATAACTTTTGCTGGTGAGATTATGGCTGTTTAAGAACTTGATTTGTCCTAACATGGTCCAAACTTCTCTGAGCAACTAAAAGCACAATGCAGTCATACAGACATGTGGTGAAATACAAGGCCTTTTTTCAAAGGCTTAGTTTGTGTTAAAACATTATAAAAACATTAGAGGTTTTCCATGTGAACTGACTAAGTAATCTTAAAATGTCATCCTTTAACTCTGTTCTTAGTCCAGAGGGACTGATTTGTGATGAGGGATGGATCTGTGCTTGGAAGATATGAAGAGGCCACTATGGGAAATCCTTACAAAGCACAGGGCAGGCAAAGGGTAAACCAGACAACATGAGGATTTCAAGTCAGCTGTCAGCTTACTGATTAGAAGAGCCTTCAGCACATGGGAAATGGGTTGATATTAATAACATATAGTTGAAATACTACCTTCAGCAAAGTCTGGTCTGGTCTTAGTTTCAGAGTTTAAGTGGTAAGAACATTGGTTGTCTATAGGCTAATAATAACTGGTTTAGACTTTAAAACTGAGAAAAGGTTTCTGCTTAGATTGCCTCTACTGAATTAAAGGAACTTGGAAGCTCAGTTCTAAGGTAAAGGATGATTGCTTGCTACCCGTACCCTTACATTTGAGTAGTAACCCTGGAGACTCTATGCCTTAGCTGTTCTTCCTTGTCTGTGACCTGTATAAACAAGTGCCACATTGCTTCTAACTTCAGTTTTCTGCAGCATCAAGGAAAGATGAACTGATGTAAGTGGAAAAAGAGAATTGGTTATAGATTGCTATGAGTGGTCTGATTTGGGAGATCACAGACTGTATGTAAAAGCGGTGAAGGGTAAATAGTGCCCCTAACGCTAAGAACCGTTTGTGGAAGAACCATGTCACTAAGCATTACCAATTTTGTCTAGATTGTGACTGTAATGAATTTATATTTTAGTTAGATTAGCCAGAGGACACAGTAAACATTTATGCTTCCTTTATGCTGATTTTATGCTGACTTTGAGAAAATATATGATGTTTATTGGCACAGAGCGCGTTGGTTCAAAATACCTTGAA
Organism: Himantopus leucocephalus; assembly: GCA_003993805.1. NCBI lineage: Eukaryota > Metazoa > Chordata > Aves > Charadriiformes > Recurvirostridae > Himantopus > Himantopus leucocephalus. The sequence goes on from RSEF01000031.1 coordinate 35,210,850, forward strand.
TAAGTATAAAATAGTAGAATGAATTACAAGGGTGCAGTATTTTTAATAATTCTGTATTAACAGCTTGAAAGTTGATTTACAGTGCTGTAAAACTCTGATTTGAGAACAGAGGCAGATTGGCATGTGAGCTGAGGGACAGGGGATACATGCTGGGATATTTGTCAGCTTAAGCTTGGTGATAGACAGTTGTCCAGAAGAAGGAAATTATAAGTATGTGATATGCAAGGTGCAAAGGTAGTCATAAAGAGAGGCATATTGATAGTGCTACCTCCCAATGTTAAAGAGGAGGAAATAGTAATATTAATGGAGATAGCCTTTTGACTCTAGGTGTCAGAACAGTCTGAAAACCTCTGTGTGGTGGGCAGCTGAGCCCCCACCCAGTTGCTTGCTCACTCTCCAGCAGTGGGACAGGAGAGAGAATCAGAAAGGCAAAAGTGAGAAAACTCATGGGTGAAGATAAAGACAGTTTAGTAAGTGAAGGGCAAAAAGGAAAAAAAGCCCAACGTGATGCAAAGGCAATCACAGCAGACTGATGTCCAAAGAGGCTCTGAGCAACAGTTGCCTTGGAAAAGCTGCGCCCAGCTTTATTACTGAGCTTGACATTACATGGTATGGAATATCTCCTTGGGCAATTTGGGCCAGCTGTCCTGGCTGTTTCTCCTCACAGGCTTTTTTCCACCCCAGACCTACTCACAGTGGGAGAACAGTGAGAAACAGAGAAGGCCTTGATGCTGTGCAAGCACTCTCCAGCAATAGCCAAAATATTATGATGTTATCAACACTGTTTTGGTTATAAATCTAAAGCACAGCACAATATGGACTACTATGAAGAGAATTAACTCCAACCCAACCAGATGCAGTACACTCTGTTAAGCAGACTATCAGTTGAAACCGGTGCACAGGATGGAGGAAAGGCTGAAACAGCATGGCTGGAAGGAAATTCTGTGCATTGTGACACATACTTGGATGGGCCAAAATAACTATGTTCTCTTGTAAATTCATTTACAACAGCATTTTCTACATGACTTCACTGAAGGTGGGTTTCATGGTTGCATAATGACTTGTGGGACACAGTCATCAGCCTTTCTCTGCATTTTTCACTAACATTTGAGTCCACAAAAGGTGTAAAACTCTTTACTGGTGGAAGAATTTCTCCACTGGTAAATGCAAAATTTAATACTCTTCATCATTTTGAATGTAGGTTTAAGTACAGTGAGGGACCCATTGTAGCCAGATTAGGTTTTGGTTTTCTAGTAGGTCTAATGAGAAGTTCAGTTAATTCCCATTCCCTATTCACGGGTGGTAAGTTTGCTTCTGTGCAGGGTCAATGCTTGGTCAATGATTTGGACTGGTTTTCATGTATGCTTAAGTATCTGCTTGGTGGTGCAGGGTTTATATTGACGTAACATGGTGGAGCAAAAGACATAAGAGGATTTTTAGGTGCTGAGAGAGGGTGAGTTAGACGGGTGGGTGGACACGTACATATGCCATTGGATTCCAGGTGCTCTCAGCCTTTACTCATAGCAGCTTGGAGAGAAGGGCAGAGTGAATGTAGGGCAGATTGTACCCACCTGTGTAGATTTCTCTCCTAACATAAAGCTCAGCATCACTTTCCCGAAGCCAAAGTACATCCTAGAAATCTTTGACACCATGTGAAATATCCACATGTCCACCTCTCTGATGCCACTTTGTAACTGGAAATTCCTGTCTACATCCATCCTCAGTCCTTGTGAGGCAGTGGTACAGGTTGGTCACAGGGACAGCCAGAACCCCTCCTCATCCCATCCTCTAAGGCCCCAAAACCCTTCCCCACTCTGGTGGCTGGGTTGATGCTACAGAGGGCGTGGGATCCCAATGGAGGCAATCCATTGTTGGGGAGCAACAGAAGTTTCTCCTTGTGGACAGACAGGTGGTGTAGTTTAGGAGCAAGCAGCAGCAGAGAACATTCAGGAAAAAAACAGATGCTTCTAATACAGAAGCAACCTCTGCCACTCTTGGGTGGGAACAAGTTGGGACAATGTTTTTGGCTCAAGGAGCTGGCAATACAAGGCTTGAGCCTCTCTTGGGAACTATGGATATGGTGTTTTGGTTTATCTTTAGGAGGGAGGATATAGACAGACCAAGAGAAGGGTTTATCAGCTCTTGAAACAAAAGACTGGACAACTGATCATATTGACAATCAGTATTTGTCACTTTCCTAAAACGACTGGTTGATAAGACTTGAAATCTGACAAAAATATGAAACTCAAAACCCACAAAGACAACTTTCCTGAGGTCAGCTGCCCCTCCATAGTTGCACGTCTGCTTACTTCTACATAGACTTCACCGTTTGAGGGATACATTTACACAGAACTAACATTCATTATTATTTCTTCTCCTTGCATAACTGTGTGTTTAATATCCCCAGTTTATATGTGCACGTTATAGTTTGAGAATAACTATTTTTTCCCCCACATTCATTATAACTAAGAATATTCATCAAAGAAAACCTAATTTGAGATACCTCAGAATGTAATAATTACACTTTCTTTCACTGTTGGAGTTTGACACTTTTGAATTTGGATTCCAAAGAGAAATTTCTAGGATGAGTGAAGTCTGAAGTCTCTTATATGCTTCTCCTACGCGTGATTTTTCTAGTAAGTATTCATGGCGCAGCATAGCAGTGAATGAATTCTATTCTAACTTAGAGAAAAGAGCAAAGTGAGGGTCATACCAAGAAAGTGTTCTAGAAGAAAATGAAAAAAATAGAATGAAACTTTTTGTTTCATTAAAATGAATAACCCAACTGTGGATGATGAAAGTGTGCTCTTATCTTACACGAGAAGAAAAACATATGGCTGAAGGTAAATTGTAAGATACAAAAAGGTTGAATTTAATTTAACATTTATCTTGTAGACCAAGGACTTCAAAAGTCAACAGATATATCTCTGCTCTGCAGAGGAATTTAGATTTCCCTAGACCTTGATGTCCTTTGAATTCTGCAGTGATACAGATACATATGTTTTAGTTTGGCTAGCAGCCATGGTAAAACATGCCAGATATAATTTATACAATGCTTTCAACCTCTCCGTTTTCTTTATTGTCAGAAAATAAACCCACCTTTAAATACATGAATTGGGAAATAGTTGTTGTGTAGGAAATCATTGATTTCTGTCCTTTGATGACACAGGACCACGTATATGTTGAAAAGCGAGCATGGCTCCTGCCTGTAACTTGAAGTGGGGATGGACTTTTAGAAAAGTGTTTCCCTGGATTGTCCAGTTGCTTTTATTCTTACCAAGTATCTTTTTATCTATGCTTTGCCATCATAAGGCAGGCTGAATATAGAGCCATCAGCACAGACTCTACTACTTCTAAGCAGTTAGCAGTACAGGCCTTTTCAAGTCCACATCAAAGACATCATCTGCTAATAATGGTAGTCCTGCTTACAGTGCTCTCTGGGTGGTAACTAGAAAAGAATACAGCAGAAACAATAGGGACTGGGCTTCAAACATTTTCATTAAAAAGGGTCTATCTCCTAAATTAAAAAAGAAAAGGATTCCTGGTGGGATACATAAGAATTGATATTTGAGTATTGATTCCTCTGAACGAGCAGATTCACTCTATGTGTCTCCTTTAAGATCATAAACTTAAGACAGTCAAATAACTTGCTTGGAAGCTTTGTTTAAGTTTTCCTTTTCATGCTACTCTACCAGCTTTTTCTTGGCTCTAACACAAGATTTATGTTGCTTGGTTTTGCTATTTATTTGCCTGGCAATGAATACCTTTTATATTTTGTTTTCCATACAGTTATAATAAAAGAAGTACTTCCCTCTTTCATGCTTTTAAAACACATATTATTTCAGTACCATTGTTATCAATGCTTTAATAATATATGACTAACTCTGGTGAGTTACTTTTTCCTTAAAGTGTGTTTTTGTTTTCTTATATAACAAGGCTTTCATAATGGAAACGGGAACAAATAAAGCAAATGTTCTGCCATTGGTCTGATACTATAAACCCTCATTTACTTTCCATGGGTTATTAAGAGAAGCTACCTCCCTGAACAGTTAGATTGTTCAATTAGTTACTAAAATCCCTAATGGAAATGCAGGTAGAATTGTTCTGTCTCACAGGACTCCTCTACTTCCACTGAGCTTTTTATTTATTTGTTTATTACTAATTAATATAAAGTTATTTAAAACAATCATTTAAAAGCCTGTTGTACAGATAGCAATGAAAAACGGGGTAACAGTACTATGTACCACGCCTTGAAAGAAAATAAATTTAATTATTTTGAAGAGCAGATCTTGTTACTCTCTTTCTCTTTCATCTGTTAAATTCTCCATGATTTAACCTCATTTCTCAACTTCTGATTAGTTTGATTCTTGCCTGACATTACAGTGGAGTGTACAGAGAGTACATCAAATACCAACATTAACTTCAGCTGTACTCTATGGATGAAAGAATCTTCTTGTAGGAGCTCTATAGAAGCTTGCCAGGAGCTCAGACACCGTATCCACAGCTACAGAGAGAGGCTCAGGCCTTGTATTGCCAACTCCTTGAGCCAGAAATATTGTCCCAATTCATTCCCACCCAAGAATGGCAGAGGCTGCTTCTATACTGGAAGCAATTTGAGAGTGCCTCTAGGAATATTAGTCCATGTCAAAGACCTTGTAACAAACTGGCTTTTCTGGACATCTAATAAGCTTTATCTTTTCTCATCTATACTAGTATTTCCATTCCATGTTACATTGTGCAACTCAGAGAACTCCAGTCAGTGTTGAGCCTGCTTCCCTTCTGCTATTTCAAACAAGCAGCCAGGCCGTTTGGTCAAGGGTAACACTTCTAGAAAGAAGCTGCAAGCCTTACAACCAAGTGAAAAGGACAAGGAGCTGGTGACATTATATTATGGGACAGAGGAGAGAAGCTGAGGACAACAGCCAATGATCAACCCAGGGTGAAGTTTAAAAGGAAAGGACCCACCAGTACCTACTCAGAAGTCTCAGAAGGATTTAGGAACTTTCAGCAGATCCTGTGCAGACAGCGTTAAATGAATCAATGCTTAATGTCCCACATAATTTAATTGTTATGGTTTCCTTTATAGCTTAGCAATTATAAAACATTTAATCAGTTGTTTGTTACACCATTAAACCTCACCTTAAATCACCAAGTACACAAATAAAGCATTCTATTAGCTTCATTTTACACTTTGGACACGTGAGTAGAAGTGGTGTCACTCTATAAAGCATATGACCCATGTGCAATGATGATACGTCCTTCAAAAAATCGTTTAAAGTCTCAAAATCTTTTCAGAGCTCATCAGAAGAGTAAAGAGAAGTTTTAAAAATAGGTACAAAACTAATTAAGAGTTTGCAAATGCTGTGGGAGTAAAAGGTCAGTTTTGTCTTTGCAAAAGGTTAATAGCAGGACACCATGTGGCTGTGTACTCAGACTGTTATTTATTGTGTCTGTGGATCATATTAGTAACCTCAATCAGTCTGAAGATTACAGCATGGGGGCCAGTGTGGCCCAGTGCCAAGTTTTGAGGAATTACCTCCCTCTCTGTGCACAAGCCAGCATCCTGTATGAGTGAAGCAGTGAACAGAAGTGTCCCTCAGGTCTGGGCAAATGCTATAGCATCAGAAGGTGAAAGCTGCTACTTAGGAAGATTTGCAATGGCTGGGGCAGGAAAAAAAGTAGGCTAAAACAGGGTCACTGGTGTGAACCAGCCACATTTTTGGAAGTCAGTACTAAAATAAATGGAAACATTCACTGTAGGTATAAAATAAGTAATGGTGCAAAGATGAAATGCAGCAGAAGGTGCAAAACAAGACATGGTTGTGAACCCTTGGTACTTTTAAAGGTGACGGTGAATTCAGTTTTGAAGGTAAGGGAGCTTTTTTGCAGCTCTGTGTTCCACATGGCTTTTGCATAAGAAATGTCTAAGCTTTATGTTAATCATATTTAGCAAAGGGGATATTCAATTCTTACCTGTCCTTTTTTAATGAGAAAATTATGCTATTATTTTCCTAAAGTAATCTTTTATACAAGATTGTGTAATACAAGATACTACATTAACATTAACCACATTTTAAGATAAAATTTTTGAAGTCCTCACTCAAATTTTTATTTACTTCTTGTTCAGGTAGTATTCCTGAATAACAGAAAGTATTGAAAATAAAAGATAACGAGGAAAGTAGTCCTCTCCAAAGCTTTATTTCTGTTTTTTTTTTTTTTGCAAAGATATTGAATGGATTCTGCAAAAGCCCTATCAAGTTCTCAGCATATTACCTATTAGTCAAGGTGTAATTCTTCCTGCCCATGTTTCTCTATGTTATTTCTTGATGACCTCTTTGGTGTTATTCAGGCAAAAAGAAAGGTGCCAGTAAGTTCAGTGCATTAAGTCTAAGACACTTCTGCTTGCATCACACTGAGGAAATTGGAAAACATGTCTTCTCTTTGCAAAGAAAAACATTATTTTAAAAGATATTTAAGCTGTATTTTAAAATTCCAAGGAAACCTCCAATCATTAGAAAGCCTATTAAATAGTTACTATATTGGATTAACAACACATCAGTCAGACATGAAGGGCTGACAAACTGAGCTTTGCATTTCCAGTTAACCTTGATTTGGGTTTCTTTGCCGAATCTTCAGTGATTAATTTAACTTCACAATTGCATAATATCAGTAGAAGATCAAACACTGTTTCGACCTTTCCTTTGCTAGCGCTTTTTTGAAATACAAAATATTTTTAATCTTGGCTATTCTTAAATGATTTTTTTTTAAAATCTTATTGACAGCTGGCAAGTTGGCTGTGAAAAGAAAAGTGTTCAAGGAAGTGTTTAACGAATGACAGAGGAACTCCTTAGGCTGCAATGAACTTTTCAAATCACTGTTGCCATTCTAAAAGGGAGGAAAAACACCCCTGAGATTTTCACTGTCAAAACAACCGGGCTGTTTTGAAAGACCACTGAAAAATAACTGTTCTTATGGGTACTACATATACTGGTGCATTTCTTCTCTTGCTCTTGTGTGTGTGAATGACTCAGCTATCCCCATGAAATCCATCCACTGTGATACCTACCCTTGGCATCACTAATGTTGTCAGCAGTACCACTATGAAGAACAGTCAGTAATTTCCCACAAAGCCTGGACAGTCACATTGGGTTCATAAAGTTGAGCTTTTGGGCAACTCAGACAATTTCTCTCTCCCTAGAACGCATTTCAACAACCTAAAAAGCAAGTGCAGCTGTGGCTGTGAACAAGCACTTCAGGAATGTTAGGCAGACAACTTTGGAATTTGCCTCTGGAGAATTTAAATTAAACTGCCCAACAATGTCCTTTGCCATGTCTTTTGTCTTTCCGTCTTTTTGAATGTAGCAGTTTGCACTCAAAAGGGGTTTTACCTGGTAGGGAGTAAAGAAGGGCATGTTTATATAGTATATTTGCTGCTCCTTTGATGGTTAGCCCTGTCAAAACCTGTTGTTCACCTGCTGAATCACCTCTGCCTGCAGCCTCTGGTTCTGCTTCGTGAGGTCATAAGTGTCTTGGTGATGGTAACCTCTGAGTGCACACCTGAGCCTTAAGGAGGAGTAAGGTACCAGATGCAGCTGTGCTGTGCTGCAGCTGCCTGTGCAGCTTAATCTATTCTTAATCTCATCAAAGCACCTGAAAATGGCCTGCATTTGCATACGGCTATTTTAAAACAGGACTCTCTTTCTTAAGCTTTTAGTAGTTTGGAAACTACGCAAACCTGTTTTTGCCCTCCAGTATAGTGTTCAAAAACAGAAATGTACATTAAATATATAACTACAGAACATGTAAATTTGTACCAAATATATAAATAGTAGCAAGGGCTGGAATCCTGAGCAGAAACCCATCCCACTTACTATTTGATTGCACAAAAGACGGAATCACGGAATCATGGAATTTTCAGAGTTGGAAGGGACC
>RSEF01000031.1:35219781-35234806 GCA_003993805.1 Himantopus leucocephalus
GTCCCTTCCAACCTCAACAATTCTATGATTCTGTTCTATGATTACCACTTAGCACTGCTTCATCCTCAGCCGCCCCTGAAATTAAAACAGAGGGTTCCCTGTTCACATGAGCCATGGATTTCAATTTTAGTGTTGTACAGAGAGAAAATGAATTCTTCCAGGACACAACCAATGAAGATCCTCAATTGTGTTTGGAAGCAACGTGGGCTTGGCGGTGCACTGCTGCCCTCCAGTTTGCAGAATGGGCTGTGCCAATGGCACATCTGCAGGCTGAGAAGAAAGATTGTCCTTGCTTTCCCTGCCAAGAGTTTGCTCCTCTAGGAACACTCAGCACTGAAAAAAGCCCTTGCATTTTACGAGGATTTCTTGATGTCAGTAGAAGTGTGGGAAACTGATATAAATGACTTATCCTTGCCTGTATGAGGATTAGTAGGAAGATTTTTGGACGTAAAAAATCACAGTCACCTTATTGCAAAGCATCAAATACAATCTTACTCGCTTTGTTCACCTTTTTTTGCTTTGCATTAAATTTCTGAAGCAAAGTAGATTCATTCTGCCAGTCAAAAGTGAGGACTGACACTTTCTTTTAAGATTTATTCTGTGTCTTTTTCACCCTCATTTCTTGGTCTCCCCTCTGGTCGCTCCCTGGAAGGATCCAGTGTTCTTCCACAACTGGGAGGGGGGAAACAGTTTAGGGCTACCCTTGACAAGGGTCTGGCTGGGTTGGAGGGGGTGAGGACTGGCAGGATGCAGCAGTCCATGGGCACTGCCTCCTCAGGAGCAGTTCCTGACCCCCCCTCCAGCCACCACTGCAACTTCCCTACAGCTGCTCTGAAGGACTTCACAGCTGTCCTTCCTAGCAACAAGGGCTAATCCTGAATGATTATTTGGAGAGTTATTTCCACAGGCTTTTGTCCTGTTTTGCTTTGAGTTTATTCTCTGCTTTGGGTTTGGGGTTTTGGTTTGGGGTTCGGGTTTTTTTTCAATTTAAAAATGAAGTAAAGCCAGAGCTGACAGAACAGGCCAAACTCATGTAAGAATTGCCTTGGACAGCTGTAGTTGACTGTGAATTGTGAATTATTTTTTTCCAGAGTAGAATCTGGAATAAGCATTCTTCAGTTCTGCTGTAGCTACTCTGAAGTTTCACGTGGGATACAAGGCATTTGACCCCAGTCCCTTAAATCCACTCCAGAAAACAGCCTGTGCATAGATGAAACCCTATCACTTTTAGTGCAGTTTCCCAAAAAGCGCGGCACAGCACATACAAACAAGGTGCTGTGAGACTAGCCCTGAGCACAGCCCCAACTGTGACTGGGGCCTGTGCTGCACAGCACTGGTGCATGAGTCCTATGAGAAAATTTATGAAACTTCTTGGCCTACTAGCAGTCCCATCTTGAAAGGATTTTGTTTCATCTATGTTATATTTTCTGTGGGGATTTCACAGTCATTATTTTATTAATTTCCATTTGAATATAATGTATGTTAAAAACTGTATTTTGCTATATTTGTTTAACTGCTAGAAAAATACTAACTGGAAGAAATACCAGAGGGTTTCAGTTAGCCAGGAGCATAATACACATCTTCTATGATACAGCTGACCTGGTAACACAATGGTCATAAAATACAGATTGCTCCAAAATGTTACAATGGCAAGGAGAAGAGAGAGGATCTTCTGGCTCTTCAGCTTTCTCCCTTTACCTTAAAGACGCTTTAGCTTTCTTTAAAAAGTAAGACTAAAACACAGATATATTGGTTTGCCATTTTCTTTTTCCTTTTTATTTGTTCAGCAGCTATGTCTGTACCATCTTTAAATAGGTCTTCTAGACATTGTCTCAGTACAAATAATTTCTGTTACCTCACAGCTGACCAAGAAGTAATTGAAATCAAATGCTGGTTTATGAGCTGCTGTCCATCATCTCTGAGATCTTCTTCTTTCTTTCAAGAATAGTTCATTATTCTTTCAATTCCCTTCTATGAAGCCAATAGCAGTTTATTGATAAGCAGCATGCTCATAAAGAGCTGAAACACCGTCTTGCCAAAATACACACACGTTCACCTACAATTCTTACACTTGTCTATAATCTCACTTTGCCCTCTAGTGCCCACTCTGTTTTTTTCCTGCACTGCAGAGTACCCTGTTGACTGAAATACGTCAAAACATATTTTTATTCAGCGATGAGATTTTTAAGGATAATTATGAACCAAAAAGAAAGCCTGTGAGAGTTTCTGAACAATTAGTGGGCCATAAATTAACATATTCCTGCTGCACGCAAGTGAGGCAATAATAAGTGGGATCCTTCATGAGAGAACAGCTGAGAATATTTTGATGTAACATTTGTGGCAGGGTGTCACCAGGCAGAAAAATGTCTCTGATACTTTGCTCTGTTGCTTTGGTCTTTTCTGTTGTTCTGGATCATGGTGAAGTTGTTAGCTGATTTTATTTCTGGCATTTCAGTTTCAGATCTGATACCCATGTCTCCCGTCACTTCTTTAGCTTGCATCCATAAGTGGTAGAGAACAGAATATCTACACCCTGCAAAAGAGACCAGTGTCATAGATACGGTACCTGAGATCTGGTGCATCATTGCTATTGTTCTTACCAGTCAATTATTCTTTTTTTTTCAGATGTACCTTTTTTATTATCACCCCTTTGAATGATACTCTTCTGAATGGCTGGAGATCAGGGAAAGCTTGAATGCAGTTCCTCACCTGATGCTTAAACGAACCTCTAGCAATTTCAGCCCTCTGGCACTAGCATCACCCTCTCGTGGGAGCCACAGCCATGCTCTCTCTCTCCTCTGCTTCTTTATGCCAGACCCAGAAGCCTGTGCCAAACGGTACATCAGCCTTGGCCACAGGAAATAGCTTTTTTTTGAAGTTGTTGGTGTTTTTACCAATACTCATTAGGTAACAGAGCCTGGATATAATTCTCTTTTCCCCCTTACTAATATACAGCAAGTGACTAGGGAAAACACAGCCATTTGAAATAGAGTTACACAGGGACAATTTCCCAAGGGTAAAATCTCAAAGAAATTAGAGGATTTTTGCCCAGTTTGTTACAAGTTGCTTTAAAGAATTTTATTATATTGCCATTATTACTCAAGGCCATGTGGTTTGGAGGGGAAATTCATTGGAATACCAAGGGCTATATGTTTCTGTGGGTCAACTTGTAAGCAAAGGGAAAGAGGCAGAAAATTCCATGCAGTAATAAAACACAGCACTGAAGGGTGATGTTTGAGATTGCAGTAGCCTGGATGAATATGTCCATTAGCAAGTAGGATGTGCCACAGGCAGATGTGGCCTTGGGGTACTCTTATGTAGAGAAGTTATTTCAAATAACCTTGTGAAAGAAGTTAAACACAGCGGGAAGGAAAAAAAGCCTTTGCCACAGATCGTTAGAGGAGGCAAAGACTGTTCAATTACAAGTAACAACGTCTAACTGAGAAGTTACTGCAGAAGCCATAGCTAATGCAAACAATATCCTATGTAGAAAAATCCTTCTAGAATTACTTTACTTCTTTGAACAAAGCAAATGTTAGGATGACTCAAATGTAAAAAAGAATACACTCTTGGAAAAGGGCATACAAGCTTTGAAAGAATAATGAATGGTCTCAGCCTAAGCCAGGATCACTTAAATAAACAATATACTACTATATTTTTGATGCAGTCTCAATCAGTACAAATCTAGCAATTCCTGTAAGATGAGAGATGTGTAGTCCATTCACAAATATATGATTCTCTGTATGTAGGTGAAATAGAGATGGAAAGTAGCAGCACATTTTCTCAGCAGAAAACACCATAGGATGATGCTATTTATCATGATTACAATCCCTTCCAATTGAGTAACCCTCACTGAAAGTCATACAGATTAATTTATAGCTAGTTTAGGCACTTTGCTTACCAAGGGAAAAATGTACTTACATTGAATAATGCATTACATTTGCAAAAATAAATTTCAGCAACGTAATTATTTAAATATGGTCAAAATGAACTAGAAGCACTGCCACAAGATACATTATAGAACAAATAATAAATATAAATAAAGCTAAGTTATGTCAGGTCAAAATCTTTGTACCTTAGTTGTTAAGCTTCCTTATGACTTTATCAATCAGTTGAAGACATCTCCTCATTTCTGCACGGCTGATCTCCCAGGAGCACAGGTTGTGTTGTTTGTCCTTAAGAAAACAGTCTATTTTTTGGAAGTACTTTTTCAGTTTCAGCCTGCTGACTTCTTTACTCCGAAAATAGTGGGTTTGCTTCTTGATTACACACGCCTCCAGTTGCTCAATTTGCTGATAAAGTCCATTTTGGAATTGTTCTAAAGCTGTCCCATCCCAAGCAGCTAGAGTCAGATTTTTGCTAAAGATATAGAAGATGTGTTGGAAGATCTCTTCAATGGCCATTTTGACAGTCTCTTTCTGTCTGGGCTTTAGCACCTGCTCAGGAAATCTGAAGGACTTTTTCTCTCTTAGACATTGTTGAGGAAACTTTTTGCCCATTCTGTCCAAAAGTTGCAGGCTGTTCTCAATCACTTTTCTTTGCTGTAAAGGAAGATGATTACATTGAAGACTGGAGGTGGTGGTGGTGCACAACAGTATGAGGCCAATTTGTATCAAGCCAAAAGCATTCATGATAAAGATAAGCTCTCACGTTCCTCCTTTCCTGTGTATAAATTCTGAGAGACTGGCTGGGATGCTTGAAGATCATTTGTAGGCTCCTGTTTCTTCAAAATCTTGAAATTTAATTATTCTGTAGGAGAAGTTTTCTTTCATCATTTTTTGGTTTTTAAGGTTTTCCCCCTTGTGTATGCTTTTGACACTTACCACTTTCATTTTCTGCTTTATGACTTCATTGTCTTTTTTTTTTGGCAACTTTCTTTTTATTTCAGCTGGATATTAGAATGTTATATATATATCTTAGATTATCTATTCCCTCTCCCCCAAAAGTTCTGCAGGAAGTATGATGAGAATTTAAAAAAAAAAGTTACAGAGATATCCTTGGTTTCTTAATATTTTAGCAGTAGAAGAACACATTGAAATAAAAAAACACTCTCAGTGATGGGTCAGGGACCTGCTGAACACTACTGCTGTCCTGTCTCCTCAGCATGATTTATACTTCTAAAATTCAGTTAAGCTTTCTCTACCTGTTTTCATTCACGGGAAATATTTTCTTTCTCCTCGCCTTTGTTTCTCTTGACCATTTAGATTCAAAGGACAGATATCATATTGTTAAAATATGAGTGTGTACATATATATATATAAAAAAATGCGTATATGCATTAATACACCTCTATGTATTTTCATACGTACACACCGCTAATTAAATGAGGCCTTCATCTCACTTAGAGACTGTAAGTGCCATACGAATACAAACGCTTACATGGGAACAGGTTGGATACTTGGACGAAATACTCTGTTTTTTTTCCCCCAGATGAGTAACTGAGCAATAATTAATATCAATGCCAGTAGAGCACAGGCCTGAATTCTGATGTTAAATGGGAAGAGAATGAATAGGGAAGAGAAAAAATACCCTAAAATTCAGCCATTTGCTTTCCCCAGCCATGTAAGCCATATAACAGAAGAGGTTAGGACTACCACAGCACACTGGGAAATCTGGCTCCTGTCTTTGATTTTGTTTTGATGACAGCTAGTCTTAAGCTATCATTTTGCTGTCTCCCCCGCCTCCTGTGCAAACATATGTCACTTCAAAGGCAACTCTCTGCAGGTGATTACGTCTTGATGAAGAGGGCAGATAAACTGGTCTTTTAGTCTGAGGCCTGGCTTTCTGTTGTTGTTCTGTTGTTGCACCCGTTGCTGTGTGGTTGGCTTCGTTCCCAGTCCGGTAGTCACTCTGAGCAGATTTATGATACTATTTTAGGGCTCCCTTTGTGCTCAGCACATAGATATTTGGGAGGCTTTAAATAGTCATAAATTAAGCTGAGCACAATTATTCACATGAGCAAACGCCTTGGATGCCCTGACGTTGCTTAAGCAACCTTGGATTGGATGTGCTGCCAATGTGAGGAAAAAAAAGGATCCCTTATCACCTATGATAGTATTAAATAAAAAGAGTAAGAACAGAGACATCTATAAATGCACAACATGGGACCAAATCTTTTCACTTAGTGGGAATGTTTATTACTTTGGAAGAACTGGCCTGAAGTGCATTATTGTTTTAGATACAAAACAGCCATGCGTATCAATTTTGCAAAAATACAGCTGTAGAAGGTAAACATGTAATATATTACAATCATCATGAAATCAATAAAAAATATATTTAGTTGAAGAAAAATATTATATACTGCTACAGCTATTTCCATAAATTATGCACAAGCATTTTTTTCCAAACTGTAATCATTATATGAGCTTAATCCTTCTGCTGATTTAAACAGGTAAACTTCTTCACATTCATTGTATCTCCCAGACACAGGTTTTTCTTTCCTCTTGCAAAATACTTTTTTACATGTTTCCCTCTCCATGAAGAGCTGGAGATGCCATCCTGGGTGCCACAAACATTACAGTGGGAAAAAATAGAAGATGGTCTCTTGCAGATTTCTTACAAAGATAGAGCTGGTCCAGGTGTCTTATTCTCTTATTTGTGTTAACAGATCAGTTGTCCACTCTTCCTCACAGAACAGTTATACTTCACTTAGTCCACTGGGTTTGGGGGTTTTTTTTGTTGTTGTTTTCTGGGTTGTGGATTTTGTTGTTGTTGTTGTTATTTGTTTGTTTTTAATAACAAATTTTTCTTCCCCACTCAGCCAGTTTCTTGATTATTCCACCAAGCAAAGCATAACGGTAACATTGCATGATTCAGGACACAGTCTCCCCTAATCATCTATCTTTATTGCTTAATTGAGAAACAAACAGTTCACTAAAAGTAACGACTGGAAGAGGTGACTGAGTGATACGAATCTGCAGCACAGATGATTGCTCTTTATTTCTCTGCCTGTGGTTGAAGCACAGACCACTCTAACCTAGAATGAAAAGAGGAAATAAGTTTACAAAGCACAGCTGTATTTCCAAGTAGACATAACAGATCATTATTCTAGAAAGATCTGATCTTTGATTCCATGCAAGAAAGATCTGCCCTTAAAAGGTCATCTAGCTACATACGTATTCACTACAGGAGTGTAAGACTAAAGCTAAACATATGCACAATTTTATGTCTTTCTAACACCCTTAAAATGCCACGGATTGCTTCCCTAATGGAAATTTTTTCATTTTATTTTATAATGCAATAGAGGAATAAAATGAATGTTCACTGTCTTTCATGACACAGGTTCTTTACCTCAGGCACCAAGGCAAGTGTTAAGTCTCAGTTCAGACTACATATATGTTGGCAAATGGAGCAGTGCGAGGAAACGTTCCTGCAAAATAATGTGCTTTTGGCCTCTGATAACTACCCCACGTTAACTCACTTTGTATAACCTTACACCAGCTTTCTCAAATCAAAATAACCAGTTCCTCTCAACATTTCATCTGCTCTAGCTATCAGTTTCTTTTCTCCCTTAACTCATTCAAAGCAAACTGATTTTAACAAGTCAACATGCCACAAAGGAGTCCAAATAGGTTCAGCTTGTCACTGCATAAGATAGCTTTCTCCCCAGCTAGCTTGACACTGCCCGTGTTAAAAGAAAATAGGTTTTTTCCATTATGCTTTCCACACCAGCTATAACTTGCCAGTCCTCTCCTTTATACATCTAAATTCTTCCTTTGTTACTACTTCTTTTAAGCAAAAACTTCAAATACAGGCAAGATTGGATACTTTGCTCTTATCCTAAGACCATGTGCCTGTCCAGGTGCAAGCCTTGTGCTGTGATAGACAAAGGCAGGAGCAGCAAAAAGTGCCTGTGCACTGGTCAGAAGTGGGATAGTACAGGTTTAATAGTATTGGTGGAACCACTCCACATGGATGGATAAAGCTAAGAAATTTATATAGTTCTTTGACTACAAAATCTGTCATAAAGATGAATACCTTACTCAGTTTTAAATTATTAAAGCCCAGGTAATTTAGCTCATATGCTACAATTTCATTCACAACCATTATTACAGTCTGCATTAAGAAGTTAAGATCTAACTTAGCCGTGTGACCTTCCCATCTCAGCACACCAGTTCTTGGCATCCTGTTGACCTGTCCCAATCCAAGTGACTGTTTTATCTTGTGCTGAGTAATTCACTGAAACCATTTGTACAGTACGTGCTTGCTTTTGCAAATTATTATTTCAGGAAGTACAATTTTACAAATAAGGGTATTAACTAATAATTAAAAACCCCCTAAGTGCTACAAATTCAGTTTACTGGAAAAAAAATTTAACAGAGCAGTCCTCAATGAAGTAGCAGCAAAGGGGTACTATCATAACATACTTTTTGGATACACAGAAGTAAAAAAAATACTATTTCCATTTATGTTACTAAAGGTTTATTACCTTAATTATAAAAACATTTAAAAACATTTTCAGGACCTTTTTTCTGCTTAAAAAGGAGCAGGACCTGCAGCCCTTTTTATAGCGAACTAAATTATCTGGGCGTATGCCTTCTTGTATTGACAACTTGGAGATCATCACACACCACAGCTGTCTTCTTGCCCTCACCGAGGCTCTACATCTGATAATGTGAACTGTCAAAACCACTGGGCATAGACAGGTTCTTTGGATGCTTCGCTGGAAATATCACAATTTATCACGTTGAATGGGCATTTACTCTGAAAGAGTGATGAGACTTTAAACTCTTGAATGTACATGGCATTCATTTTTTAGTAAGTGAATTCCTAAAGAATTACCAAGCTATTCTGAGAGACAGCTGACTTCATAAAATGGAGGATCTCTCACATTCATTTTACAGCGAGAAAAAACACAGGTGCCCAAGCTAAAAATGCTTTTCAAACCCTTCTGTTTATCTCAAAAAGCCAGACATTTTCAAAGGTAGGTTTGCGTGGGAATAGTGATTTTTATGAAATCTAAGCACTATAAAGGCAGCCTTGAAGAGTACTGTGACAAAGGTAATAAAAAATATAAAATAAAAATGGGAAAAATTAAATGCATATAAATATAACCCCGAAAATGAACATAAAATATGAAGCAAATACATAGGGAAATGGGCAAATATGTGAGACATTTGTAATTTTACAGAGGCAAGCAGCAGAAGCCAGTGCAGATCATTTTGGCAGGTCAGGACACGCAGGGGTTGGTAGCGTGCATTCAAAGGCCGGGTTGGTTTTCTCCCTTCTCTGGCATCACAAGCGTGACCAGCACAGGTGGAGGCCTGGGCTGGAAGAGTAAGAAGAAGTCAGTGCAGAGACAGGCTGCTGAGCAGAAACAGCTGGGAGAGGAAAGGGAAGGAGCTGCAGCCTCACAGCCATTTTAAAGGGGCCATGTTCAGGAGATGGAGAGGTGAGCTCTCTTTGGGGGACTCTTGTGCCACTCTCTCCTGGCTGCCCCACTGCCTCTTCTCTACCTGGCCCTCAGCACCCGACATGGCCAGGGAGGTCTTGCCCAGGTGGGTGGGAAGCTTCAGGCTGTCCTTGTTGACTTTGCTCTCCTGGAAGTGAAGGCAGAATACTACCACATGGCACCTGTTGTGGAGAAGGGCAGGGCTGGAGCAAGGGGCCATGCTGCTGTCTCCAGCAGCTGCAGGATTGAGCAGGGAGGGTGAGGGCACAAGGGAGGACCTATGGCACTGAGGGTGCTCCTTCTGCCTGCTCCAGCAGTTTGGTATGAGGGCATGTTCCTTTTCTGATTTCTGTGTCCTCCTGTCCAATGCCATGCAGGATGTGTGCAGATCTGTCAGCTGTGGGTAGAAGGGATGTAGTTTTGCAAACTGGCCCTGGCTTTTGCCAGTATCCTCCTCCTTTTGGCAGAATCATCATGCAAAAGGTGGTGAGGGAGCAGGAGAGTTTTCTTTCTACCAGGAGGTAGCAGGAGATTGCCTGCTAGTAGCAATGGGCACAAATAGGTGAGGAAAGATGAAAGGGGGATTGTGATGGTTCCTCTTCCTTTCTTAGTGAAGTCTCGCCTTGAGATGTAACGGATGCAAGAGGTGTAGGAACGAAGGGCCTTGTTAAAGTCTTCGTGTTGTTCTGTGGGTGATCTCTTTGCTTTTTGTGGCATTTCTTGTCATTTTCCTTGCAGCTAAGATGGGGAAAGTCATCTGGAGAGTGTTTAGCATAGTTCCCTTGAGCTGAGAGTGGTCTTGTGGAGCCATTTACGCTGCTCAGAGAACTGTTTGTTGTTGAGAACCTGGGTGAAGGAGGGGAGATGTCCAGGGATGCTTCTCCATGGGCCTTTCACAGCAAGGACGCTTCAGCTGCATCAGGAATCCTGTTTTTCCTGCTCCTGGTGTTATGAAGTTGCCCCTTTTGGTGTGGGAATTGCTTTGCCCGTGCTGTGGCCAATCATGTCTCCTGGCTCCCTGTCCCTGAGGAAGCAGCCCCACTCCTACTCTGCATGGGGAGAAAGATAGAAGGTCCTGTATAATGTTGTTATAATAACATAATTCATTATGTTATCCAACAGGGAAATCCTCATCTTGTCAGTATTGACCTAATAACAACCAAATTATATGGGTTATGTTTTGCAGGATATTGCTCCTTCACAGTGCCACTGCATTCTTCCACAGGTGGGATAAGAGGGTGAGAAGGTGAGTGGAAAACTTTGGGGTTCAGGTTAGCTCAGAGAGCTGCAAGGAGTGGTGCAAAGTCCAGCTGGCAGAAAGAAAGTGGCATCCCTTGGAGATTAGTACAGGAACAAATACTCTTTAATCTCCTCACCTTTGTACACAGTGTCCTTTTCTGCTTAAACAGAGCTGGGGCAGGGGGGCGCGCCACGCCATTTCCTTCCCTCAACAGACTGGAGAAATGGGCTGACAGGAACCTCAGGGCACTGATGTGACAAAAGCCAATGCAAAGTCCTGCCCCTGGGACATATAAACCTGTGCAGCAGGACAGGCTCTGACAGCTGGGAGGAGCTCTGTGGAAAAGATCCCAAGCCCTGTGAACAACATGGTCATGAGGCTGCAGTGCACCTGGGCAGCAAAGAAGGTCCCCACACACTGGACTGCATGAGCAAGTGTGCAGTCAGAAGCCCAGGGAAGGGATCCTGCTGTGTGATTTGGCACTCCTGGAACACCATATCGTAGTTTGGGCTCCCAGCACAGGACACACACTGATGCATGGGAGTGAGTCCAGTGGAGGGTCACTGTGATTGGCAGGTGGATGCAGGGCGTATTTGGAGACATAGAGAGTGTTGTGTACATGCTACTTCTCTTCCTCACTCCCTGTGATATCACGAACTCCAGAAGAAAGCCTGGGCACTACAGCTTGGGTGGCCCCTGACTATCACCTCCCCAGTCACCTCTGCCTCAGGGGAAGCAGCAGGTCTAGCCCTGCACAACCTCTGAGTCACCTAGCCAGCACCAGTGCTAAGATGTCAGTCCTGACCCCTCCACTTGAGGCACCTTGATGCCTTGCCCTGTCTTCCAGCACTTTTCAGGGAGGTCACTCTTCCAAGGAGATCCACGCTCCAGGATTTGGACTGCTTCCTCCTCCAGGTGTTTCAAGAAGGCTTAAGTTTTCCATCACCCTCATCAGCTGCTCTTCTAGACTCCCTACAGGACACCTCACCTCTTCTGGTCCCTCTCCTCCAAGCTGAGATCCCCAAGTGTTCACAGCTAGCTTCTCACCCCTGCAACATAAGGTGCCCACATGACTGAGCACCACCACCCTCTGTGTGCAGCGGGTTTTGTCCTGGGGCAGCCCCAACCCCACTGCTCCACAGCAGGGCACCATGGGGCCTTTGGGACTCCTTACCCACCAACTTCCCTGGTTGCTTGGGGACTTGTGGCCTGCAGCCAGGTATCCAGGGCTACATATGGGAGTGAGTGTGCATGCCTATGGGTGTTCCCCAACAAATCCTGCACATTCCTCCCCCAACTATCCCAACCCCTCTGTAAATCTTACCTGCCTATAAAGGTAGTATGTATAGTCAGTATTTGGGGCCACAACGGCCTTCTGTGCGCAAGGGACAGGTTGCTCCACGATGGGGTGATGCCCTGGGCTCACCATCTCCCTCCCTGCAGGCTCAAGGCATAACACTCTGACACAGGAGGCCGTGTCCTATATTTTTCCTTACATCTTCTGCAAGCCCAGAACAAGACACACTGACCCCAGGCAGGTGCAGCAGACTCCACATCTCCCTGCGAGCTCAGGGCAGGACAGGCTGTGCTAGTAGGAGATCATCCCCGATCCAGGTAACTCTGGAGAGGAAGAGCAGGGCACTGTTTCCAGTGGGGGACCAGCAGCTGCTTTGTCTTTCTGCAAGCTCAGGACAGAAGTCTTTGGGAGCAGAGGAGATCCACCAAGCTCAGACCAAAAGAAAACACAGTACCTCTGCTATTTGGGGCCATTACCACCCAGCCTGTCAGAGACCAGAAAGCATTTCCCCAGCATTCAAACACAGACATCATCCTCCCATCAGGGGCTCAAAAGGGCCTCAATAAACCCAAGAAGCTTCCTGACCAAGAGGCAACAGCAGAGTTCAGGCCCCGATACAGGCTGAAGGTGTTCCCATGACCTGAGCAAGGGTCAACACAAACCCATGGCCTCTCACTTCCCCTGAGGTGACTGTCTTGGGTGCCCATAGTCCAGCGGCTTGGGATATCAGCAACAGGCCGGGACAGTCACCACTTCTGCCTGGCCTAAATCCCTAGTGAGCACAAAGTGTGCCCACAGGATGCTGCGGTACAGCTGCAATCATGGACATCCATGCCATTTGCCACAGTGTCAAGGTGTTCTCCCTGGCCAATAAGTTACTTTTGTTTTCATGCTCCAAAGCCAGTGTTTATATTACAACTTAGTAAACAGAGGTTGCTGGGATAATGTGAGTCTTTGGGAAGGCTGGGGGTGGTTATTGAAACTGACCCCAGCAACTGAATGCATTACACCCTCCCTCACTGATTGCTTCTCCCCTCTTTTCTCAGAAAGTGTTCAAACAAAGTTAGCCACTGGCCAGAAATTGAATGGCAGATGGCTCAGCTCTAATTAGCTGATTCAAACATTTAAATTGCAGAAAAAGGTGCTGGGCACATGGGGCAAAGACCAGCAGTGCACAGAGAGCATTTTAGTGACAGGCTGCCCCTGTTTCCTACAGAGAGCAGAAACAGACTGCTGGCAGCACTGGGGGAAGCTGAGTGCCAGGGAGACTGCTCCTTTTCTCCCACAGCTGCCCAGTGTCCACCCACTCCCTCAGAGCCACAGTGTGCCACTGTGGGACCCTGCACTGGCCATGGACCTGGTGTCAGCAGGGATGGAACTGTGCCAGCACAGAGAGGTGCTGGGGAGAGGCATGGTCTGGCTGACAAGCACTGCACCTGCACCAGGACCCCACTTCTCAGCCCTATTTGGGCCTGCTGGGCTTGGTGTTAGCCTGTCTGCAGAAGGGGGTGAGCGACTGCTGCTGCAGGCTTTAGGTTTTTTCCCCTATTGCCTTCACTTTTTGAAGTCTTTCTACATCGACGCACAAGTTTTCTCCTCTTCTCATCTTGCCATGGGCTCTGAGCGGAGCCCCTGGAGACCCAGACAGCCTGGGAAGTCCAAGTAACATTTTCTGGTGGAGCACTGGGCTGCCAAGAGGGACATCAGCCAGTGCTCAGCGCAAAAGGGAGGCCCCTCACTAGAGGCGAGCAGCCAGTAGCGCTGAGCTGGCCCCAGAGAGCTGCTGGTGGAGCTGGCCAGACAGAAGAAGTCCGAGTAGTCAGCTAGTAGGCACCAGCTGTAATTCATATCACCAGGCGATCTTGCCATAGCACTCAGGGCCCCACAGCTACACCCCGTTCTCCCCCCCTGCAGTGACGAGCACCAGCACCAGGCTCCACGAGCCGGGTGAAGACACCTCCAGACAATCCCCTCCACAGAGCCGTTGGGACGCCCCACTTTTGCTGGGCTCTACTTCCTGAGTGATTGACATGTCTGGTGCTGGCAGCCCCCCATACCTATATGTCTGGGTCCAGAGGCCACTGGGGGGCTGTGCCATCTGTGCATAGGCACTTTGTCCCTTGGGTGATTCCTCCAGTACCACCCAACAGCCCTTGTGCCTGCCAGGTGCCCCTGTGTAGCCACCAGCCCCCCCATGGCTGTCCTTGCCCCTGCTTCCTTCTCCTGATCCCACAGGTTCCCAGGAGCTCCCACGGGTCTCCCAGCTCCCTGTATCTGGGACTCCAACCGCACCAGCACCCTCTGCCCCTGGGGACCTCTGTGGACCTCTGACACCTCCAGAGCCCTCTTGTCCTGGATTCCCTGGCAGCTTCCAGCTGCCATGAGACACCACTGCCCACGGTTCCTAGGCACATGCACTCTCCTGATGGCTGCTCCCAGACCATCACATGTTGCACAGGCCTTCACACGTCTGTGTCCTTCCACAGGTAACCAACAGCTGGCCCTGAGCCTCAATGGTGCCATCTCCCTGGCAGCCCAGGCTGTGCTAGCGGAGGAACCATGGGTATAGGGGGGTGGTGAGAGAGCTGAGCCAGGACCCCCCTGGGCCTCTGGCTGCTCCTGGTGGGACCGTCCCACGTGGGGCTGCCACAGCAGTGCGCACCCAGCGGCTGCCTGGCAGGCACTGCCCCAAGCTGGTCACAGCCGCATCCAGCCTCCTTGGCCACAGACAGAGCTGGCCCACCATGCCAGACACAGCCAATGTGAGCAGCGCCTTGCGCCTCTGAACCCATCAGAGCAGCTTCTCCCTGGGTATGCAAGGAGTTCCCCAAGGCGATGGGCTGGACACCCCTCCACCCAGGTCTCCACACTCCTCTCAGGCCCACCCAGGTTCCCCGCTATGCCTGCACGCCGTGTGGCCTTTCAGAGGGCCTGTGAAACGAGAGCGCTCTGCTCCAGACTAACAGCCACACTCCTCTGCTCAGGGGGGATTTTTTTGGATTTCATTTTTTGTTTTGAAGGTAGAAGGTATCCTTGTGCCTTGCTGATGTCTTTCTTCCTGTTATCCTCCCATGAACCTGCACTCGATAAATGCAGG
>RSEF01000031.1:35235806-35252295 GCA_003993805.1 Himantopus leucocephalus
AGAAGATGGAGCCAGGCTCTTTTCAGTGATGCCCAGTGACAGGCCAACGGTCAAGGACAAAATGAAACACAGAAGGGTCCTTCTGAACATCGGGAAACAGTTTTTCACTGTAAGGGTGACTGAGCACTGGCACAGGTTGCCCAGGAAAGCTACGGAGTCTATATTCTTGGAGATGTGCAAAAGCCATCTGGACATGGTCCTGGGCAGCCATCTCTAGGTGGCCCTGCTTGGGCAGGGGGGTTGGATAAGAAGACCTCCAGAGATCCCTTCCAGTGTCAACCAGTCTGTGATTCTCTGATGCTGTAACATACAATGCATAGTTTCGAATCTACTCCAAACCTATTAAAACATTTTTGGTTACAAGACCAAAATAGGACTCAGCTGTCTCCTGAGACTGTGCTTCCCACAGTCAGAAAGGACGTTTCTCAGGCTGTGCTGGTACTTTTGCTTCTCAGCTAAAACAAGAAAGTAAAGTGACATAACTGGTAATAAAAAGTCAAAATGAAAAATAAAGATAAATATTAACACATCAATGCAGACCTAAATAATGCTAGGCTGCAAATTTGTACGGATTTGTGTCTTAGCCAAAGCAGCTCTTTCTTCCTTCTTCCCAGTTCTGAACTGCCTGAGCCTTGGAGACACAGTGCTTTCCCGGAGAAAAACGATGAAGCAGATGGCTTTATGTGTAGGTTTTTGAGGGTGCTATGAGGTCCTCTGTGGTCTACACTCTGCAAAGCAGAACACATTTCTATATTACCAGGGTATTTGTAATTGCAAGCTGCACACAGGAATAAACAATCAAGTAAGAAATACTGTTAAGCTAATGAGGGTTAATGACAGAATAAAATCTCTTACATTAATTTCATGGCAATTGTAAAATTTAAGAGTGGTTTGAACATTTTACAGTGTAAAGGCTGATTACTTTAGCACATGAATATATTAAAAATAGTGCCAAACAAAGGGGAATTTAATTCATTAGCAGTAAAGAGGATGACCAGCTTTTCATGTACAGATTTGTTTAGGAAAAAGCAACTCATTTTCCTTACTCTATATATACAGCTTTCATGAGGCAAAATTTTAACTGGAATTTATGACCTAACATATTTCCTTATTTTTCCTTATTTTGCTTATTCAGATTATAATGTGAGCAAGTATAAAATTCTTCCCTAGATAAGATATCACAGAAGTCATTAAGATCACCAGGTTCCTTAGGCAGATATTTTCTGGCTCCATTAACATTCTAGCGTGAAGTGACGTCAATTAAATTCCATTTTTGTTTGGTCTGTGTGATAAGCTATGAGATAAGGTCTCAGTAGGAAATGTGGAAAAACTTTATATTCACCTCCATGTACAGAGTTTTACTCTTTGGTTAACTGGTTAGTACAGGTTGTTCTTTCTGTAAAACTCAGTTGCAGTGTGAATGTTACTTAAACACACTGGGTTTTGAGAAAATGGCTGAGATCTTCAGTCATAGCTTTTTTAAATAATTCGCGTTTGTGATGAACACCTGTCTTTTTGAAAAAGGCAATGCAAAATCCTCCACAAACTAAACAGAAAAAATAATTCCCCTTCTTATGCCTTCTCTACGTCCTCCCCTCCCCAGATATAAACTACAGGTTAAATACAGAAGCAACATCACATTGAGCAGTTAATTGTTTCCTAGGGAACTCCTTCTTTTCATAGGTAGTAAGCATACCTACAAAAGTAACATATTAGGGAAGTGCTGTATTTTAAATTACAAAGTACAGAGTTATTCTTTGTGGCATTTCAATAGACACTAGTGATACGTTATGCTTGCTTCACACTAGTCATCTTTTAGGTGCAACATGTAAGAAAAAGAAATACTTATCATGCTTCCTAAACCACGTATCATGCTCTTTGCTCACAGATTTCAAGCTGTGAGGAAGCAGAAGGGCATGCAGGCAGCAGATGGACTATTTCCTGAAATTGCCACAGTTCCCAAATAAAGAAGGGCATGGGCCATTCCTCCTAAATCACCCATCCCACAGGCACCGCCACACTGCAGCCCCCATGGGGGGACAGACAGGCAGGCAACTGCCCCAACTCATCTTCAGTGTTCTTCAGATACCTCTGGCCATCCGGCCCAGATAAATGCTGCATTGGCTGTGAACCCCCACACTCCCCCTTTTCTCTGAGAAATTATTTTCTCATTATGACTGAGCTGAATGTGTTGTTCTTGCAACTGTGTAAAAGATTCACTATTTGTCTGACTAGGAGGATGACAGGCGGAAGTAACAACCTTTTCTGAGCCATTGGTGGTTAGAAGCACCCCCAAACCTCAATCAGTGGTTGTTAGGGAAGCAGATCTACAGGAAGGCCAAACAGTTTCGGTTTTGTTCATTCTAAAGCCAGTGAAATAGTTTGGTTTTCCCCATCAATTTCAGAATTTGAGAGCAATCTAGGAGACTGCTAAATAAACTGGCAAGCGTGGGAGCCAGAGACACTGCTAAAGTTTAATCACATTCATATGAGAATTCACCGGAACCTGGCAACTTGCCACCATACATCTGCTTGTTTATTTTATTAATCTTTTTCCATATTCACAGGTTTCTCAGAGATTGATAAAAGTTACACAGTTTCTACTTTGTACTCTAGCTGTGTTAATAAAAATACTGTATATGCCAATGAAAAAGAAACTGTGAAAAAAAGCCTATGCCAACTTCCTTTCCCTCCTTGAGACGGTCCTAAAACCCCATCTGTTCTCGGAAGTACTCCACCTGTGAACAGATGCCTCCCTGGCTTGTGTTTTATTTGGTTGTGTGCCTTAAATTGGAAGTTCTTTGGGCAGCAGGTCTGCTAACCACTTAGTATGCTTCCTTTATTGGAGATGGCTGTGTTAACAGTAATAGCATTACTAATACTGTCTTGTTCTGTGTCAGAGAGAAGATAGCAACATGCTGTAAAACTGCCAAATAGCCTGCTTCTTGTAATGTGACCTTCCAGCAATCAAATAGCAGCAATCATGCCCCTGGAATGACAGCGGTGAACAGCAGTCATGACACCAGTGATGGTAATGGCAGTTTTATTTTATTTTTTTTTTCTGTAACAGAAAGCAGTAACAATTAATTTGGCAATTTCTTACTAGCACTTTCTGTTTAAGTTATCCCCACAGCTTACTTATGCAGGGTAATGGTGTAACTGTGCTGCTTTACTCAACACATGAGGTAGCTTAGTAATTAGAAAACAGGGAAAAAAGTCACAAGGCACTCAGTCCCGTGCTTGTTGAAGTGAAAGAAAAAACCCGACTGGTTGTAATGGAGGAGGATAAAGCCTGCGGAATGCAAGCTACAACTTTGAAACATATTCATTAATAATAGGCATTCAGCTGTTTCTCCTCAGACCTGCATGCTTTTTATACATCAGAACTATTTTCAGCAATGTGACAGGGGAAAATGTCAAGCCTTTTACTTTGATTGTAATGTTGGAAACTTTTGGACAACCGTAGCACTTGTTACCAAAACCTGTACGATTTTCTAGTGGTTTCGTTATGGGTCTGATCATGCCACCATCTAATGAAACATTATCCCTTCTTTGTCTGTGTTTCCTGTGGCACATCAGAAAAGGAACAGCCAACCAACAGCAAGAGAGTCTTAACGGAGAAAGTACCTGATGTTTAAATCAAATAATTGATTAAATTTAACATTTTAAACAACGGAGCAATACGGTATCAAAGTGTGAAGCAGATTCCTGCGGGACATACCCAAAGCATATATTCCATGTATGGAAGTAGGTAAAGAACATAGTTAGATGTTTACAAGACAAATCAGAAGTATTATTCCAATCATCTAATCAGATTTCCCATTAAGTAAGGCAAAAAATTTCACTCGGTAATAATGACATTACATCCTTAATTAAAGAGTGACACTGTAGACAATTCAATGTAATTGCAAAACACCTTACAGCAGCAAGACACCTCTCTGTTGACAGTCAACTAAGGAAGCTGTAGCAGTCAATTACTGTTGTATAAACCTGCTAAGAATAGTACTTGATGATTCTCAACAAGAATATATCATAGATATACATGATGATATATACATGAACCTTTGGATGATGACTGTCTGCTTCAGACAACAGGACGTTTCCTCTGGAAGTTGTGCATCATGTTCCCGGAATGTGTCATAAACTGGAAGGGTTATAACTACTTTACAGATTGCAGGCCAACTGGATTATTTTGTGATAAATCCTGCCATGTTCCATCGATTTCCATCATGCCACTAAGGCTCTTGGTGACCACCAGTTGCTGATACTATAGTGGTACTACTTGAGAAACACACTTTGCCACTATACACATCCCCTTCTGTACTGGCCAAGGCTTGCCCGCAGAAGGTACAAGCTTACGCCCCTTGTGCTACTTGCAGATGTAAACTTTTTCTGCTTGTCTTTTTAACCATGAAAACCTCATGTCTTCAGACGCAGTAACAGCTGGGGCTCAGTGTCATGCTGATCTGTCGCTTTTAAGCCTTGCCAGAGTCCTGCCCACTAAGACAGGGGTTTGTGCTGTTAAGCAGCCCTTCTCGCAGCCTCCATCCCAAGCCACTGCCTGTGTTCCCCAGCAGGTAGCTGCTGTTTTAGAAATACTGCATACATGCAGTCACAGCTTCACACACTTCCCTGTCAGCCTTCTTGATCCCAGCAAGAACAATCTTTTGAGCATGCACAGTGTGTGGCATCCTAATTTCTCCCACACCTCATTTCTCCTGCACACTTCTCCCCTACCTCCTTGTACAGTGCCACATAAGACAAAAGTGCTGTGAGGAGTTTGCATAGGCTATGCATCCCAGGGGAATACCTGCTGTTCTGCTTGTGGAGCTTCAGTGCACACCATGCTGAATTTCCTGTGCAGTTTATTCCTATAATTTATTGTACAAATCTCGCTTACACACTTAGGAACCCGTGGGGGGAAAAAAAATAAAATCTCACCTTGGGCACCCAAGCACTGCAAAATAAAATGAATCACTGCTCTGAAAATTTTCATCCTTCTCTCTTGTAAACAGCTGTACTACCAACATGACTAAAAGATTCACTCCCAGTAACACATCAAGCAGTTTCAGTGAGACAAAGGGAGAGCTGCCCACAAGAGCAGTGCTGAGGCAGCTGGAAGTCTGCCACCTCCTATAAAGACAGGAGGTGGGATAGAGAACGAGGCAGCCATGACAGGACTCTGCAGAGGACCAGGAGGACCAGCAGCACCTGAGAAAATCTGTGCAGGGCCATGGCATGTGCAGCCACCCATCTAATGGTCTTGCTGTCCAGGGGACTCTGCATTAGATAAAACTACAGAACCAACACCTTCATAACCCAGCTGTTGTTTCAGGGACTGTGGTAGCTAATTATGCTGTATTTTGACTTTGAACTGGATTTTTAAGGAGTGCATTTAGAAATGTAGAAGTTCATACCTTGCCACACAGAATTTAGTTCGATGACCTCGTAAGAAGTCCCTCTGTTCAGATAACCAGACTACATGAGTATTGTTCCAGAAATGTTGTCTCAAAACAGATTAATACTTTCAAATTATCTAAAACTATGTCACTCTACCAGTAGTGCAGCTTCAGCTGATAAGTTCCACCTGATGACTGGGATAATAGTCTATTGCTTTTCCAGAGGACATTAAATTACCATAGAATCATAGAATAGTTTAGGTTGGAAAGGGACCTTAAAGATCATCTAGTTCCAACCCCCCTGCCATGGGTAGGGACACCTTCCACTAGACCAGGTCGCTCAAAGCCCCAGCCAGCCTGGCCTTGAACACCTGTATTATGCTAATATTGAGAGTAAAAGTGGATTTCTCCTGTGCTCATTTCCCAGCTATGTTTACTTTCTGTGTTAGGAAAATGATGCTCTCCTCTCTGCCAAAGCTTTGCTCTGCCAGCAAAGCTGCTACTCTCCTTTGTGACATTCAGTACCCTGCTTATTAATACTTGACAATTGTGAGATTTATTGGAAAATGTGTTAGACAAAATATTTCAGGAACACTACACTCTGTATCAACCAGTAAACTTACGCTATGCCAATTATACTTGCTGAGTATTTGGGAAATGTAATATGGCATTGGATACTTTTGAAATATTTATCCAAGACTGAGGGAGGGAAGAAATGTAAGTTCTGAGTATCTCAAAGTTGCCTTTATTGTCATAAATATTTTCTGTTTTTCCAAGGGCGGTAAGTTTGTTTTGATAGGCTAGTGTCATGGTTTAACTCCAGCTGGCAACTAGGACCATGCAGCCACTCGCTCACTCCCCCTGGTTGCAACGGGGAAGAGAATGAGAAGAGTCAAGTGAGAAAAAACTCATGGTTTGAGATAAAGACAGTTTAATAGGTAGAGCAAAAGCTGTGTGCACTAGCAAAGCAAAAAAAGGAATTCATTCATTCATTCAGCCATCTCCAGGAAAGCAGGGCTCTATCACACATAATGGGAAGATAAATGGCATCACTCCAAACATTCCCCCCCCGTCCTTCTTCTTCCCCCAGCTTTATATAATGACCATGATGTCATATGGCATGGAATATTACTTTGGTCTGTTGGGGTCAGCTGTCTTGGCTGTGTCTCCTCACAACTTTTTGTGCACTCCCAGCCTACTCACTGGCAGGATGGCGTGAGGAGCAGAAAAGGTCTTGAGGGCTTAGCAACAACCAAAATCACCAGTGTGCTATCAACACTACTTCTCATCCCAAATCCAAAACATAGCACTACACCAGCTGCTAACAAGAAAGTTAACTCCATCCCAGCTGAAACCATGACAGCGAGATTGCCTTCTGGGTCCTCCCATGCACCTGTGCAAAGAAGGGTGTAAAGGCCACCAAGTTCAAATACGTACTCCTATTAGTAATCTTGCATGAAGCTTATGACCCCACAAGAAGGAATGGAGAAGAAAATCAGACACAAGTTATAGCCTGCAGTTGTTTCCCTGGATACCAAAATACTGTGATTTATAAGCTGTATCATTAAAATTATTATCATTTTAGCCTCTTTTCACCCCTTTCACATGCTTCTCCAAACTACGAACATAAGATTATTTGTTTATCTCAATGTCTGGCAGTGAAATACCACTCTGCATCAGTTTGAGTTGAGTTCATTTTGGTTTTACTGGTAAGCAGAGGGTAAAAGACATTTTTTGAGGTTCAGTCCTCTGATGTAACATATAACTTCCCTTTACTTCACTGGAAGCGCCATGAGTATATCAAACAGGAAAATGTGACCTTTGCTTTTCTGAAGACTCAACCTCAAAATTCTTTGGTTTGCCTTGTATTTATGTCATTGCCTGGAGAGTCTGTATGATACTGTAAAATGATAGGGGTTTATGCATCTGAGAACAGGACTTAGGGCTGCACATCCACACCATTATTAGCACCTGCCACCGACTAACAACCAGTTGTGTACCTGAAAATAAAAAAAGACATGAAAGTACGGAGAAACATTTCCCACATTCTTCAAACAGTTCAGCAGAGAAATAGGTTTTTAAAGTTGATTTGAATTTTGTCCAGGTTTTGAAGAGAGCAGCTCTTTGCCTGCAAGGTCTGAGTTGGGGATTCTGGGAGAGCTCCCTTGCTGTCAAAATGCAGCTGGAATGAAACTCTCTCTGTACTGTGGAGGACACAGTATCAGTACCATTAAGACTCTGGGTAATTATATAATCATATAGCTCTTAAATGCAGACAAGTCTCATACTGAGTCAAGGTACAGGTTACATGTACAAGATGAGCGGGTTCAAACCTTTAATCAGATTACTGGCAGCAATCATTCCAGCCTTTCTAGTTCTTTTTCAATTTTCTTAATTTATTTGCATCTGTCTAGCTACTGTATTTGTCCTATGTGAGGCCTACGCATTCAGAAATAAATGTTTTTTTTCCTTTGTCATGTTAATTTGAACATAATAATACCTGCCAAGTGGTGAAGGTATGAAACAGTAGGCTGAAATCATCCCAGCTTCTCTGCAATTGAGAAGTTGTGGGATGGATGCACTATGCTATAGATAGCAAGGGCAAAGATACACTGCTTCTGCTTTTATTTTTCCCTATCAACAGTACCTATACTTCTTTTTCTTTCTGTCTCCCAGTCTCTTCTTCTACTTCCATTTTCACTTTCCCAAATACTATTTTTTCTCTTATTTATTTGCCTAACCTCCCCCATCGATTTCCCCTTTGTTTGTAACACAGTTCTGTCTAATATTTATAGCCAGTACTATAAAATGTGGGTTAATAATGCAATAGGAAAAAACTGACACGCAGACAAATGGCTACTTTCATTCTATTTTAAAAAACAACTCATGAAAAACTCTTAAATTTTCACATTCTTTCCATAAGAAGATAAAGCAGCAATAAAAGATAAAACGTGTACACATCTTACAAAATGCCTAAGGGAGTTGCTTGTCTAAAGATTTGTCGTATGTTGAGGGAGCTTTTAAGATGGCCCTTGGGACAGATTTCCTTGACTCTTTCATGTATGACTAGCAGATAGGTGATGGGAGCATATGACAGAGAACTGGGCTTCTTATGGAACAGCAGGGTGGCCTAAGCTCACTTCTTGAGGCACTTTGAAGGGTTAGAAGACTTGAATGGCTGCCTTAAGTTAGACACTTAATGAAGAGAGGATGTAGCCCATCTTTATTCCCAAAAGATTATTTAGACAATTTGTGCAGATGAGGACTTGACAAAAGTAAGCTTGTTCGGAAGCAGACAGTTGAGGAGGTTCGACTGATAGTCTTTTTTGTGTTTGTGACACTGTATGTGGCTACACTGCAGAAGTGCTGACTTGTTCTTTAGTACTTCCTTTAAAAAGTGGCAGTGCATTTTAGCTTGAAAAGAAACTGAAGTTCTGCAAGAACAGCTGCTGCAGCTAGTAAGTTCTTAACATGTTTCCTGCTTGTCATGTGTACTCTGTCAGTTCTGCACTCTGATGAAGAAAATATGGGGATGATGGTGTTTCTTCTAACTATAGTAATATGATAATTGTATACATGGAGCGCTCATACGAAGGCTGCTTCTTGAAAACTTGGCTACTGATGTAAAATTGTTTAGAAAGAACAGCTGCAAGCGTTATTCTGCTTCTTCAGTTGTGCAGCCTATGACTTAATAATTATGACTTAGTTAAAAACGGTTTTGCCCTAAACTAAAGACTATAGCACTGTTTGCATACTTTCTCAGGGCTCTCTCAACGCTAAATCCGTATGTATACATTGCTTCATGTTTGTGTGTATGGTCTTTTCTTAACCTAATTGTAAAAAGAGTCTCTCCTCAACATACACACACCCCTTCTCACGTGGAATTCCCTTGACCTCTTGCCTTTTAATTCCAATGATCAGAAATCTTGGGAATTAATAAGGTCATGGGTTTAGTAATGGGATACCATTTCTTTCTAGGTCAGTAGTTCAAATCAATTCCTAAATAAATAATAGCTTTTGATTACTATGTGAATGGACGCTAGTCGTACTTATTCTGCTTCTTCCTGTGAAGACACTGTATGAAAACCTCCTAGTCCTTTGTTCAGTTTAAACGATCAATTCATTACTCACAATACTTAAATCCTCCAGGGTGATAACACTAAGGCAGAGGCAGACTGGTACACAATGCTCTGACGTGCCATTTTTGTCTGAATACATAAAAAATTCTGCTTCTGACTGTTTGTGTAAAGCCAGCAGGTACCTTCAGTTCTAAACATCAAATAATAACAATTTTGGTCCACCATTTTTCTGAAATTGTATCAAATGGAAACATACTGAGTACTTAAATTGCAATCTTGTAAATTTAGCCTTCAAAGACTTATTTGATGACTAATATCTCTCACAGAAGAGGACTGGGGAATGGAAGAAAGTGCATTTATAGATTATAGTAATCAGTGCCCTTATTTCTGTATTCCAGACTTTCAGCTGTGACAAATTCTGTAATAAGGCTATATGTTGGATTTTGCATTTGAGGCTTTGGTTTCTATTAAAAATAAAAAAAAAAACTTGTGCAAGATGCTCAGCCACAAACAAAAAAAAGTCTAGATCAAATTGATCCTAGCTTATATTTGCTACATTTATATTATGGTTTTGGTAGCTTCACAGAAATCCATTTGCTTTTGGGTTTGATCCTACCAAAATAATTAAGGATTTTGCTATCGATTTCAACAGCAGCAGGACCAAATCCTTAGTGGCCTGAAAATGTCCACCAAGAGAATAATAAACTTTTCAATCNTTTTTTTTTTTTTTAAATAAGATTCTTTGTGTTTTGCAATAAATGCTGTGGCACATAACATTGCTCCAGTCCCACTCCCTCAGACATTTGCTGAAAAACTTGGAAGATGCTGATTTCGTTGACCCAGACTCTCCAAGAATTTGTCAGCGTGCCAAATATGAACTGTCACCAAAACCATTCTATCCACCAAACAAATTGCTGACTCAAAACGTGTCAAATTGCACTGTAAGTATGACAGACTAATGTTTTTATTTAACATGGTGATGCAATTCAAACACAGTTAAGAAGGGGAGTTTACAAATGACAATAGTAATTTCAAAATCACTGTGAAATAGCTAATAACAAGTTCAAAGAAACAACCCAAAGCACTTAAGCCATTGCTTACTTCAGCAATTGCTTTTGAAACACAAAATGCGCATAAATAAAAGTTTACTACAATGCTCTGACTCCAGGTAATTTTTTTTACCTTCAGTTGAGTGCTTACAGTAAGATTTTATTGACTTCCTGTGCTAAAGGACTATCATAAAAATACTTAAGGAAAGACTATATTTAATACAATAAATTTCCTAAGCATGTTTTTTTGGGGGGATACTAACAGATGAAATATTTACTACCTAGATTCACAGTGGGAAGAATTGCAGGTACTTCATGATAAAAAATACGGTTTATATAACATCTTTTTGACCTTTTGATTTGTCATGGGAATGCATGTCATCTTCATCATAGCAACAGGGGCAGTGCTATCTTAAGAAACATAAATTGAAATGATGATTTGGAATAGTCTAAAAATATATTAAAAGAAACTGATGCTCTGAAATACACTGTAGTAAATTTGTAGATGACAAACAAGACTAAATTTCTCTTGCCTTTGTCACTACAGAACTGAAAGTAAAATACCTCATACCTTCCCTGAAAAGATCAGACTTAGTATTAAATGGCTAGTAACTTAAAGGTAAGTAAATGTGGAATTTCAGGCTATGGGAACACTGACCTAAAACAAGTAAACTAATTTATAACTTCAGAAAAAAACCCACCAACTCCACACCCTGTTTTTCATTGCCTGGAAAGCATCTTTCAGCTATCACACTGCTTTTCATTTATAGACTTAAAGATTGAATTTAAAATAATCCATTTTCCTAGGGATTTCACATGTGGCACTTGGGTATATAATTTATTGATTAGATCCCCATAATAGGAAAACATCTATTGTTAAACATATTAACTGTTCTGTCAAATGATTTTAATTATTTCAAGGTTAAGCAAGTCAAAATTTCTCTACAGCTCTGGGAATAAAATCAACAATGCTGAAGAACCTAACATAATGTTAAGTAAATCCCAAAAGGTTAAATGATCAGTTTGAACTCATTGTCCCATTTGACTGAACACCAANAAAAAAAAGAAAATATTTTATATATATATATATATAATGCTACAGATTTAGCAACCCTGTGTATGGAAAGCTGCACACTGTTGAACTTCAGGTCACGATGTTTCAAATAATAGTGCACTGCGAGTTCTCTTTGCCTTTGGGAAGAACAGGTGTGCTGCACCATTGCTACTTAACTTCACAGCTGTCCAAGCAAGGAAGCTCTCTGTCTGCATGAATTCCAGCTTTGATACAGTACCTGGCACTTAGCAGCAAGAATTTTAAGATAAATTTTATAGGTCTTTTCTTAAGTGGAACCTGGCAAACATTTTTAATAGTATAAATAATAAGCATTTATTTTGGCTTGATTATTAATATAACTTTAAGTGAGAAAGTGTTTCTAAGTGCAACATTCATATGGGTTAAAGTTAAGCCAGGTGAGGTTTAGGTTGGATATTAGGAACAATTTTTTCACTGAAAGGGTTATCCAACATTGGAATAGGCTGCCCAGGGAGGTGGTGGATTTGCCATCCCTGGAGGTGTTTAAAAAAAGGGTAGACGTGGTACTTGGGGATATGGTTTAGAAGTGGTTTTGTCAGGTTAGGTTAATGGTTGGACTAGATGATCTGAAAGGTCCCTTCCAACCTTAACAATTCTATGATTCTATGATTCAAAGAAGGGAGTCACCATGAAAAGGTTCCTAGCTAGTTCCCATTTTGCTCTTGATCACTGCTCCACCCAGAAAGCCAACGTGGTTTATGAAGTTTAAGTAAAACAAAAAACTTGCACACCTTTAACCTACCAGAGAATAGAATGTGTGTTTCACAGAATAATAGGCAAAAATTGCAGGAATCCACAACACCTAGCTTTGAGAGACTCTATTCCCACAAATCAAGACGAACTGTGAAATATCTGGTAACTATTTACAGTTAAAAATAGCATGCAAGGAAAAACTGAGGAGAATACAGGAATCAAAAAATAATGAACATTAAGGAAAGAAAAAAGACTAAAAATGGAAATAATTGCAAAAACTGAAATATTGATGATAAATATGAAAAAAACCCAGTGATGTAAGTTTTTCAGGGTTTTATGTATACCTTTAGAAGTATTTCTACTGAGAATTCATTCTTCAGTGCCCTGTATGTGGGAGTGGGAGCGTGGTTTTGTTTCAAAGACTTGCCTTCCATTTGAAACAACTACAAAGATTAATCCATTTTCTGTTTCATAAAAGCAGCTAAAATTCAAGAGAGAAAATTCAAGAGTCTATAGGCCCATATGATGAGAAGATCAACATTATTTCAGGCTCACTGAACACAGTTAATATATTCACTGTGGTTTATCCAAGCAAGTGATATGAGACAGCAGCTGGAATTCAAGAGTGCTTCTCCCCCTGCCTGTCCACCATGGGAATCTGACTTCAGCCCACTGGAAAAAGAATACCATTGGGACTACTCACATACAAAAGCTCTTGCAAATTCAGGCTTTAGCAATGTAGTAGCAGCTCAGTAGCAAAGTTTGGATTGATCTTGATTGTGCAAGGTTACTATAATTAATAATATTGGGTATTTGATCATAATGACAATGATATTCCCCCTGGACAATTATAAATATTGTCTGAAATATTCCTGCAGTCTCACGCATGGGGTTAGAGCCTATCTCTCTGTAAGAAGCCCACAGCAAGTTAGTGAGGCTGTATAAACACATGGGAAATCAACCATACAGATAAGCATTGAAGGTCATCATATGTTGGTACGAAGCAGAAAACGGCCCTTTCATTGGTAACAGAACTCAGTGACAGTTAGTCACTTTGTTAGGAAAGAATTTCTGGAGCAAAATAACCTGAGGTATGTACAGACACCTTAATTCTCACTTGGCTGAGCCTATGCATGTACTTACAGGAAATACTGAGTAGAAAGGTGAAAACCTTAACAAAAAGACATTAACTACTACAACCAAGGCAGTAGCAATTGAGAGAGCTCTGTTATGTGTAGCTTAAGAAAGTCAGACACCTCGAACAAAGGTGAAAGAAACAGGTTTTCTGTTCCTTACTGATTTTCTTAACAATGATTTGTGTCCTATCACCCTGGCAGTTCTTTTCTCCTGATGGTATAATTCACATCAAATGAAGACACCTTTTCTTTTAATGCATAAAGAAGAACTCAAACGAAGTTTGGAAAGCAAGAGCACTATTGAGAATGCGATCCTATCATATTTTTTCTCTCCCATCTCTGCAATTAACGGAGAAGATACTTGTTCCTTAATAGCCAGGTCTTTTTAGGTGAACGCCATCCAACTTTTACAGACATACAGACATTCCTGATCAAATTTTCCTGGCCTCTTCTTCAAATTAATCTTCAATTTTAGGCTACAAACAGACAAATTGCAGTCATGAGTGTAATGAATACCCACGAAGGGAAACAAGATTGGAACGTTTCTCCACATTTCAATGCAATCAAAAAACAGCTACTTTTCTCTTGAAGTTGTTCCTAGATAATAATTGTATGCCAATATACGGTGATAACACAGAGAAGCTTGGCAGAAATTCTGAGTCAGAAATGACACCATTATCTACAGCAAAACTAGTGGGTTAAAGAAAAAAATTTCTTCTAACATAATGCTATATAGCAGTGTTTTCAGGAGATATCCCAATCAGAATTATGACAAATGCTAGCAATTATGTCGTATGTGCAACTCAGGAACATACAGTCAAAACTCTGTCTATAGTTCTTTGATGACCTCTGCGTAGGGACACCTCTTCTTCAGTGTCTCATTACCTTTGATAGCCTCCTGTTCAGACATGAGGATCTGAATGCAGAGAGCCCACTGAGGGACAGAACACTTGCAAAAACTTTTGAAGCATCATGATAGATGTGTTGCTTCTTTGTTATTAAAGGTTTTCCAGATACACATTTTCACTGGATGGAGTCATAAGAAGATTCAGACACACCAAAAGAAATTCTCAAACATGTTGGATTTTGAAGGCAGAGGGAGAAGAAGGCATTCTGAATGTCTTACAGGCTTCTGTTTCATGGGCTCCTGCTTTTGTTTGTTCTCTGCTATGCTTAGTATTTTGTTTTTTCTTTTGCAACTGGAAACAATTACTAAAATTTTTTTAGCATTTTCCATGAATAGAAAATTCACAGTAGTGCACGGTTACTCATGTCAGACTTCGAAGCAGCAGCTTGTTCACTACAGAACATTTGCTTGATTGCTCACACAGCTTAATGCAGCATGGCATGCAGCGTTAGAAAGTCACAGTCTGCCTAATTATGATCATTTAGAGACAGTGCTGGAAAGACATTGCTTTTGGAGCCCTAGCTGTGCAACTATGTTAGTATCACCCTTTGTCTGGGCTACTTAAGTTGCTAATGCAACTCTTGTTTCTGGTACCAGAGTTCCCTTCAGTATATACACATAACGCTGCATGGTGCAGTATAGACAGGCCATAGGAGCTAGCCTTAGCACAAGAATAGTACGTACCAGCATTTGCTTTTCCATATGATGATGTGATAATTTAATAGAAAGAGAAACACACTCGAACTCTGTTCCTGTGCAGTTAGAAAGGAATGTATCCGGAAGAAACATGTGGGCTTGGTCTCTACCCCCATCCCTCCGAGGAGGCTTCCCAGGGTTCAGAACTCCTGTTTAGCTAGGGAATAAAATCATGTTTTCTTGACCTGTTACTAACTACTCATGACCCATACTTTGAAAAGATTTCTGAAATGAGTGCAATAAAACTTGCATGTAACTTTCTGCACGTGCAAAAGCCAGATGCAATTTCTTGTCTTGAAGTACTAAGGTAACACACTGATACATGAGTAATGCACTTCTGAATACTCTTAGAAACCAAATTTTCTCCTCCCCAGTGATGTATGTGAACACAGCTATACACCCATGTGCACAGCACCTCAAGAGCAGGATTTTATTAGTAAAATGGCACCAAAACCCTTTGAAAATGCACTGCACCTCATGGTTAAATCCCCTGACACGAATCCTGAGCATATTTTTCTCTAAAGATGAGATACTCTTTAAAAGGAAAAACATAAAACAGCATTGAAAGACTTAAGAACAAATGGTTCATTGTCAGAGGGGGCAGAATCCCAAGCACTGTAGAAGGCATCTCTCTACACAGAAGATCTTGCACTGGCATCAGATTTCCCTGAAAGACAATCTTGCTCTGCCAGACAATGAACTGGGAGTTTTATACTCAATTGTCAGAGAAACCTGAGGCATGCACTCAGACCAGCGTGTACTTTGATTCAGTATCTCAAAGAGAAGGCATAGCTTTGAAAAGGAGAAAGCCACAAAAGCCATCAAAAGTCTGCAGGGTGCATGCTACAGGACAGTAACTACATTTTCACTTGTTTTGTGCAATTACTGCTTTTGTAGAATTTAAAGATGCAAGCATTTATATTAGTTTGTGTTCAAATGGAATTTTCATTTTCCAGGTTGCTTCAGATACGAAGCAGAATTCTTATACTCCAATAACAGCTTATTGTAAATTAATGAGTGTATCATTAGTGAACATGTAAAATCTTTATAGCTGCAATCTCCCTTTAAATATGATTGTTTCTTTAAAAGGGTGAGTTCAAATCATCCTTTTATCTAAAATGACATTTCTACAGTCATTGCAATGTTATTTTAAAAACATGAAACTAGAAGACTCATCAATAATAATGTTCAGATAACATTTACTCTGACATTTTACTAATTTCTTCCCCTCCTCTGAAGATTTTGTACCAGTTTGCATCTATATCCTCTAAGCAGTAAAATCAACTTGAAAGGAAAATACTGGTTTAGAATTTCTCCATGACTGTTTTTCCTAGGGATTAGGTCACTTCAGTGTCCTCGTTTGAGGTAAAACAGGACCAATTTTGTTCAGCTTCTTAGCTGGGCCTCTTCTAACTACTGAAATCAACAGCACATCAT
>RSEF01000031.1:35253295-35268687 GCA_003993805.1 Himantopus leucocephalus
CCAACCTAAACCTCGCCTGGCTTAACTTTAACCCATTTCCTTTCGTCCTATCACTTGTCTCTAGGGAGAAGAGGTCAGTCCCCCCTCTCAACTTGGAAGGGGGAGAAGTAAAAATCTTTGATGGTTTTCTTAAAACTTTGATGACATTTGCTGGATACTGTGTCTTCACCATTAAAATCAAATATAAAGTGACAGACAAATTTTATAGACCACATCTCATGCAACTGCATTTAATTGAAGAATTAAAGCTAACTGGTATGTGGAAATGAGTAGTTCAGCAAGCTGTAGCTGGTTCTTCTAACCTTGGTTCTGGTTATGTAGATTTGTTGTATAAAGCACTGAAGGTAAAAACATTTCATGAAGTTCAGTATATAAGGCCCGGGCTAACTAAGTTTTTACTTAATAAAAACTTGCACTTAGATTGTCAGGTTCAACTCAATACCCTGCAACAAGCTGTCTTTTAAAATCTGGGATAGAAGGAGAAAATCAGGGCTCACACCATGAGAGCTGTTGAGTCCCTGCAGTTTCTTCTGGCAGAAGTGAGGGATGCAAATGTTCAGTGCTTTATGTGAGAGACTCTTAAGGACTAAAGAAAAAAGTTGTAAGAGCTGTCCCTTTAAGGGCTAACTGGAAAAAAAAAAAAAAGAAATACAGCGTACTGAGAATAGGAAGGTGTAAAGTCTTATGATGAGGGTGGCTGTCCACATTCCGTATTTCCTGTGGTTTGTCACTGTATTGCAGAAGAGCGGTGCGTTCTGCCTGTTACCTGTCTGTATGCATGGTAAGCAAATGCAGGCTGTGAACCTGCTTGTGCTGTAGGGTCTCTAAGAAACTCCAGCAGCACACAGAGTCAGATTTTACACTGTAAAGCATCTATGGACCTTGACAGTGTATTTTATTCCATATATTCTATTAGGTGACTTTATTTGTGCCTATAAAGTATTGGAATATATTCACTCTGCCATATATGTTCTGTTGACCCACGGCATTGTATGCATGTAACTGAGAATCAGACCTGGCATTCACTGAGTAATTAGCAAAGCCAGCAGTGATGTTGGGAAGTTGTAAGGTCATTCTTGATCCTTTCATCTGTTTATTTTATCTTCAAGAGACCAGGGCTCTCTGCAGTGAAAGCAAACATTTCAGTTAACTAAACCCTCAGACAAGCAAGGTGATATTCTGGAGTGATGGACCTACCTCTCCTGTCTTGTATTTTCCTTAGTCTCTTGAGATTTGCATAATATTCTTGTTTGGGATGACATTTACAGAGATGTCTGTAGCCTGGCTGCTGTGTTAGGTATGAAATACATTGGACTTTCACTATTTATGCCCTAAATTGAGGCAGAAGAGGGGCATTATATATGAGAGAATAAATGCTAGTTTTATTTATGTATATATGAATATATAACAAAAGTAACTTTTACAAAGAATAATGACGTCTGAATTTAGTCGGACTAGAAGACACTGAATTAATATTACTTTATTGTGTTCTTAGTAACTAATGAAACAAAACCGAGATGTGCATTTACTACCAAAGTGATATATTATGGAGTGAAAAATAACAAGCGTGTGGAAAGTTCACAACTTCAAACTTGATCTCTTTCTTTTCTTTTAATGGGCATCTTGATGAAATGTAAATGTTCTACTGTTGTTCTAGGCAGCCTATCATTTGCTACTACATGGTATCATAACAGCGCTTTTTGTTGTAGAGGAAACTCAAGAACTACTTTTTCTTTATGGTTAGGCCTGATTCTCCTAGAACACTTCCAATCCTGTCAGTGCCCCTCTCCTCTTACCCCTTTTTTTGAACGTAAACATTTTTTTTGGTGCTATAAACTTGCTATAACCATCCCTTCTTCCTGACTGGAACAAAATTTTCAGGTGAATATTTTTATTATAGATCATTCCAAGTTCTAAATGAATCTTAAATGAGACTAAATCTAAATGAATCTTAAAATCACCCTTTTAAGGGTGACTGATGACCTGTTCCCCAGGCTGTGCTGTTACTTTGATATAACCATGTTCAAATAAAATCAGATTGAATATACATGTTTAGCAAAATGTGTTGTGGAAGTGGCTTGATCTCTCTGGAGACTACAGGGACATAGCAGCATATCCTGAAATTTTAGTTGCTGATGCTTATGCCCCATCAAATAGATGTTAGAAACAAGGATGTCAGTTGAACAATGAAGCAACCTTCAACTACTTCTCTCACTTTTTTAATTGATTTTAAGTTTGTGACTATTACAAAATTCCTTGAAATGGGAAATCAGATGAATTTTGCACTGTATATACTGCAAGATTTTTCCACTTAGATAAAAAAACAGTGTATTAGCATACATTAGATCTTTTATGGACTATTAGTACTTCTCACATACCTTTCAAGTTACAGAGTTTGAGGTAGTGTGAGGCCCTCCTCATTGCTGCTCTTGTCTCTGGCATGGTAAGTGGTAACCCAGCTGAAACTCACATCTTAAGAATTGATGAGGCAGAAATGGCTGTCTGAAAAATCAGGATAAGACAGGAAATCTGATAAGGCAGTCGTTCTCAAACATACCAGCAGAGTTAATAAATACACGTACAGTTGGGGGAAAAAAGGTTTCTGATATTTTTGAAGCCATTCAATATTGCACAAATGTTTACAAGAGTAAGTCTTACTTACAAGTCTGAAGGAGTGAAACCACAAATCTGCTGAAGTCCCAGCGCAGAACAGGGTGGTTGAATCAGCTGCCCTCCATGAATTCAATGATTCTGGGTTGTTCAGAATGCACTCTAATTTTGGCAGTCCAGTTTCTTCCAAAGCAGTCAAAACAGGCAATAGGAACAATAATGTCACTTTTAAAATACAGCTGATCCTTGCAGTAATGTGGCTTGTATATAATTTCCATTTTTTGGAGGTGAGAAATAAGGAAAGTGGCAGGAGTGTTATGACATGCTTCTGCAAAGGAAGTACTTCCATGATGAGACGTATATTTTTGTCCTGTGGGCTCCAGGTTCTTGGCTGTCTAACTAAAATACAGACTCTTTTTTCCGTAAGAGACGTACCTGTTTCTCATCTGAAGATGCAATTGTTGATGGTGTAGTATGTGAGAATTTTTCATTAAAGGGAAGTTTCATGTGTAAGCCTGTCTTTATACTTACAGCTAATAAAAGCATTCAAGTAGTTTCCCTTTTAGACTACTCTGAACTATGGAATTTCAGGAGGGGTTGGTTTCCTATTCAGTTGCCTTAGGATTAGTTTTGCTGTTGCTATTCTATATGGATACTTCTGCAGCTGTTGCAGTAAAGGTGAGGGTTTTGTTCAGTTTGTGACATAGGTACTTCCACTTATTTTATTTTTTTTAAACAGGGCCTGGTTCTGCAAGCAGCTAAGCATCAGAGTAATTTTACTAAGGCCATAGAGATGCAGGAAGTAAGGAAGAAACATTTCTTCAGAACCAGTATTGCTTCTCTTGTTTTTGAGCCACCTCTTGTGATACTTAAACTTGTTCCTGGTTATTTTATTAATGTTGTCCAAAAAAACAGCTCAAGGGAGTGGATGTGGACTCTTCATGATTCACTTAGTCTTGGAATTATCATTGCATTTTTGCAAATATTATAGGCCTATGGAAATAATGATGCATGGTGCCAAGTGATAGGAAGGAACTATATTGGGAAAGGGTGTGCAGTGACAAAGTTAGAGTGTCAGAATGTAGTGGTGAAACTTGCTCATACAGAATCACACATACTGCAGCATACAGACAAAGTGACGTTGATTTAATGAGCTGCAAAGGCAGTTCTTGGACTTGCATCTTAAATTTAACACTGATAAAATGTTGCGTTCAGCAAAAAGCCTACTCAGAATTTATTTATGGCCTATATTCATGTTTGAAAATATTAATGAATTTCATTTGACAGAGGGTATTGGGGGTGGGGGAAAAATCATGCTGTAGATTTTCCCTTATTATCAAATACATGTTTTCCTGGTAAGAATTATACAACAACGAGCTGCAAAATGGAAAAAACAAATGTCTTTCAAGTTATCCTGAGAGCATTAGTATAGTTTAGAGGTGGAATTTAGAGATTACACTAGAAATTGTCTAGCAGAAGAGTGGATCAGTTGAAATGACAAGTTAGTCCAGATGTTGAATAGGAAATGGAACCCTGCAGAATCACCTTTTAACAATTTCAGTGAGCACGTGAAGGAAAAAACCTGATTAATGACATATTTGTAGTTAGGAATTACGTAATTGTGTCCAGGATGAAGCACTGTGAGGAAAAATTCAGGCTTCTGCATGGTGTCTCCTGTTCTGTGGGACAAGGAACAGAGGGCTCAAGCACTGCATGTTGAGTGCAGTGCTTCACATTCAGGCCTTACAAGACAGTCTGTGACTGAGGTCTGCATAGAAGTACAAGAGGTGGGCTCCTTCTGTGATTATAAACTACTATACACATGAATGCTATTTGTTGACATTGTGGCCATGAGATGTAAATGCAGGTAAATCACAATAGCGATATCCTGTATTTCTCTCTCAGGGCCTATAGTTAAACTTGTGTGTGACTTACAAAGAAGAAAAATACTATGCATGCAACCTTTACATTCCCTGTTCTCTTTAATCTGTGATCTATTTTGCATGGTATAATGACAGAGGGAAAGAATGGGTGCGTGAGGCCTAGATGTATGTGGTAAAGGCTCTCTGTTATCAAAAAACATATTGCAGAAGTAACTTTGCTCATTTAAGCCTTTTCTGGTTTATTGTGATTGTGCTTCTCCTCCCTGTGAGGCTAATTTTGGCCTCTGGTAACAGGTAGGAAAAGAGCTGAAACACGTGTCTTTGTTTAGTTTGCAAGAACAGTGTGACACAGAACTTTCACAAAACAAGTACAGGTTCACGTCTTGCTTCTTTGATTGATTCCCTTAGATTAAAACTTCCTTTTGTAACCATCAAATTATCCCACACAGAGAATATGCAAGCAAAACCTCTTTTCTGCATGCAAATATTACTTTCTGCTACAGAACATTGTGCACCTACACTTCCAATTCTGTCTGTTTTGCATGGTAAAATACCATTTGGAGGATCATCACAAATGTGGACAGTAATGCGTTAGTTGCTTGACAAGGTTTTAAAATATTCTTTACCAGCATCTCCTACTAAACATCAATATATTTGAAATGACTGTGCACAAGGATGTTTCCCAATTTTGACAGCATGTACAGCAAAAAAACAGATGTAGTGTTTAATATCTTGCTGAATGCTCAGTATGTTTGTTTGCTTTTGTAGAGATTTCATCTGGTTATTAAGCTATAGAACTGAAGCATTATATTCTTTTGCTCTGATTTCCTGGTACCAGAATTCTTTGTATGATTGCTTTTGGTTTCGCCAAAATTATGCACATGGCTAATAGTTTAGATTGATCCATCTGCAAATATTGCTGTACTTGATGTATTCCTCACAGAGGTGCATCAAACTACGCAGTGGCTAAAAGATACTTGTATGTGGTGGGTGGTTTCATTCTTTTTTTTTTCTTAATTAAAGAAATG
Source organism: Himantopus leucocephalus (assembly GCA_003993805.1). Classification (NCBI taxonomy): domain Eukaryota; kingdom Metazoa; phylum Chordata; class Aves; order Charadriiformes; family Recurvirostridae; genus Himantopus; species Himantopus leucocephalus. The sequence goes on from RSEF01000031.1 coordinate 35,258,817, forward strand.
ATGGCAGAAAGGGATATAAAGTGGTTGTCTTCAAGCCAGTGATACTCAGATGCATACTGAAAGAAGACTAGGAGGCTTGATAGTTAGTAGAGGTGTGAAGAATTAAAGACTCAGGACTTCTTGAGAGAGGTGTGTAGGACTCTGATTTTTCTCTGTTTTAGCTGTCAAAAACCACAGCTATTTTTTATAACAGCACTGTGCCAAAATCCTGTTCAAGAGTTTGGGATCACAATGTTATGCACTGATGTGCACAGTTAAGGGTAATAAAAATCACATCTCCTACAGGTACACCAGCTGCAGGTTGGTATCAAATAATAGAGGAAAATACAAAAAAAAAGTGTGTGTATATACGTAATTTTCACTTGAATGTGAAGGCTAAATTTCTGTCTGTAATTTGTGGTCCACCTAATAATAGCTCGTGGTAGATACCTGAAAGCAATGAAGCCAAAGCAGGACAATCCTTTCTTTTCACAGTAGCTTGATGTAAGCAAATGTGATTTACTGTAGCAAGCTCAGGTCTGCTGGCCTATAACAGGCTTCAGCACGAGCCAGTTCTGGGGTTTTTTTTGCACGGGCCCCCTCCAATGGTTCTTTGCAGGTACATCTCTTCAAGTTTTTGTGCAGCGCAGGAGCAAGCTACAATGGTTGCCTCTGCAGCTACGCTCTACAACACTTTGGTTTTGGCTGGTTGGTTTGTTTTGATCTGTCTCTTTGACCTTGACTGTGGATTGAAGCCATTTTGTATACATAGTAGTCACCTGAGAACAGGCAAACAGGGCAGGACTGAATATCTCGAGCCCTTTCTGTGAGATAAATGTATATATCTATGCTTCACAGTGAACTGACCTTTCTGTTTGTTGGGACAAAAATACCTGTATTGTGCTATGGGATAGAAATAAAGTTTGTTTTCTTTGGTCTCTTCCCTACAACATAACTTTATGCTATCAGCTGTTTATTGACTTTTTTATTTATTTTTCCCTTCCCCTGAGTATCCTTTTGACTATTCCAAGTTAATGGCACTGAAGGCTTGTTTTTAATACACCCAAGCAGAAAGCCTTTCATGTCCATGTATTTCCTATTAACATGTATTTCCCTTCTACTTTGGCTCCCTTGTTCTTCGTCCACTATGGCTTACTGTTCCTCCTTTCCTCCCAGTTCAACTGTGCACAATCTCTTGCTGAGTCTCTCCGTCTCTGTTTTTCTCTTTTTTCTTTGTTCCCTATCCCAAATTACTCACTGTATTCACTTGGACCCTCCCTGTCTGTTCCATGCATGAAAGTCTTCAAAGTGAAAGAATGCATGCTTTTCAGCTTCTTCTAGTTTTATTCCTGCTGTGAGGGCATAAACACAGCAAAGGAAACGAGCCAAGTGAAGGCTAGCCCAGAGAGACAGAGTTTCAGTAGCCTTGCCTGCTTTCTGAGCAAAGAAGGGTACACACCTTCACAGATATACATGCAGGTATGAAATACCCCTATAGATTCCTCTTCCATCTGCCCATCCTGATACGTATCAGCTCTTGGAAGCTGTAATTTTTGTTCTGCAGAATACCCGTGCTACCTTAAACTCGGTGGTGTGGAAGGAGATCCTTCCAAACCTGTGCAGAGACCACTCTAGCTGAGTTTCGGACCTGCTGAGCCCATTGATGCAAGAGGTTGGTTCAGAGACAGGCGTACCATCACAGACAAGTTGTTTGGTAGAGCAAGTGATCAAGGATTATTTAATTAGAAAAACTCATTATTACTTCCATGATTCAGAGAAACTGCCAAGTGAAGTGTCTACCAAAAAGCATTGCAGGACTTCTGCTTTACCTCTGTGAGGGGAGAGTGGTTTGCCATCAGCCGCTGGGTTAAGGCTGTGTGTCTTTTTCCGTCATAGACTGACCTAGCATCGCCCTAGCAACTCCTTCATCCTCTTGAGTGAAAATGCAAGCTTAGACCTACTTGTCCAAACCACTGCTTTCTGCTGAAAGCTGTTTGCTTTGAAGGGAGATGTGGATACTGTCCAGTTTTACTGGTTTTTATGCCAGACCAGTGTTAGTCACTGCTAGTTAACAGCATCTTTTTTTTAATGTGGTACAGGACCTTCAGTCTGGCCTTGTGAGACTTCTCATAGTGTCTAGCTTTCCTCTCTGTCACTCTCGCATGTGCATACACTAACTTGCACACACACACAAACACACCAGCCAGAGCACCTCAGTAAAGATTTTTAGCTGATCTCCTAATCCACTTATTAAACTAACAACCTTCTGTTAAAAGTGTTTGCATAATACAGTGCTCTGCAAGAAAACTGTTCACACCACCATCGCCATTTTTGTGGTTTTTCTGCTGCACCAACTCCTGCAGTGAAGGGGCCAGCTCTGTCTGTCCTGTGACCATCCTTGCTGCTAGAACTATGAAGAGGTGTAAGCATGCAGGGTACTCTGTCTGGCTCTTACTTGTTTCACTATTTTCTTGCCCCTTATTTGCTGGTCCTGCAGGTGGCCTGCAGTTCTGTGGTCTTATAATGGTATCATATTGCAAGCAAAACTGAAGACCGGTCTCTTTATTTGCAGTAAAGTGAAAGCATAGCTAGCTAGTCCAAAATATTAATGAGCGTCCCTTTTCTCTTACCGAGCTAATTGTCAGGCTGCTTATTCCTGGGAACAAAACACAAAACCGAGAGGTTCAGGGGGTAGTGAGTGCACACTGCTAAAGCAACCTTTGAAAGGCAATTTTCTATAAATACACTTAAACATATGTGCTGTTCAGAATACTGATTTATGTCACCTCGGACTAAAAAAATAATGGCCCAATAACTGGTAAAATCATGGGCTGAAAATGGTATCTAACTTATTTAATCAGACAGTTGAGCTGATTAATGCCAGATAAGGCATATCAGAAAGTGAAGTATCACATTGTATTGTTTAAATCATAGGAACACTCTGTTTCTGTGAGAACGTATAGATCTAATTTTTTTTTTTTTCACTTTATGGAAACTATATAATGTTCATAGCCAGGGACTATATTTTATCTTGGTGGAATTTTGTTCTCTTTATCGTTAGTGATTCATAAAGCAATATTCATTAGGCAAAAAGTGTGATTAATGGTTTTTTTTTCTTTCTAAATGCTGAAAGATGTATTTTTACCTTTTGAAAAAACATGGTGTAGGCCATTAACTGACTTACAGATAATACTGTATGCCTTCTCTAACCTAGTCATAGTAATGCTTCTAACCCAGTTATAATGATGCATTGAGAGGTGTAGATAATGTTTCAGAGGGCTTCTATGTGAAGGAAGGAGATTCTTACTGAAGCCTCTCAAGAATTCAGAGACCTCTTTCATTCGTGGGAAAACTCACGCTTATTTTTCTTGGAAGAGCTGATGGGTTCTGGTCTGTTCTCTTTAAAATTCAGTGGTATCAGGCTGTGTATGGTTCTTCTACAAAGTGCTCACCCACTGCTTGGTCTCGTTGCTGGCAGAGAACTGTCTTCTTTTTAAGTCCCATTCTCATTGTGTTCACTTTTTTTTCATTGAAAAGCTAATTTATGTGCAGATGTATCCTTTGCTTATAGTGCTAGTTTAAGATTTGGAATTCTCCCGTAATACTGCCAGCTAGGTTATTTTAAAAAAAAAACAGCTATTTGCAGAGAGCTTCCTGGGGAGGAAGACTGTGGTGGTGCTTATATATTGTTTATGAACTTGGAGGTTGTTTTTATACAAAAGTATTCATATTGGTGCCATTAATGTGGAGTATAAACCGCTTCTAACAAATAATGGAGTGTTTTGGAACTGGCAAAAATACTTAGTAATGACTTCATTTTACTTCCTTACTGCCAAAAATGTTCAGGGACAGGTTTTTTGATTTGGTTTGGAAAGTGAAAGACTGTTGGAAAACAATGCGCTTATATCATTTGACTGTAAATAACTACTTAAAAATGTTTATTTGAAAATGTTTGTGTTGCCATTTAAAAATTCTGTGGCTAGGTTTCCATATCTTAAAACAGCTGTACCTATTTCTTCCCAAGATATGCCTCACGTTCCTTAATGTCAGTAGGATAGGTATGTATGCTGTTGTGATTTTGTTTCTTAAAGTACACTACAAAGATATTCATAATTTCAGATGAGTGCCAAATTCAGCATACTGCTGCTGTCAGGCAAAAAAGTACTGGTTTGGAGAACAGAAGCATACGGTTCCTTACAAGGGCAGTAGTAACCTTTACATTCAAGCAGCCACGTGGTCAGAGAACGGAGTGTTTTTTTAAAAATACTAGCGGTTCTTTTGGTGCGCTTAGTGGTGAAGTTCTACTCTAGTGGCTATCAAATGGCTGTCTCTGATGACAACTAGACAGCAGCTATGACGAATAGCAGCTAGTTCTTTACATACTGAGCAGTTATTTCCTCAGTTGGTTTCAGAATTTTATTTTATTGTATTATTCTTTTTTTTAACTGCAGCTATGACGAATAGCAGCTAGTTCTTTACATACTGAGCAGTTATTTCCTCAATTGGTTTCAGAATTTTATTTTGTTGTATTATTCTTGTTTTTAACTGCTCTTGTCTGATGCAGCTTCTGAAATTATTTTTTTCTCCATTGAAGCTGTCTGTGTAGTTTAAAAAGAAACATGTTAGAAAGCTCATTTAAACAATGAAGATTCCAGCTTTTGTGCTTTGTAGGGTATTTCATAAAATGGGATAATGGTCTCCCTTTCCATAGCTTTGAAAGTGATTTGGGAAAGGTCTCTGAGGAACTTCTGCTCTATAGGAAACTGTGAGCTCTTAATCTAATCAAAGGAATTTGGTGATGCTGGAGTTGTTCTATGCGGAGAATGGTACAAGAGAGGTTTTTTAAAATCAATTTGAAGAATAAAGTGAGCTTTTTGTTACATTCTAACTAAAATTAAGTTGGAAGGATCCAAGGAAAACTACTAATTGCAGTTTTAACTTTTCTAAAGGAAAATAGTGTATTTTTTTAATTAGTCGTAGTAGATTTTATTATTCAGTACAATAACTTGAAGTGTCTCTGATCTGAATTTAGATACAACTTTCAAATTTGGTGCTTACATCAGTCTTCTATATCCATTCTTGAGTGGCCTTATTTTTCACACAAGCTACGCCCCTGGAAAACAAGTTGCTGTTTAAATACACAGTTGGTAACCTAGCCTTAGCTGTGTGTTACTGTAGATATTTCCCCCAAGCTAACCTTGAGTTTAGCCCAGCCCATTGGGCACTGCTGCTAACACTTCTTTCCATCTGTCTCTCAGTCTTGCTTCCTGGTTTTGCCACAAGTGGACTTGCAACTCTGAGGTTATGCGAAAGTGGGTGAGTGATTGAAACAACTGAGACAATCGATCTCTCATTCACCCTCGGCCAAAGGTCTGACGTGTTGCATCATGTTGCATCATTCCCTCCCAAGTTTCTTCTTGATCTCAGGGGATTCCATGTAAAAGCTATGCATGCCGTTGTGAGGAGTTCCTTTATGATTATTATTCTTTGGCAGGTTACTTGTTTTGTTAGTTTAATTGGCTAGGTGAGCTCTACTGGGGCCTGGGGAGCACTGGTGCCATAATAAAGATGCTAGTGAATATGTGCTTGGAAGGCAAGACCATAGCAGCACCAGCTTGGATCACCTGAAGTTGTTGCAGCCTGAGTGGTAGATGGTGATACTGTGGAAGCCAAGAGGAATCACGACAGGGTATCCAGACCTTTCTCTTCCTTCAAGGCTACTTTTCAAACAGTTGTCTAATCTGTCAAAAAATCTCTGATATTAACTATCACATCTCCAAGGTAGTATGTTTTGCTCTTCGGCTATCTTTTTGCAGCTGTATAGAAGGGTCCTGAAATGGAGAGGAAAATGGGATTTTAAAGACTTTAATTTCTTAGATAACCTGGGTGCTGAAAGGCTTAACTCAGTTAACATTCAGTAAAAGCTGTGTGTACAGAAGTTACACTTGCAGGATCCAGGCTAAGAAAGCATAGAGAACTTGAAGATCATGATAAATCCACTCCAGCACTGAGCTCAGTGTTTCCACAGCATATCCTTCTGCAAACTTTGTTGTGATTAATTATATGCTAATATGCTAATTGGCTGAATAATTCCCAGTGGTGTTTTACTTACAAGTTGCCTGTGGAGAACTGATGAACAAATTACACCATCTGTTTTAGTGCATGTGAATTACTTTAACCACAGCTTTTGTGCATTGTCCACTCAACAGTCTTTTTTGGAATGTTCTTCTAAGCAAATAATTTCTGTTACCTTTCTTTATTATGTGCTTCTGTTGTAAAGTTATGTTTGCATAGCAATTTTGAGTTGATGAAGAAAAATATGGTAGGGCTGACTTCTGTTGAGGTAGAAAAAGGTGGATGAGTAGAGAAAAGATAAAGGTTTCAAAATAGAGTATTACAACTGTTGTGAAGTTCATGTTTCATACAGATTTCTCATCATAGTAATTTGTTCTGTGCTTTTCTGCTGTTGATCTTATGTGTTCACTCTATGCTTTTTATACTTAGCCTTATTTATTTGACCTATTTTGCATTTTTTGTATGATTATTTCTGGAGTTTCAGATCACTAAGTTGTTGGTTTGACCAAATTCCTCTTTTGTGTGTATTCCCTGCACAGCAAGGTGGGATTGTTTGCACCTCTATGTCATTTCTTTAGAAAAATAAGTAACGCATCCACTGACCTCCTTTTCCCCTTGTATGAGAGTTCACTCCCCTTGGATCTTACCTACCAATCATGTGAGTTAGGCAGCTTCCCTTGCTTTTCTTCCAAAAATTATGACCACCATGTTAGGTGATCCCTGTCATTCAATTTTGCATATACTGTCAAAGGCAAATGTAGAAGAATTTTCCCTCTGGTTGTACTTTTTGCTTTGTTAATCAACCATTTGTCCCACCATGCTGCAATATTTTGTTGGACAGCATGCATTCTGTGGTGGTGTTATCTCAAAGTGCAATGTCTGGTACGTGTTAGTACTATTAGGACCATTGCTGTATCAAAGTTGCCAAAGTAATGGAGCAGAGCTCTCATTCTGGACTCTGCAATGTCTTCTACTTGTGCCCTTCACTGTAATACTACCATAACTTCTGTTTTCTTCTGCTGCATAGAGTTGTATATAGTGTGCAGAGGTTTCCTTCTTTCACTTGTTTCAAAGAAAACCCCATCTTGACAATTTTTATTCATTTGTAACTCCAGTTGGTTTTATAGAAAGATTGCTAGTCTTCTAAAAGCTACTGTTGCTGGCACATGAAATCTCAATTATGAAAACATAAGTAGGAATTGGGAAGTCTTCCTTGATTATGTACAAGTATGGCTTTCTACTTTGTATGCTTTCAGTCTGTTACAAAATAATGATAAATTAATGAGGCCATTTCACTTTGTAAAAGGAGGGCCTGTTAGCAGTTCCTGCAAAATACACAATGTGACGTCAGTAATGTCAGGGATCAGATGTTTGTTCTTTCTGATTGCTGGTCTGGGATCAGTGATTTGGAAAAGTCCCATAGTTCTTAATACATGAACATCATCTACTATACAGTAGAAAGTTTGCTCTGCTTTTACAGCTGGTGTTTGGAAAGACATAAGAGATCCTTCAGTGCTTGTAGTGATAGGATGAGGGGTAATGGCTTTAAACTAGAAGAGGGTAGATTTAGATTAGATATCAGGAAGAAATTTTTCCCTCTGAGGGTGGTAAGGCACTGGAACTGGCTGCCCAGAGAAGTTGTGGATGCCCCGTCCCTGGAAGTGTTCAAGGCCAGGCTGGATGGGGCTTTGAGCAACCTGGTCTGGTGGGAGGTGTCCCTGCCCATGGCAGGAGGGCTGGAACTAGATGATCTTTACAAGCCCTTCTGACCTAAACCATTCTGTGATTCTGGGAAGAACAGAAGACTCAACAGTTGACAGTAGAGGCTAAATAGGCTGATAGGCAGTAGAGGAATAAGATTTAAGACTCTGAGAATGAAGCTCTGAATTTGGAAATTCGTGGAGGGGAAAAAAACCCAAACCACATCTTCCTAGAGAGCTTTCAAGTTATCTGAGAGATGCCAAATTTTAGAAATATGGAAGTTACAAATGGGAAGGGATGTGTTTTGTTGGAGGAGCACAGTATGCTATATTTTCAAGGACTTCCAAAATTTGATTCCTTTAATAAATTTGCAGTTTTATTTCCATTTTTTTAAGCAAGTTGCCATCTGAAGTCACAGCAGCTTATTTTCAAAACAAATAATGTGGTTTGTTACAGAAAATAAAATACGTAGCTATAACTTGTGCTATTGTTGTGGCTGTTTCTGTGACTCTAGTTATTACAGTTGTAGTCTGTTTCACCTCAGAGAACAGGTTAATGCACTAGGAGCATCATTTTAAATGGAAGATAGCGGGACTCTTGTAAGTTGTCAAATCTCCCAGGTCATGGAACTGTATTCTGAGTATTTGTAAACTTTGATGAAGGTAATATTTGCTGAAGTTCTACCTTTTTATTTGTTTTCTGTTTCTGAAAGCTAGAAGAGGAGGATAGATGATCTAACATTTCTTGCAGTAAATGAAAGCATTACAATATAAACATACATAGTTTATTTAAAAAAAAAAAAGGTACTCCTATTACCACTTTAAAAAAAAAAGTCAAGTATTCTGCCGTATTCCAGGAAATAGGGGGTCACTGTAGAAATCAGTGTCAGAATCTTAGCATTGTACTTGGGTTAATTACTGAGAGACTAAAACATCTGGCAGGGCACTGAAACCAACATGTGTTAGTAAGCTAGGTAAATAAAGGTGGTATGAACAGCTGACGTGACTTAGATTAGGTGAACAGTCTGAGTGGCAGTTTTGTGATGTTTTTGCTTGCTGCTTTCTCTGTAGCCTTTGTGCTGTCCTGATGTTATCATGAAGACCAGGAGAAGGAGACTTTTTTTCCTTTTTACTTTAGATATGAATGTCATCACTTTGCTTACGGCTTGTGATCTCCATCTCCCTCTTATTTTTGAGGCAAAATAAAAAAGTAATTAGATTTATAGGCTAATCAGGGCTTGAAATTGGACAACATAAGCAGGGTGGTCTTAGGAATATTTTTTTTTTACTTGGCATAGTAGCCTATACAATTTTTGATCTGCTTTTTGTAGCTTGGTGCAGCTGTTCACTCTGAAATTGTTCATCCTAGCATTAATTAGAAAGACCAACCTCTTCCAGTTTTCACTAATGCAACAACTGTTGCACTACTATCAGAAATTTCACCCAGCAGGTTTGACTTTCAATCACTCGTAAAACCTCCATAACTAGTTGGGGCGGTGGAGAACTTGCCAAGGTAACAGACCTAACCATTCTTTTTTTCTTCACTCTTTTCTCCCTTTCCTTTACAAGTCATACAATATATTTTTTTTCTGCCAGATAGGCAGAAAAGATAGATTTTTCTTTTTTTTTTCTTCTTTTTTTTTTTTTTTAGTGAGATAAATCTGGTTCTATGATGCAGTAAAAAGTTTGCTCTGTTTTCACAGTTGGTGTCTGGAAAGACGTAAAAGATCCTTCAGCGCTTCTGGGAAGAGCAGAAGTCACAGCAGTTGACAGTAGAGGTTAAATAGGCTAACCGGCATTACAGGAGTCAGAGAGATTAAAGACTCTCGGGTCAAAATTCTGAATTTGAAAATTCATGGAGGAAAAAAGAGTTGTGCAAATTTTGAAGCTTTTTCAGAATTTCTAATGATTGTTCAGTGCATTGCAATATGTAAACATTGACTTAGTTCTCAGTATATATTCATTTAAAAATATATATTAGCTTTTACTCCTTGGATGTTTCAGGTACGGGAACATCCAGGTATGTTTGATCTTAGATGGCTACATGACTTCTGCTATAAAGAAGTGAATCTGTTCCACAGACTAGTGTCTGGGATATTATTAAAAAGAAGAAAAAA
>RSEF01000031.1:35273071-35287572 GCA_003993805.1 Himantopus leucocephalus
TCCCTTCCAACCTTAACGATTCTATGATTCTATGAATCTATGATTACAGGAATGCATCCTGTAGTGTCATTTGTCCGTTATTTATCATTTTGGACCCAGCTGCTATGGCCAAACTCAGTCTCTATCACAAAATAATGTTTCTTATATCTGCAGGCAAAGTAACACCAAAAGTTGTGCAGTGGTTACAGAGTTGCTTAGAGGATCAGGACTGTACCTGACACAAAGATGAACATCTGAAAATCTCACCTCCTTAAAATGGCATCAGTACCATGAACAGCATTTCTGTGACTGACTCACCCAGTTAGCAGTTGCTACAACTTTTTGTCAGGCCTGTTTTCTCCAACTCTTGTTATGCAAATTTTGCTGATATTTTTTCCACCACTGATCCCTCTGAAATGCTTTGGAAGGATCAGAGGAAAGGGAACAAGAATAAGCTTGTCATAATTGCATTACGTAATTAGTGGAGTAGCATAAAGCTAGTATCGCAATGTTGCTAGTCTCCTTAGAGAGTAAAAAGCAGTGATGAGGCCTGATGGCCTGAAGTTGTGTTGAGTGACCCTTATACCTGTCACAGATGGACCTGCAGTCATTCAGATCTGAGGTTTCAGCCTGAAACTAGATGGCGCTAGTGAAAGTTTTGACTAATTTATCTTGGCTTCATAGAACATTTTGTTTATCAGTACTAGCATTTTTCAACTTTTTTTGACAAACTGATTCATAAAAAAAAATTAAATAAATCTTTGTTAGCCTTATGTCATATTCTTGTAAAAATATCACTTCCTTTAATTTTACTCAGTTGTCCAACAATTTCACTTTAAATTGTTCTGCATCCGATAAGTACAGATTACTCCCTTAGCACATTCAGGTGCTAATATGACAGTAGATAGACTTTCCTTGCCAGACCACAGCTGTCTAGAGAGAGAGAACAGCCTCTGAGAAATTAGCACTGTGCTCCCTAGCATCAGTGATTACAAACATCCTAACACTGGTGCACAATACAGTAACAGGCGTAAAGGTTGCTACAAAACGATACTGTAATATCATTCTTCAAGATTGAAGGTCTAGAAGTCATAACTAAAATACTGATTAAAATCTACAGGTTACCTTTTTCTAAGATAAGCTTTAAAAATGCCTTTGGAGATTTTTTGTTGTTCATAGTCAAGATTAGATTGTTGTTGAACTATTTAAAGGTTAGTTAAATGCTTGTATTGAAAAGTACAACTTAGAGGTGACTTTAAAAATCTGTTTAATAAATGGGAACTTATGCCTTCATTATATTTTTCATAAGGTTTTAGAGTAAGGTCACTACAGATGTCCTTGGATTGGCTTTGTTTCCTGCTCCGTGTTGGATACATTAGCTGAGACGCATTCAATTTACTGCAATATTTTGTTCAGCTGTCAGTTTATCCTGACACCTTATAAGTTGTTCAGCAAAGAAGAGTTTCTCTTCAGTTCATCTGTGACTCCACAGAGATGCCAAGAAGTGATCAACTATTTGTATTATGTAACTTCTGCTTCTGTAGAAGATACTGTGGAAAAAATCTAATTAATTAACATTATTAAGTAATATTTTTAGTGACACAGAATGATTGTTATGACATTGACTAGAACATTAGTTGTGCCTGAAAGTTTTCGGATAGGTATGATTTTTCAACTGGGGAAGGGTATCATGTGGAAGGTAACAGGACTTTATACATGATACGAGAAGACTGCCATTTTTCCCCAAACACTTTTAAGTAACAAAGGCCCCAGTCAATTCTGCGAGGTAATAAAAGCTGTTGCAATCTGCTGAGTGCTCTCAGTTTGGACTGTCTTCTCTGACGTCCAGAGTGTTCAGCATTTTGCAGCAGCAAGTGGTTCTCTTTCATGTAATATGTGTACTGCAATGTCTGCAAAACCGTAGGGGTTAGCTGTTCTACGAGAAAAGAGTCCCAATGATTTGATGAGGGGGCAAGGTAAGAAAAGAATCACTGCCAAACTGTGCTGCAGTCTGTTTAGGGGAAGAAAGATGTTACCTGTTTATAATTCTGTAAGAAAAATAACACAACTCTTGACTTTACTTGTTGTTTCTGTATTTCCAGTAACAAAGAATACACGAAGATCAGAACTAAGAGAAGTGACCACGGTTAATGAAGACCACTTTCTGCTCTCCTGATTTAAGAAGGAGGAATTTCCTGAGCCTAATAGACAAAGAATAGTAATCAACTGAACTTATTCTAAGAAGTGTCAGGATCTTTGAACCATAGAAAGGATTGATGGACTTTGCAAAAATGACGTGAAACATTCCATGCTCTGCTATCATCTGCTGTTGCTTGCTGAACTGTGAAGAACTGTGTATTCAGGCTGCTTTCTACTATATTGCCAATCACCTTTTTTGGACTTGAAAGTGATATTTTCTTACCATCTCTCTAGTGATTTCATTAGCATGCAATCTGTAACTATGCACAAGCAAAATCTATTATCTGCTTTACCTATTTAAAAATAAGCACAGTGGTGAATAAAATTATTTTCATTTGTTTTGACCTTTCAGTTCTAATTACTTAGGTCCACGTCAGTGGAAATTGGAATTGATGTCATACAAGGGTTAGGGTAAACCTCTGCACATATTATATGAAAATGAGCCTCTAAAGATATTTTCACTGTTGGTGAAAAGGATTAAAAGATGTTATTTATAACAAGGCCTTATGTTGTGTATATATATTGTCTTTGAAATATTTTTGATTTTAGTTTATTTCTTGTAAAAGAGAAATTATATAATTTATTTAGTAAATACTACTGTAAACTATAGTTTCATTGATGAATAAAATATTTTGTTCTCAAGACTATCACAGCTGTCAACCTGCTTTTGATTGGTACAGGACTTAGTGTTCCGGCATTTCTCTGCCTTCTTGACATGATCTTGAGAGGCATCCCAAGAGATATGACAACTACTCTATAACATGGCACCTGTCTTTGTCTTCTACCAGTCTATAACGAAGAGGGGAATCTTGAAATTAGAGCAGAAAAGGCAAAGGAACATACTCAACAGGCATTGCTTCATAAAAGGATTTCAGGTTTTTCAGTATGGGCAATCATTTTAAGATAATTATAGAACTGTTCTTCTGATTTTCTTAATTACCCTAGCAGCACAGAAATAATCCCAAACACCAGGGAACATCAATCCAAGATTTCATGCTTAGGTGCAGTGGTGTTTCTAAAAACTACACAGGTGTCACTTTGAAAGTTTATGGAAGTTATTGGTAATAACATTTCTTCTAGGAGTAAGTGTAGCCAACCTGGATTGGCAAAACCAGAATGTGGCACTTTAATTCCTAGAATTATGCTTTGTACCTCTGAAGAATTTTTCATTTAAGGTTTTGGTGTGGTTTATTTTGGTTTTTTGTTTGTTTGTTTGGGGTTTTTTTTGTTTTTTATTTTAATTTGTGTTGGGTTTTGGGTTTTTTTTTAACTTTGATGTAATCCTATAACCCTGACAAGCAGGAGGGTATTATTCCTTAATTATGCACAGAAGAGAGAAATGGAAAGGTTTGTTTTTTTTTTTCTCTAAGTATGTGCAGTCTCTAGCTTTTCTTAAAGCTTGTGTCTTATGATTACCTCTTTTCCAGGCTTTAAAATTAGATTGCTTAATCTCAGCAAGATAATTCTTCTGCAGCATTCCTCTTAGAAATGCAAGAGACCAATCTGCATACCCTGTGAGCAAAAACATTTTGTACATCTATGTGAAGTGTCTGCTCCTTTGTGCACGGTGTATAGCATATTTAGAATGTGTCTTTATGCAAAGTAGATACTTCTGATTAGTCTTATTTGCGGAAAAACATGACATTTCTTGGTTTAAGCACCAAATTAACCTTCAAAAGCACATACATGTCACTTTTTTCCCCAATTATCTAGCAGACTGCAGCGTCTGAATCACTTGTACTTGGGAAGACCCCAGAGGACACACAACTTAACTGCAGCAATTCTGTTCAATACCAGAATGTCTATGCTAAACAATTCAGAGACTCAGCCATCCTTTCTGTACAATCCCTTTAACACAGTCATTTATAAATGAAAACAGTCATTTAACACATGCAAAAGGAAATCCTGTAGAGACTACGGAACCTTCTCCAAAGTATGTGCACTTACAGGTCTTTTTTTTTTTTTTCTTTTTTTGGTGACTACATGGTTTCACTGAAAGGGAAGAGAGATTACAGCTAAGTAATGTTAATGATCAGTAACTTGGTATCCATTTCTTTCTCTAACACATGAAATGGTGTAAAGCTTCAAACATCGAAGAGTACAGGAGCTTGTAAGGATTTGTATGTTTCATGACGAAGTATTTTGTTTCTCTTCATCTTGCATTGGTATTTTGCATTTGTAGCACTTTGATGAATATGTAACAGCTATTAAATTTAACTACAAAGCTGATGAGGCAGTGCATGTCAAGTAAAAACAAAATGTATACAGAAGGCATAATCAACTCCCTGGGGTATTAAAGTAATGTATTGGTCTATTTCTCCAGGTCTAAACAGATGGAACTCACCGCAGGGAGCAAAATTGGAAGAATTAGGTCACAGAAGTGGGTTATCAATTGCAGTGGTATCTGAATACTCTGGCCCTGCAAGCTGCCCAGAAGGAAGAAAGCACAGGTTGATGCCTGCTTAGAGAGAGGTAGGGACTAACTCCAAATTTGTATATCTGACCCTGTAACTTAATCATATGATATTCAGAGGGCAAGTTTTGCCTTTGGTGGTAGCATGTAATAGTTGTTCACAGTTTAAAAAAAAAAAACACCAAAACTTCATGTCATTGTACTGTAATTGAATGGTTTGAAAATACTAACACTGATCCCAAGATCTGTTTTCTTGCTGAGTTTGCTTATACTTAATTTCATGTAACTCAATGATATTTTCCCAAACCCTTAAAACTAGACAGTGATAACAAAGTAATCAGTAGTGCACTCCACCTATTCTTCATAGAAACCATTTGCTGACCCATTTCCAGTGGTGCCTGCATTTGCTCGCAACGGGATAGATATCATCTCTTTCCAGACTGAAGGTGTGGGGCCTGTTCCTGCAGCGATTCTGCATCTGGAACTGCTTTGCAGTTATTCTACACCAGCCTAAAACGATATTGATACCAAAGTGCTGTTGTGTGAAAAACATTAAACTAAGGGATGAGGATCAAGGTGAAAAACACTAAAAGATTATTGTTAAAATTACTAACCCCTAACTCTGGCCCTTTTGAAGTTCTATGAATGATCCTCACTGGTAACAATGTCCTGTAAAGTTCATTAACTTCAACATTGTTGACATTTTTTTAAAGGACTTGGTGAGATCGGTAATACCAGAGAAAATATTTAATCTACACTAATTCATTGATTTGTCATTAACTTAGAAACAAGACATGAACATTTCCTATTGAGAGTTGCATACGACCTTGGATGATTAGACAAAAATCACTGTGGAACTACCAGGATAATACCAGAAAATATCTTCTGACACTCTTTTTATAGGAATGGCAAGGTATGTAAACAAGCACCATCTTTTAATAGATCAAATGCTACATAAATTCTACAACTACCTGAAAGGAGGTTGTAGAGAGGTGGGGGTCGACCTCTTCTCGCTAGTAACAAGCAATAGGACAAGAGGAAATGGCCTCAAGTTATGCTAGGGGAGGTTTAGATTGGATATTAGGAAAAATCTCTTCACTGAAAGGCTTGTCAAGCATTGGAACAGGCTGCCCAGGGAAGTGGTGGAGTCACCATCCCTTTTTAAAAGACAGGTAGATGTGGTGCTTAGGGACATGGTTTAGTGGTGGGCTTGGCAATGTTAGGATGCTTGGACTTCGTGATCTTAAAGGTTCCTTCCAACCCAGCCAATTCTATGATAAAAGAACAGGCATTCCTCCATTTTTCCAGCTGCTTTCCCCTCTTCCTACCAAAGTATGAAAAAGGAATTGTTTGCTTTACTAATGTATTCTGTGGCCTGATAAAAGTGATTTCTCCCTACAGGCCTTATCTCAGTATGTAGACCATTATAGCTGCAAAAACATAACTAGTTTCTTCCAGAAGTGATAAGAATGTGGGTTGGTCTTCAAGGAACTGCAGAGTATCTTGTATCTGCTTGATGTATAAAAACTTCCCTCACAAGATGCAACAAGAACGCACACTCCTACAAGGGCTGAGGGAAGATACCGGTAACAGACACACACAGGACTCTGCTGGAAAGAGACAAGAGGCTGAATAAGCTAGATAATATGGTTTGGTACAGAGAACTCTTAACTAAACAGATGTGAAAGTCTCAGCTGAAATTTGCACAACCAACCTGAACTGTCTAGGCTTGTGCCCCTCATGTGGTAGAAAATAATTTCATCTTAAAGAAAAAAAATAACACAAAACTTCGTGAGAAACTCGACAACTTATTCCCAAAGCACTGCAAGATGCCAGCTGCTTACCTGAGGGAGAGTTTTAGAAACGTAAAATTGCATCACACAATAACTACTGGTAAGCTTCTTGTGTGCTTTACATATTTATGATTTTACTTGCAACTGTTGCATCTTTCAGTCCTGTCCAGATCCTGTGGAAGGATTTGAAGTGAAATGTGTCTGCATTCCCACAGAAATTTTTTTTTAAGAAACTTTTTCATCAGAATTATTTGCTACCTCTCATCTCCTTGGTAAGCCTATTTTATTTTTTCAGTTTTAGTTACAATAAAAGATTCCTAGGTGATACTCTTGACGTCTTCACATATCATTAATAAATACGGTATCACTAGCATATAAATAACTCAGTAGGAGCTTGACCAGTCACCTACATACATTCCCTTCTCTTTCTTTGCTGCTTTTTGAAGCATATCACCAGAAGTTCTATCAAACACATGTCAGGTGTGATAAATGTTGTGCTTTATTTTCCCTTTACTTGCTCAGGGTAACATTTCACCTACAGGAGATAATGGATCAGAATACTTGCTGTGACAGAAAATACTGTCCTAAAATGGGTCCCTGAGTGGATGCGATATTCTGTGATAATGTACCTTTCCATGGACTCCAGTATTCACACAGCCAAAATAGCTCCTGGACAAGCGGTGACTGTCATCTCAAGTGGTCCATATTAGGTGCTCACATCAGTGAACTTACCCGGAATTAAGTAACTGCAGTTAATGGGAATTGGCATCTCAACAGGTTTTTTTGAGCGAGTTGTGGCTACTCCAGGTTTGGGGCATGAATCCATTGTCCAGCTGGCCTGTTGTAAAGTTTGAACCCAATATACTAACCCTAGTCCTTGGCCTATTGCTCCCTCTCTGTACTGCCAGTGTGTCCTACAGTTCTTGTCCTAAATTGTCAAGAAAGGGGTAATGCCTCTCTATTACTACTTAAGGTCTGGAAAAGCTGTAGATACTGTACTTTGAAAATTCGCCAGAGGAGAGGACAGGAGCTGCCGAACAGCACAGCTACAGGACGCGGATTCTCACCGGGCAGCTTGCGAAATGACAGCCGTTACAACACACTTTCCATTTCAAAGTGTGTTGCTTTGTAGCTCAGGCTGCTGAACTGAAACTGCTGTCAGCACCTGTGGCGTGTAGGAACTGCCTGTATGTTACAATCGCTAGTCCTGGCAAGGTAGAAATAAATAGCGATTTTCCCTTGCCCTGCCTGCGCTTTTTTTTTTTAAAAAAAAAAAAACCAAAAAAAACAGTGAAGGCGCCGGGTAGTGTTGCCTGTAATTTCTGTCCTTTCCAGGCTCCAGCTCCTTGTCAATGTACCCGGCATCACCCCTTTGCCTGAACAGGCACCTGCAGAGAGATTCACCCACCAGCGATTATTCCCCGCTCTGAAGGTGCACCGCCGCAGCAGTCGCGTTACCAACTGACCCTCGCACCTACCTGTCCTTACGGCAACAGTCGGAGATTCGAGATCCCCAAGTTCTCCTTAAGTAGGCAAAAAAAACCAACTCCGAGCAGCACTCCCGGACCCGCCACCTCTCTCGCCTCAGCACAGCCCCGCCGCACCACGGCTGGAAGGACACCCGCGCCTCGACGGGGCTGATGGGGAAAGTGCCGCCTCCTGGAGAAAGACCGCTCTCGACTCCAACGCAGCGTTGTTCCCCCAGTAGCAAACACGCCGGGCCTCGGGGCACCTTTGCCGGACACAGGCGAAGGGCCCCGGCCGGCCGCACGGGTGCTGCCCCTCAGAATCACCCCGCCAGCCCCGGACCCGCCCAGGCGCGGGAAGGACCCGACCCGCCTCCGCCCGGCGAGAGGAACGCTCTCTGCCGCTCCGGCCCGCCGGGGGCTGCTCCGCGCCCCGCCTGCCCCCGGCCCCGGCCCTCCGCCCCGGGCCCGACAGGCGCGCTGGGCTGCTTGCCCGGGACGGGCCTCGCCAGCGACCGCCCCGCGCCCTCACACCGGGCGGCCCAGCCCGCCGCTGCTCCCCGCGGCGCCGGCGGAGGGCGGTAGCGGCCGCGCCGCCTCTCGTTCGCCGCCGCCGCGGCGGAGAGCTGGCTCCTCCCCGGCCGCTTCCGTAGCGAGGCGGCGGCGGCATGTGGAGGCCGGGGGCGGCCGGCGCGGTGCGCGTCGCGCGGCGGGCGGCGGCGGGGCGGCGGCGGAGCGGAGGCCCTGGGAGCGCCCCGCTGGAGGGGACGGCCGCCGCCGGCCGCGGCCGGACGGTGAGCATGAGGCGGGCGGGCGGCGAGGCGCGGCCTGCGCCGCCGGGAGCGGGGGGAGGCGAACCGGCAGCGGCCGCCGTTGCCCGGGGGGGGGGGGCGGCCTCGGGCCGGGTTCCCGCTGCGAGCGGGCCGGCTGGCGGGACGTCCTGAGCCGGCCGCGGGGCAGCCAAGGCCCCCGGCGGCCGTCTCCGCGGGCCGGCCGGCAGCGGGGCGCGTCCTCCCGCTGTGGCTGAGGGAAGGCCGCTCCGCTGCCGCGCCGCCCGCCGTGTGAGCGGGCCCGGCGCGGTGCGCCCCGGTAGCGGCTGCCCTCGCCGGGGCGCGCCTCGGGCTTCGTGAGGTGCCGCAGCCATGGGCCGGTGGCCTCGGTGTTTGCCGGCCCTGGGCGTGCGGCGCGGCAGCAGCGGGGGCGGCCCAGCGGGGAACCCACAGCCTTTGCTGTACTCCAGAGCTGTTCGCTGGTTTGCTGAACTTTTCCAGTTGGAGAAGGTGGGCGCTGGTCAGCCTTAGCAGCGGGTTTGGTACGCGGAGGGGCGACACCAACAGTATGGTAGCGGCGTGTTGGCAGCCTCAAGTTATAAATTTGAGTGTGAGCACACCGGGGGAGTCACAGCCTCTCAGTCTGGCCAGAACCTGGACGTATTTATGGTCTCGTAGCTTTTGATCCTAAGTGTGTATTACAGAAATGCTGAAGCGTACAGTCAAAAACATGTAGGCATCCGTGTTTTGTCAACCTGTATCAGCAAGGAGTTTGCTGTTCTCGATCCTTTATGTCCGTGCCGTGGCTTTGGACTAGCAGAGCGGTTCATCTGTAATGCCTGAGGACAGGTGTCAGACCGTATGCAGAGGTGTTTTGCTCTCGTATGCAGTTGAGGAGGGGCTGTCATAGTTCCCTTTTAAATGTCGCTTGCTTTTCAACTCACTCTTAGTTCTCAAAACCTTGTGCAAGTATACAGACGGCAATCAAGAATGCTATCATACTCTTCATCCAAAAATAGATACCTTCATAGCCCAGGTTAAGAAGCAAATGGCAAGCATGCTATCTTTCTTTCTTGGTGGAAAGAGTAAGTGCTTCTCTGTTAGACGAGGGCATCAACTTTATTTTTATCCATGCTGATGTATTGCTTCCCCTCAAAGGAGTTGCCTATTTTGCTGTCTTGTCTTCTATTGCCAATATGTTGATACAGCTTTTCTGTAATTTTGATTTGATTTTTCAAAGCTTTTTTTTTTTTTAATGGAAGAGAAATTAGAAATGAAGCAGCTTGTTTTACAGAAGAGATCTGGAATGTGAAGTGTGACATTAGCTCTTTGTAAGTAAGGAGGATTCAGGGCTTCTGTTTATTTCAGTTGAATATATTCATGCCTTATGTCAGAGAGACCCAAATTGTTGATAATGAAGCATCAGAGTAGTGGATATTTGTGAAAATCTTGGCCTAAGCCAGTTATCTGAAGTTGCTCAATAATTCTTAGGTAAAGCAATAGAAAATAAAGTAATGCTCTGCTTCCCTAGTTCAGTATTCTATGAATAAAATGCTTTTTTTTTTTAATTAGTTTGTATCAGAAGACAGGGATATTCTAGATTGCCTCTGTCATCCCAGGACTAAAGCTGCATAGTTCTTTCCATATTAGCTCTGTGATATAGAATATTTTATTTGGGGAGGATGGAAAGGTCTTCAAGGATCTATTTAATTTATGTGACAAATATGTAATATATAATTCTTCATGTTTTAACTTGTAACTCCATTTTACTCACGCTTGCTTTCAACAGCAATTACAATACGCTTCAGAGGTGAAGTGCAAGACTGTTCGGTTCATGAATTTAAGAAATGCAGGAACTCTGAATGACACAAGGTAAGTTTTATTTTGAGATATTCATGAAAATATCATCTCTGCATTTTAAAATAATTTCTAGACGTGATGAGACTATCAAACTAATGTAATGTTGATATGATGATGTAAAGGAAAAGTACAGTTTTAGCAAAAAGCATTTTGGGTGAATTTGGGAAGTCACTTAAGGAAATAATTCATGCACCTAAATGTAGGTGTCTAGCACTGTTTCACATACGTCAGTGTACGTGAAATTTCTGCTTGCACTGAGAGGATGTGACACAGTACCTGTCAGAGACTTCTCCCCTTATGATGCAGCAGTTAGAGGCCCAGTGAAGGACTGTGCAGATGTCTAAAATGGCTCTTACCATTAAGTACCTGAACTGCACCCTGAACCAGTACATGAATCCTGTCTAATCCTAAACCTTTCCGTTCTTCGCTCCCCTAGATGTTCCTGTGGTGTCCCTCACATAAGTGGCATAGAATGTATTTCAGTAACTGGCTGGCAAGAAATTTTTTATTTAAATTATGTTCTGTATCATCATATGGCAGATACTGAGTCACCACAGTTCATAGTAACTGTTGAATTGCCATACCCGTTAGCAAAAACTGAAATGATTTCACTGAATTGCCTGTTGCTAGAGATACCCACCTACGCACTGAGTTAAAAGCTGACACTGATATGGATGGCAAAACTTACGCCATTTAATTTCATTTGGTTAATTAAATTGATCTAGACTTTGTTCCCACTAACTTTTCCTACTTACCTGAACACAGTAACAGAAAGCAGTCTCACAAGTGCTGTAAGCCTTACGTAATGGCTACAAGTGTGGTTTGAGACTCTCTGAACAAGGTATATGTATGCATTATTTCATATGCACACTTTAAATAGCATCTCATTACCAGGCTGCATTGGGAATTCCAGTTGACAAGTCAAATGCTGTATACAGACATTGCATGTGATATTTAAGTTTCTAAACTGGTTATAGCTACAAAGACTGTCTTAGAGTCAAGTGACATACGCTGCTAAACAGCAGATGCTTGTCTATATTGGTAGAGTTCAAAACTAAGTAACTCTTGCACAAAGTCCTTTTATGAAAATGCCTTATTTTGAAATCTAACTCTGTCCACTTAATACACAGGGGTCAGTGTATCTGAGGAAAGAAGTACATATTCATCAGTTAAGAGATCTCTACTACCAAAATTTCAAAATTCCACCTCCATTTATAAGGTGGATTGTTACCTGCATTACCTTAAGAAAAATGACTGCTTGCTTCATATGATCTTTTAGTGGTTACTGTTTCCTCCAAGGTCATGGTCTTGGTGTGTTTTTATTACAGGGAAAATACTATCTTCCATGTTTTTCCTCCTAATTATGGGCTTGTATATCATTTGTAGCTCTTTAGATGAGACCACTTATGAAAAACTGGCTGAAGAAACACTGGACTCCTTAGCAGATTTCTTTGAGGACCTGACAGATAAGCCTTTTACCCCAGAAGATTATGATGTCTCTTTAGGGGTATGTTTTAGATGTTCTATTACCACTGTAATTATTGTAGATTTTTTTTTCTTTGAAGGGGAATTTTAAATTAGTCACCTTAGTGCCAACGCTTGCAAGACAATGAGTTTTTACAGCTTTATTGTTAAAATATGCCTGTTTATACTGACTGGAGCGACTATTCTCATAAAAAGTAACACATGTTGTTGTATGATTTGAGGATTTAAAATATTTAGTGTATAGAGAAAGACGTAATATAGCATAATAAATGAGCACAAGAGGATACAGAAACAGGTCTATAAATTTTTCTAAACACACATAGACCTCTGACATCAGCAGTCACTTCCCTCCCGGTGAATACTAGGAGAGGCCTACATGGCATAGTACATGTACATCACATGTAACTGGTAGAGCAGTTTCTTTGATTGCTCTGAGTACTGAGAAGCAGCGTTTGTCTTGACCAGATAGAA
The DNA here is from genome assembly GCA_003993805.1 of Himantopus leucocephalus. Taxonomy (NCBI): domain Eukaryota; kingdom Metazoa; phylum Chordata; class Aves; order Charadriiformes; family Recurvirostridae; genus Himantopus; species Himantopus leucocephalus. Next base: position 35,285,508 of record RSEF01000031.1, read on the forward strand.
TACGTTTGTCCTGGCTTTACTGATGACAGCCTGTGGTGGAAAGAAGCCACAAGAGGATGCAGTGTTTGCACAGGTGGTTGCAAAATTGAGACCAGAGCATACATGCAGAGATGGCTGCTGTCACAGGAGACATTGGGTGGCTGCTAGTGTGATAACTGGAGTCTATAATAGGTCAGCCACTCAAATTCTTTTACAGGAGTGACAGACTCAGAGTGAAAATGTCCATTCTATCTGTATAGGGAATTTATTAGTTTTATATACAATTCCTGAACGGCTTTGTATGTTACAGCCCTCTACATAACTTGGAGAACAATGTAGTTTCTCCCTATGCTGCCGTCTGCAACACAAGTCTTTTCACTACTGCGTGATTTTTGAGGTCACATAACTGCTGTTCCCTCTTTGTGTCTTACCACAAGGAGGCTGCTTTCTGCTAGCCCTGTCAGTTAAGTTTTTATGCTCAGGGACATTGAAGCAGATGGTTTGGGTGGCACTGAAAAAAAAACCCCAACATCCAAAACCCTGTAGTTTTCAGACTTGCTCCTATGTAACTTTGTCATCGTAATGTTCATTCTTTATTTCTTATAGCTAGGATAGAAAATACTGTATTGTTAGTAGGAGTCTGCTGTTGCCCTTAGCAAATACCATTTGTTGCTTTAATTAAGTATGTAGTTAATGTTATGGCTAAATTGCTTTTCTGGTGAAAAGCAAAGAATTGTTTAACCATTGCTATTCAGTATGTTTTAGCATATCAGTGCCTATTAGCCTGATTTAAAGAGTTTAGGACAAAAATTAGCAAAAAGATCATAATTTACCTCTTTATTATTCTCAGATGCTTCATTATGTGAAGGTGATGAGGCATCTTATGTCAGAATTCTATCTCCAGCCACTGCAGAGTGGATTGTGTTTGATGTTGACTCACTGTGAGGCTCAAAAGGAATTATTTTTACATCCATCTTAATTTTTACCAGTGCTCCTTTGTTGCATAGACTGTATGATGACATCATAACATGTTGTCCTTTCTGTTAAGAGCGAAAGGTTAAATAGTCCCAAGTTTACCAAAGCCAATTCCGAACAAACAAGACTAGTGCTATAGCAAGCCACAAGGTGGCGAACGTGATAAAGTTCTGTTATGCCTATGAATTGTGAACTTGGTATCTTCATGCGATTTACATCTTTGTATCCAGGGAAAAAAAATCTCTTTTGAAGAATATTCTTGTTACCAGGAGCTAACAAACATTCATCCAGTAGCACAAAATACATACAGTAGTATTTCTTACAATATGGTAAAAATATCTTGCAATTTAAGTTCTTAAAAACTCAGGTTGTATTTTCTGGTATTTCAAAAGTATTGCTAAATGTACGGGAAAACGTTTTAAACACAGCATTAGAAGTTAACCTTTATTTAATTTGCAGTGACAGAGCAACAACACTCTCCAACAGCTGACACACTATGTAAGCAATAGTATAAATTTTTTGTTAACTCTTTGGAAACCTATTTACTTATACTGTTTCTGTAGCATACACCATAACATCATGGCACTAAAGAGCATGTAGAAGAATAGTGAAACCTTTATATCACTGTTCAAGCCTAATTCCCCAACCTGCTCTTATTGTGCTGTATCTCTACAGATGTAAGATCACTGAGATACAGAAAAGTTTGAATTCTGACAACTAGAGAAGTAGCTTGTTCTTGTCTTTCTTTGCATGAAACCAGTATTCAATTAATGTAACTGGTAGGACAACCTGATGGCAATATTAACCAGGGGAGCTTTTTCTTTTTATTTTATTGATCATAAATATAAATCACTTAACAGGCACAGAAAGAGCATGGAAACTAAGGTAAAAAAAATCAGACCCTGGGAGTATTATGTCATGGCTGATGATCCTTGACATAGGTCAGAAACCAGTAACACTGAGTTGCTTTGTAGGGGAAGGAAGCTCTAAACTGCTGCCTGTGCTACAGAGTAAGTTTGCAGGGAATAGGTACTCATAAATGAAGGTATTGTTTTCCCCACAGTAAGTGTTTCATAGAATGGTTTAGGTTGGAAGGGACCTTGAAGATCAT
>RSEF01000031.1:35287672-35302030 GCA_003993805.1 Himantopus leucocephalus
GCCCTCTGATGATCTTTGTGGCCCTCCTCTGGACCTGCTCCAATAGGTCCGTCTCTTTCCTATGTTGGAGGCTCCAGAGCTGAAATGTTTATACATAGCAAATAGACGTAGCATTGATAGTAGCTCTAGTGATATCTTCTGTCCAAAGCATGAAAAGTGTGACTCCCTTAAAGAAATGTTATTGTGCTATAGGGCATGAAGTATTTGAGAAACTGTAGATTAAATATGATTAACCTATCACCTGAATCATCAAACTGTATTCTGTAGAGATACCCATTTTAATTAGCATAATTCAGATCACCTGTAGGTTAACCCTAGTCCAAGTAGTGTTGTTCTTTAAAGCCAGGACAGAAATATTGTTGTCAGACTTACGTATGCTTTTCAAATGCACTTATGAAAACGTCAGAGAATTGTGAATCATGTTGTCAGTAAGAAATGTGAGTAAGAAACAGAAAATAAATGCTCAGTTGGATAATGGTATAAAGCTGGCATACCTAAAACAAACCAGATCTCATGGAGTTTAGAAGTGGAACATTTTTGAGGTATGATTCAGGATCTAGGCATTTCATCAGAATTACTTGAGAAAGAATTGTTTTTATTCACTGGGACACTGTTAAGGGTTACTTAAGAAATTTAGGTAAAACTGCATGGCTCAGGAATCTAGCAATGACCCATAAACCTTGTTGACTTTGAACCACACCAGTCCTGCATTGTTTATGAATAGAAAATGTTGTTATTGGATGATGTTTTAATCCTTGCAAAATGAACTAGCAGTCCTTTCAAGATGACAGGTCAAAGCTCAAGAGTATTATTTAAGTAGTGCCATTGTGAGTGGTGCAAATACACTAAATCAAACTCTGACCAGAAGGTTTAAAGTCTAAGTCAGACTCAAGGATATGCAGGTTGTCCTAGGTATTAACACAAGTTTTTGATACCTAATAATCATTCTTCCAAGTTATAACTGTTTGGGAAATAGTAGGGGATGTGACACAGATATGTAAGTTTCTGTTTATCTACTGTGGATTATATAATTCTTGTCAAGTAACAGGATGCAGTTTTTTAATTTCTCACTTATTTTCTTTGTGTTTTAAGAGTGGAGTTCTAACAGTTAAATTAGGTGGAGACATGGGAACATATGTAATCAATAAGCAAACACCAAACCGGCAGATTTGGCTGTCCTCACCCACTAGGTAAGTTATGTGTAAGTTAGTTAGTTACATAATGTCTGCAGACTGAGTGGAAATGTACTTCCCCTTTTTTATAGCACAGCACAGGCTATGTAATATCCTTTTCAGAAGTAGCCCTTTTACTCAGTATATTCTCAAAACATGATATAATCTAAATGTTCGATAATGATTTGTTACAGAGCTTTGAGGCACATTGCAGTATACTGACATACCTAAATTAATCCAGGAAATGTGCAATACAGAATTTTCATACCCGGTTCCAGTCCAAAACCACTGCCTACAGGAATATAGCCTACTCATAGAAAAAATAAACAGCCATGATTAAAACCAAAACAAAACAAACAAAGCTTCTGTTGGAAAAAGAGTGATGATGGTGTTATGATCTAAACCTCTCTTTGTATTTAAACAGGGTGGCTCCTTCCCCTTTAAGCTTGTGGGATTTCCTGCCTTATATGTTTATGCGCTGTCCCACTGGTTGTTTTTGTCAAGCATCTGCACTTTATGGGAGCCTTGGCTAGCTGTTCCTCTGCCTTCTCTAATGCTGTGTGTTTTGATCCATTCGAGGTTTTCTGGTTGGTTTCAGTGGGGAGGGCAGCCAGATAGGTGGGAAGATATTGTAGCTGTCTCCCCCGAAAACTTGTATTCTCTGCCACTACCCTGGGGAAGGAACTGAGGGAGTTGGTCAGTGTTACTGGTGAAGGAACCAGCTAGCTGGGAAGTATAAGCATTCCCAGTAACTATGCAGGCATACCTCTTGAAGTGTTGTTCAGAAAGAATGTATTGATTGCAAACCAAGGAATGGTTTTGTAGTAGGTAGGGTTCTGTGGTAGGGTTTGTGTCGGGGCGGGGGATGGGACGGAATGGTACAGGACACAATAGCACATTGGAATTTTAAGATTTTAAGAGAAACAATTCTAAAAGACATAAAATTTACTTAAAGAAAATTCTAACTTTGATTTAGTGTACTTATGTACTGGCTGGTGCACAGCATACTAGGTTAGTAATTTTTTTTCTACTAACTTCTCTGCTATCCCAGAATCCTTTTATTAATTAAATCATTTACTTAACAGGTACGTGACTTGCTAAGGCATAGGCCTAGCAAGCTAACAAACCTTTTTATTTAGACACATGCAGGCTCTGTGTCAGAATTTATTCATTCCATAGATTTTGCAACAAGCATAATTTCCAAACCTTGGTTCTGCTTGAGATGACTATGAGATTTTTGTATCATTGACACAAACGTTTCATCTATTTAGGAAAATCAAAATTCAGAGAATTCCTATCTGTTTGGAGCCAACTGTAGTTGAGCTAAGACATACGTGCTCCAGAATATGGAATTTGTGAAAAAAAAACATTAAACTTTTTTTTTTTTTTATTGCTGCAGTAGTGAATAAAATACACAAGGAAAGAGAGAAACTTGAAAATTCTCTGACGGTATTTTTCATCATCTGTGATGAAAAAATGACTCACCTACAAACATTAAGTTTTATGCTTCCTGAACTGGTATTGTGGTAAACAGTGGTATTTCCTGAAATATGATGGTGTATGTTCAGTTACTTCCTAACTTCTGAAAACCAACTCCAGCAAATACTATATGATAGGGAGTGACATATTTCTGAAGTGAAATATACTAGGAAGTGAAAGAAGCAAACGTTACTGCCAGTGATCACTTTTATTGAATGTTATATTTGGGAAATTTTTACAGTGAATGTAGAATTACATTGTAATTACATTGTTACTACAATTGTAGTCTCTAACAACATATCCCAAGGGAGACAAATTCTTAAGATGTGAGAGAAATGTGACCTGATTGCTACCATGCATCTATACACCAAAGCGATATTAAGCTTGTGTTTGTAAAGCTTTACTTAGCTGACAATCTAAAAAAAGGGGGTGAGGGGGTGGGTGTAGCCTGCTAGCAGTGTGATTGCAGTAATTGCATGTAGCTCCTTTGACTGAAAAGACTTTTCAACCTTACAGAGCATCCATTAATAATACCTTAATGTGATATTTTAATTATTCTCTCTTACTGTTTAAAAATGCATGCAGACTTTCCATGAGAAATATATTTAGTTTGTATTTAACTTCATAGGTATTTTATAGAATTCACAAGATACTTGCTTAAATTACTAATTTAAATGAAAAAAAAATCACATTTGTACAGCATTTTGGAGATTGGGAGAACTACAGAGGTGTTTCATATGCTAAATTTATCACTGATATTTACTACCTAACATTTAAAAACAGTTCAAATAACTTACGGATTTCTTTGTCGTTGATTAAATGGCTTGTTTTAGCCTGATTTTCATGAATGGCTGCATCCCATTCTGTCACTCCCTAGGTGCAGGACAGTATAAACATACGCTTACGCTGCAAAGACAAAGGAGTGAGAAATGCACAGTAAAGTAACTGGAGCACATGATCTCGATTCCCAATAGTTACCGGTTCACATAGAGCAAGTGAGGTTTCAGTGGAAGTGACTTTGATTTGTGTTCGCATTTGTGACTTCTCATAGTTTGCTTAGTGGTTGGAAAGTTCTTCATTTGAATGTTGCGAGTAATTGAGGATATTCAAGGTTCAGATTAGTGTTTATGTTTGTAGAGAACCTGCAGATTGTTCTTGTTTATATATAGGATAGTCTGTTTTCTAGCAGACCTTGTGCATGGATTGTCTGAGTTCCAAGGCATTTTGTCCTACGAGTTCAAGGATAAGAGTGATGGTTTGTCTCTTTATCCCAGGCGACCATTTCATTCCTTTCTCTTTGTTTAGTTTCTGACGTTAATAGTATTGAGTGCCTTTCAGTCATTCTCCTGTTTCAGATGTGGATGGAACCCGAGTGTTCAAGTTTTTTTCTTGATACTTAATGTAGGCCTGAAAAATCAAGACAAGTATATGATAGCACAGAGGAAAATAGCATTTTAAATAGAAATCTCCCATGTGCCAATATATTTGTTTTCATTGAGCTGGTAAATTCTTTTGTTGCATCTAAAAAGAAAGTGAGAATGATGATCTGTATTCTGCTGTGCTTAGAATATCTGCACGACTGCTGCAAGAACTAATCAATAGCATTAATTCTGCATTATAAAAATATCCCTTGTACTATTTATGCAAGAAAATTACACGGGTGAGGGAAGAAGTGGGTGAGGAAACAAACTGGGGAAATCAATGCCAAAAGCAGGAAGGGATGGAGCTTGTGTCCGCTGGGAGTGACTGATACATCTTGTCACCTTTCAGATATATCTGTTGGATGGCTCAGCAGTTCCTGGCAGATCTGGCCTTTTCTGCTCCACTTCCCCAGACTGTCCACCAGTCCTTCTCCACGCTGTCTGTTCCTTTTCCTGCGCGCTCTCCGGGGTACATTATAAATGCAGGTTTCCAGCAGCTCCCCATGAATAATCTGTGCTTAAACAGTGTGTGTTTTGTTTTCTAGTGGGCCCAAGCGCTATGACTGGACTGGACGGAATTGGGTGTATTCTCATGACAGAGTATCCCTTCATGAACTACTATCAAAAGAATTTTCAACAGCATTAAAAACTAAATTGGATTTGTCCTGCTTAATATATTCTGGGAAAGAAGATACTTGATATTCTACCTCATGGAAGTTTAAAGACTTTAACCACAAGCCAAGCCCTTCCTTGGTTTCTGAAGTACCTGAGCTTAATTCTGCTGTTGTTTTTCTTGACTTCACTATGTTGTGCAACAAAGGTGAAAATAATATATTTTTCTTTAGTGCTCAGTCTTTGGGTTTCTGTGTCACTGCTCGAATCTGTGTCCATGTAGTGCAGGTAGTTGAGGTCACCCTTCCTGTTACTGCATTTCTTACTTTCTTACTGCAGAAGTCAGTCATAACATGTCTGTAAGTCTTGTTTGGATGTAAGGACTGACCCACCTGGTGACTTCTCACCAGTGCACAAATGCTAAACTTTTTTTGATGAGACATTCACCCAAACCAAGAAATGCCTGTGAACGGCCCGTGACGTAAGTTGTGGTACTGTGAATGCATTGCATTAGAATTTGCAGCTATTGCAAGTGAATAGTGCATCACAGTCAAATTGAACATGTCATAAATGAAATGACTGTGGCAGAAAGTTTTCATTTTGTGTAATGCATGCAGTAAGAGTTTTTCTCTCAGTATTGCAGAACTTGCTCTTTTCTCCACATTATAAATTCTAGTTTCTTTCACGTTAGGATTTTTTTTTAACTAAACTTCAAATTACTTGGATTTCTGTGTGGCTGTAAGCATCATATGGAACTGGAAAGGCTGATAAAGGCTGGTCTGTGATGTTTAAGCTGTGCAGCAGTATCTCTGCTAATACTTCATTCTGTTACTCTGCATTTCTCTTTCTGTTCCCTTTTGTTCTTCAAAGAGTAAAAATACATAATTTATTGACTTTTTTTTTTTCCGTTGAGCAAAATTAAGGTACTGTCACGGTAGCAAAAATTTGCACTGATTTGTTCTGCTGCATTTCTTAAGTAAGTGGGCTTAGATTATCTTTTTTGACCATGATACAACAAGGCTGCCCTTAGTACTGTGTTGATGCAGAAACTTTTGCCTTTTTGCTTCTTAAAATTGAGTATATTACTTAGGCTGATGAAGCTGTCTTTTTCAGGCTGTTAAAAAATAAGAATGAAATAAATGATATACGCTGGATGTTAAACCAAAAAGCTTTAAAAGAAATGGTGAACTGCAAGAAGAACACTTCAACACTTGCATTGTTGTATTTATTACCACTAGTGGTTTTTAATTGCCTTTAAAATGGAAGCACAAAGTTGTTGACTAATTCTTGAGGAAACAGTTATACCATACTCTTATAAATAGTTTATCACTGTATTAAAAGATGTTCAGTGCAAACTGTTTTTCTTCTTGGTTCCTCTGATGGTTGTGGTTACTTTAGCATGACTCTCTGGCTCACTGGAGTTACTACAGATGTGATTCATTTTGTCATTGAAAAACAATAGCTATATAGTATTGCTGCCCAGTATTTGCATTTAAAGTATAAGCATTGTTACCTGCTATTTCCCACCGTTAAGTGGAGACTAACATTTCACTGGAAGCCGCTCTTGGTTAATTGTGCACACTGCATGTTTTTCAGTCAAAATAAAAAATACGACAGTTAACTGAAATTTCAACTCTACTGGATGAGGTACATACACTGACTACTAACTTGTATGAGGACAAGAGTAAAAGATGCTTTTTTTTTTAAACAAAGGAAAGCTAAAAATAGAACATGCTTTTACTGTTTTGAATTTAGAACACTGAAAATAGTTTACGGCATGTGGAGAACTACAGTATTTAGCTCAATCTCCTAGTAGTTTAAAGCTCATAAAGCTGTTCAAACACATTTGTATACGTGTTAACGACTTGATATTTGAATCAAGGATACTTCCTCCTGGTTCTTCCTTTGCCTGATCACATACAGCTTGTGTAGTTATTTTTCTGATTGACTTTTCCAAAAACTATTTTCTTAACTAATTTGCCTGCATCATATTCACTAATATGCGTCTGATTCATATTTCAAAGGTTCACTCTCCATTCCCTTGCGTCTCACGCAAATGTTTATACAAAATAAAGTTGCATGTAGAATTCTTCATTCATTATCTGAAGGTGTGATTTCAGGCTATGATGATAAAGACCACAGATGTGTGTGTTGTTTTGAATTCTTTGTGTTTCTTAGAACACAAAGATTCTATTGAAAATTTGGCCAATCAGGGAGGATTTTGTAAGAGCACTTAAGCTTTCGCATTTGGCATGCCTTGCCCTTCATCCATAATGCTACTGCTATTTATGCAAACAATTTCCTGGTTTTAGGTATCTGAGTAACAAATGGATTTAATCTAACTCTTGAAGATAAGGAGCGTCAGCAAGTTAGAATGAGTTTTATCTCGGTGTATGAAATGAATCATAGGACGTGACTCACTTTTTGCTCTCATACTTGCATCAAATTGTAAGAAAGGGCAAGGACTCAGCCATCATGCTCGTACAGCGGAGGCACAGGACGAGCTCTCATCCTAATGTCAGACTTTGCATATCGCCCCAAGCCAAGTAACTCTTCTGTACGATTTTCTACTTCCGTAACTTACTTGAACAAGCAGATTGTTCTATGTTTGCACACCTGACATCATGTCAATAGTTTTCTTGCTTCATCTCTCGCAAAACAAATAGCTGAAGGAGAATCCTTTGATGTACACTACGGACAGTATCGGTAAGAACAGCATTTTTCCCACAAGACTGTGGCTCCATCTTCAGTGAAGGGAAACACACAGAGTACTTTTGAAAGATGACTGTTGGCATTGGTAGCTGTACTGGAAGCTCAGACTCAGCAGAGAAGGTGGTGTGTGTTGGGTTTTTATAGGTATATCAGAGTTTTCACCAACAGCTAATCACTCTTTCTGGTGATTGTTGTATTTTTCTGCTTCTGGCCTACAGACTGAAAGTCCCAGCATGTCTAACCTTGCTAAAATTGTTTCCTGTGTCCCAGTGGGTTCTTTGAAAGTCTCGATTGGTTCTTGTAGTCAAGCTAAGCTTACAGCAACTGCTTGCAGTCCATGTTGGTCACAAAATACTGTGTTTGTCTGACAGTTCTGTGCCTAAATGTTTGCCTGGTTTGTTTTCTTTTCCACTTGTGATAATTGTTAAGAAATGTTACCTCTTCCCTGCAAGACTGTTCCATGTGATAAAATCATCCCGTCTTGTTTCCTTAGAATTCCCAAAGTCTTTCAGCAGCTTCAGTAAATGGGATAAAGACCTGTCCTGAAGAGGTGGTGGCCAAAGAATGGAAGGGGGATTCGCAGGGAGGTTTGTGTTTGATAACTTTCAGCTTCTGGTTAATGGTTGAACTCTGTGATTATGCTAACCAGCTCTGGAATGTGCGGGAGTCTTGGGAAGGAAGGCAGAGGCTTGCCAAAATACCTGGAAGAACATTCAAAATAGAAAAGGAAGCATGGGAGGGGCAGAAGCAAAGGCTATCAGGAAGAGATTAACTTTGCCCAACGGCTGATGTTGTTGGCAGGGCAAGGAAGGACTAGGGGCAAGCCGCATCATGTTGTGGCCCCTTAGGGGATGGTATTTCAAATTTACTGCGCACCACTATTTATAACTGTAACCAATCAAACATGTTCCAGTCTGTTTTGCTATTGATATTTTAATTCTTTTTTTAAACTCCTGTTTAAAGGTAAGAAAAAGTTGTCTGGAGTTAAGCCCCCCTCTGTCCCAAATTGTCTTTCATGTAAACTGTACTGTTGGCAGTCGTAGAACAAAGGCACGATTCATGACCTCTACCAAAGGAGATGGCCAGCAAAGGCAGTTTCACTGGGGGTAGAATAAACGGCGCTATGAACAAGTAAAGTTTTTTAAACAGTGATTAATTACAGACGTTTTTGGAGTTTAGGTTAAGGAAAGACAGACAAGTTTAGATAAGGAAACAATAGATGTTTAAAACAAGCCATATAACGTTGTTGCTGCCCTCTCCAGTTTGCTGAATTGTTTTAAAAATTGTTTGTGTCATGGTAATTATGCTAAGTGATCAGTAGTACAATGAGTAATTTTGTAGGCATTGTTAGTTTCCAGATGTAGGCTCTTCTGCTAGCCATCAATGTTCCCTACTGTTCTACTAAAAAAAAAAAGAAGGAATACATTAAATATGTCAATAGTGTTACTCCTTTTCACAGCATTTTAGAGCCATTAACCAAGCATGGTTAAGGCCACTATTATGACAGCGGCTTCAGAAAAAAGGAAAACATTTAGAGAACAGATGAAGTTTTTAAACATTCATTAAGGGAACAGACACCCAGCACAGTGTAAACCAAATAATCTGACACATACCTGGAAGTAAGACTAAATTTCCACTCCTCATGCCTTGATTCTGCCTGAATGCAGTATTGTATTACATGCTGATCGCTGAGCCTGTCTATAGCTGACAGAAAATGTCAAGTTACTGAATTAGTCCTTTTTTTTTTTTTTCCCCCTCAGTTTTTCTGTTTGGGGCTTTCAGAGTGCAACAGCCACTCGAAAACTACTGTATGCACATGCGTGTTAATAATTAACTATAGCTACAAGCAGGCGTTTTCAGTACAGCCTCTGAATGCAGTTTCGTATTTGCTGTCAATAAAACAGGCTCTTTCGGTGCCTCCTTCCAAAGTCCAGCACCTTCACGAAGAACACTGTTCGCCTTATCTTAATTTCTGTATGAGCCATACTGCACAAACATCATCTGCACCTAACGAGGAAGAAACCGGTCTGAATTGGGAATGCTGTGGGAATCTAGAATATTTTAGCATCTGTTGAAAAATCGCCTGCCCTTTCTCACCGGCAACTCACAGCAAACCAGAAAACTTGTAAGTAGATTTTTATTTCACGGGCCTGATAGCAGGGGAGCGTACCGCTTCATTTTAGAGGGGCTTGAATGGGGTTTAACCGCCCAGGAGGGCAGATAAGGAATTCTTGGTGACACACGGTGCTGCACAATGCAGAAGAAACATGACTCCCAAGAATCCTGCCGGGGCCGTTTGGCCTTCCCCTGTCTCATTTCGGCTGCAGGACATCAGTGATGCCGGCAAGCTGATACCTGTGGCGTGCCAGCCTGAAGTGCAGTCCCCTTTGGGTAAGTTAAGGTTTCGGGGAGGGTGTTCGGTACGGCTTGTGGGGTGACGCTGTGCGTTCTGGCCTGCAGACGGAGGTCCTCGACCTCGACCTCGGCCTCGGCCTCGGCCTCCTGCTCCTCTGGGCACTTCGGCTGCCAGCGATGGCGCGAACCGCCCCGGCACCCCGCCGCAGCGCGGGCACCTCGGCCGTCGCTCCGCCGTGTGGTGAAGGGCAGGGGGGAAAACGGGTTCGGAAGCACAGGTGGGACACTGCACCCGGGGATTTAAACGCTGCTTCGGAGGTCTTTCAGTCGGAAAAGTTTAGATGGGCGACGGTGCCAAGCTCCTCACAAAACGCTGAAGTAAACAGGGAAAAAAAAACCCCAAACCCAAACAAACAAAAAAAGCCCCAAACGCGCAAAGGCAGGGCTGGGTGACAGTGACTCTGCCGCGGTTTGGGCCGGGCTGGCCACTGAACCGAAGGGCAGTTCCAGAGCACCCCGAGAGCGGCGGCGGCGGCGAAAGGGCTCCGCGGCCGCCCCCGGCCCGTCCCGGCCCTCCGGCTGCGGCCGCAGGTCGGCTCTGCGCTCCGGGCAATACCGGGCGCCGAAGGTATGCCGGGGGGCAGAGCCCCTCCCGGTAGAGGGGACGGGCTGAGAAAAGCCGGGGCGGGGGGGGGGGGGGNCCCCGCCGCGGTGACTCAGCGGCGCGGAGTACCGGGCTGCAACCGGTATTTCCTGTTCCCCCGCCCGCCGCGTGTGAGTGAGTGTGTGTGTGTGTGTGTGTGTGAGAGCGCGGGGGAGTGGGGCGAAGTCACCCCTGAACTGGAGGGAGCGACGGCAGTCGCTGGTGGAGCCGCTGCCGCGGGGGGAAGGGAGGGAGTTGAGTGCTGCCCGCCGCCCGCCCCGTCTGCCCGCCCGGCCTCCCCGGCCCTCCTCTCTCCTCCCCTCCGCCGCCACCGCCCCACCTGGGGGCGAGCCCGGCACCTGCAGTGGGAGCCGCCCCCGACGGCGCCCCGCAGGAACTCGCCCGAACTCGGCGGGAGCGGCCGCAGCGGACCCGGACCCGGACCCGGCCTCGGCTTCGGTCTCGGTCGCGCACTCGGACACGGCGCCGCCGTCGCAGCGCGCTGCGGGGCGGCGGGCAGGGCTGAGGGCACGGTCGGGAGCGCAGTCGCGGCTCCGGGCCGCCTCCCGGGACCGCCGCTCCCGCTGCCGGACGACGCCGCCGCCGCACCGGGGCGACCTCCGCGAGCAGGCGAGTATCCCCGCGGGGGGCGGGCTGGGCTGGGCTGGGCTGCCCCCGGCTCCGCGCCTCCCCGCCGCCCCCCTCTCCTCGGGCAGGTGCGGTGTCCCGCCNCCCCCCCCCCCCGCCCCGTCCGGCGCCACCGCCGCCGCTCGCCCGGCCGCGCTGCGGGGAAGAGCTGCGGAACTTGTCCCTCTCCCTCCTTTGTGTGCTTTGGGGTTTTCCACACGCACTCCCGCCTCTCCGCTTCATTCCTCAGGCGCACTTTGCCTTCTTTGTCCGCGGGAGCCGAGGCGGGGGCTGCGCTCCCGCCGCGGGGACACCCCCCCGCCCCCGGCCCGGCCCGGCCCCGCTCCCGCCGCCGCCCCCCCCCCCCCCCCCCCCCCCGGGGNCCCGCACCTGGGGCGAGCCGGGCTCGGGTCCGGGATCGGCTTTTCCCTAACGGGATTAAGCGGCTCTCGGTGACTTTTCCCGTGCTAAGTACTTTCCGGGAGAATGCGATACGAGGTGGGAAGCGGGGGAGATGTCACCGGTGCGTCCGGGGTTTGTTTACCCGTTTTTTTTCCCCCGGGAGCGGCGGTCCCCCCGGGCAGGCGCACACCCCCGGCGGCGGGGGCTCGGGCTGCCTTTGTTACACACGGAATTCCTGAAATCTTTATGTTGGCACATCCCGAGTGGATTCCAGCCGTGCCTGGGGCTTTGGCTAACTGGGTCAGGGGAAGTTTCAAGTTAACAGGGAACTGTAAAACAAAGAACGAGGCCGTTCCGGGAGCCGGGCGCTTGACGGCCCGGTTGGAGTGCCTCGGCATCGGCCTCCTGCGCCCTGATGGAGCCCCGGTACATCGGATTTGCATCGTGGAGTGCCAGGGCTGACCTACCAGCGACGTGCGCTTCCTTTATTAGAGAACTCTGCCCTTACCTTCCCCCTACTTGAAACCTGTTGCCTCTGCCTGTTTTTGCAGGAGGAAAAAGTACGTGCTGTCTGAGCATACGTGTGAAAGAGTCCTGTACTCACCTTTCAGATTGGTTGTCTGAAAAGTTTTGGTACCTCCGATGTTGCTTTCTAATCGTCACTCACTTAGAACAGCTGGAATCTCTGAATAATCTGCTCCCTAGCTTCAGTTTATGAACTGGTGCCGAATCCAGCAGCTAGGACAGTATCTGGAAGGTCACAGCCTCACAAGCTGTGCTCCAGCAGAGGCCACCAAAAGTCTGCTTTGTTTTAACTTTTGGATGTGATTATCAAGGTGGTATGGTTTGAAACAAATTAAAATGACTTTTCTTTTGCTCAGCAAAGTTTTATTTCAAAGGTTTAGGACTGCGATTCAGCTGTGGTTCAGAGAAAAGAAAATAAAACCAAGTGTGTGCTATGACTGATAAAATTGCTTCTTTTGTTTCTGAAGCATTCGTAGCCTACGGATCCATCTGTAAACTCTTCTAAGCAGTGACCCTTGTCAGGAACCATGAGATCTGCATGGCAAGGATGAGGTACTGGACAGCATAGGAAGTTTACTTGTGTAAATTGATATTCGTTGATAGATCATCAGGCTGCTTGAAGAGACTTTGAAGTGCTTTGCATGTAGTAAGCATGTGTGCGCAGTTTAGACACAGTCAGTAAGATTTATACTTAGTATAACCCAGTGCTTTGGAGGGATTTCATCAGGCTTCCGAGGAACCTTTCTGCATGTGTTCGACTTTTAGGTGAGTTTACTGTTATAATTGCTTCCAGACTGTTATATGCAAACATCTTCTTATGCACTAAACCCAGCATTCATGTAGCGGTAGTGACTCCTCTTCCTTTTGCAAAAGGAAGGCACTATGGATTGGAGAAACTGTGTCTAACTTTAATCGCTTTCTGCATTGCCCTGTATCACAGTATCAGTAACTGCTACTGCGCTTACTGCCGCTACATTGGGGTTTTGTGAGACTAAGGATGAGCATTACGAATTATGCAGTGGGGTTAGGATGATCCCAATACTTTGCATGAACTATAATCTCAACAGAGCTCTTCAGAATGAAGCATCAAAGTAATTAAGTGTCTGATACTTTTTTGATTGCTTAATCCTCCCTTTCCTGCTTCAGTGTCTTCTAAGGACAACCAGGAAATCTTTCTTAGTGATTAAAATAATGTTTAGGCACTGACATGGTTCACAAAATGGGATGTGTTGTACCTTTATAAAACCTAGATGCTTAAAAGCATCAGAAAGTTCCTGGATCATAGTAATCCTCAACTGGGAACTGGCCTAATATTTGAGGACTACTTCAAAGCTGCTTTTAACTTAGAGCAAATTTAAATGATAGCATTTGTGTGTGTGTAACAGTTACCGACATTGTCTGTCTCCAGAACTTCCTTGTAGGGTAAAGGAAATCTCTTGTTACAAGCCTGTTCTCTTTTTAATTGCTGAAATAACAGTATTTACATTCTCGGGACGGTGTAGCTTTTGTCATGCCTTGGCTGCACCGGTTTCATCCTATTGTAGTAATCCTGGAACCAGTCATTTTAATAGCAGGGGAAAGAAAGCACTGACATGGTGTACTGCTACAGTTTGTTGAGGTTAGAGATTTTCAAGTCCAGTTTATTTTCAGACAGGTATGAAAATACTCATTGATGGGAAAAAATGAATTTATTAAATCTAACAGTTGATCCTTGACATCAGCTGCATAAGGCCTGCCTGTGAATCTTAATCCCAAATTGCAGTGAATTTCTGTGAACTTTAGAAGACTCCTCAAAAATGAGACAATCTATTTGTAAAACAAACATTTATGGCAGTAAGAATATAGGGCATAATTTTTAGGCCTGTCTTCTAACATATGGATCTTGCCATAGTGAAGAATGTTTGCAAATGGTGAGTTGCATGCAAAGATTGCAGGACCGAAGTATGACCGGTTTTGCATGGCCGTGCTGACATATGCACACCACTATATGTCGTCTTTCACAGTTAAAGGTTTGGTTCCAGTCCCATGACCAAGTAAGTACTTCAAGTTGTTTGGGAATCCCCAGAGAAGTACTTGGGTTTAATTTCTACACAGATTTCTCTCCCAGACGCTTTTGTCAAAATAGGGCCGTTCAACCATGTGGTACTTTTCTCAATTATCTGAACCTATCCTCTTCCTCAGAAAGAGCAGCACTTTGTTAGATCCTTATGTCTCCTCCCTTGTAAAATGTGATTTAGGGACTCTTGTCCCTGGAGTCTTTGTAGCCTTCTGTTGCCCTTTGATGGTCTTTTTTACCAGTACTAGGGTTATCCCAGTCCCTAATCCGACTTCAAAAAGTAATTTTATTTTTCTGAATAGGTAAATTGTGGTTTAGAACTTGCTGCAATTGGTTTTTTTCTTTTTTTTTTTT
>RSEF01000031.1:35302130-35319864 GCA_003993805.1 Himantopus leucocephalus
AACCAAGCAAAGCCTGCATTTAACAGTAGAGGGCTGAGGTTATTTTTTACTTAAATATTACATAACTAACACAGGTACTGACTGCAATACTGGAATTAAACAGCTTCATGCAGCAGTGAAGACCACTCCAGGTTATTTCACAACTTAAACTGTTAATGTTTGGGTTCTTCTTTGTTATTGTTGGTTTTTGTTTTCTTTTAAATCAGTTAATTGCTTTTTGAAAGTGCATATTGCTAGGGAATATTGTAGATTTCTGTTTAAAATGAGAATGCAGACACTGGCAGCTCCTGCCTGTCCACTGTTAGGTGACCCTTGCAGTTGTGAATGTATTTAGGATGTGTATGATCCAAGCCTAGCAACGATGGAGTGTGCTGTGGGAGCTCTAGTCTCGTATCTTGTATGGCATCTACCCTGGTGTGTATTCATCAGCTGCAGGCTTTGTTTTCTGGAAACATGAGCTACCCAAGTCTTCCTGAATTTAGGTCAGCGTTGCCATTGTGTCTCTGAGTGTCAGAACCTCAGATAACCAGAGTTCCGAATCTAGGAAGAAAATGAAACTTGTTAGTGCTGTATTTTCACTTGAAAATGTGACAATGACAGACAAAAATACCGTATGATAAAATAGTAGGGCCTTTAAGAAGTCTACAAGGCAAAATATAAATCCCCTTTTGTTCTAATTTTTTTCCAGTTCTTGCTCCCTTTCTGTGCTGTTGTTTTTGCTTCTGTTTTGCACCAGCAATCCAGAACTGCTTTTGAGAAACTTCTTTTCATTACTTAAAGGTATGCCGATTATCTTGGGTGTCATCTGTATACATGTGAAATGTCAGATTTAGGATGCTGAGTTAGGTTTGGGTATGTTTTCATTAAGCTAGGTATGAGTTCATATGTTTTGGACCACTTTGGATTTTTCCTCAGATTGGCTCAATAATACCTCTTCTAAAAGCATTTTGTTGTCGTTACTCTGTCATAACAGACTAATTCTTTAACATCAGCCTGCAGTGTATTGATAAACTGAGTCTGAACTCAACAATGTTCAGCTTGATCTACACCAAGGTTTCACATATTTGTTCAAGCTATTTGTTATTTGATTTGCCCCTGTTGGGTTTTTTCTTTTTGTTGTGGCTGTTTTTTTGNGCTGTTTTTTTGGG
The DNA here is from genome assembly GCA_003993805.1 of Himantopus leucocephalus. Classification (NCBI taxonomy): domain Eukaryota; kingdom Metazoa; phylum Chordata; class Aves; order Charadriiformes; family Recurvirostridae; genus Himantopus; species Himantopus leucocephalus. The sequence goes on from RSEF01000031.1 coordinate 35,303,279, forward strand.
GGGTGGTGGTTTTTTTTTTTTTAGACATTAGAGGAAACTCATAAATCTTTCCTGCATGTCACTGTTAACAGCAAGGCTGGCTGTAGTCTGGCTTGGTCTCTCTATTCTAACATCTGCTTCATCATCTAGCTCAGCTTAATAGCCAGCAGATTTGACTGCTGGTGTCTCTAGCCTCCTTAGCACAACTTTGTATAAGCTGATTCTGTGAATCTCCAGAAACATATGGACTGTTCAGGCAAGGGGCGATCTCTAAGGAGGGGCCAAAAGCAACTGCAATCAGTGAAGCTGTGTGAAAGAAGTTTCCAGGTCCTCCTATTCTCTTTCCATGAAACCGTTCCCACCCCCAGTCCTATCCTTGATGCTCCTTTGCCTCAAGATTGTTTCAACAGATCAAGCTTTACAGATGCATTGATTGTTTTTCAAGCTATTTCTTAGCTATATGACCCAAACAAAACACATGCATGTTCTGGAAGTCAACAGTTGTCTGTGGTAGATGTTCTTGTCACCCAAGAAAAAGCGTGTGGGAAAAGACCTTTGTTTCTTTGCTGCCTGCATGAGAGAATTCTTTCGTCTGTAGGTGTTACAGAGAATTTTTGTTGAGCGATGAGAAAGAAAAGAATTTTGCCTCTTTCCAAAGATGGAAAGTAATTTGTGGCTACGTTGGGCAATGTTTTTCTCCTTTGTAGTTAGGTCTGAAGTGACTGAATATGTGATCATGCTTCTGTCATCAGTTTTTACATGAAGAATGCTCTACATCTAATTAAGGGAGTATGACTCTGTTTTCATCTGTCAAGGATTAGAGCAAAAGGAAGTTTTTGCTTTGATGTCATAAACGTTTCTTTAATGCAGAGAAGGGCTTCTGTCATTCTTTCCCTACTCCCTGAAATATGTCTTACTTTACAAACTATCCTCTGCAATTGAGTCTACAGTGTGAAAGAAAATAAGAAAAATTAAGAACTGCTTTTGCAAAAGTGATCTGTAGAATTTCAGCTGGCTTGAAATCGCTGCCCCAAGACTGAACACCCACCCCCACCCCCACCCCCCACCCCCCGTTTCAGCTAAGGAAGCACAGAAAAGAGTAGGGGACTTTGGAACAGGTAAAGAAAAGCTGACAATTCTCATGGAGTCCTGTTTCCTTATAGCCAGTGTAGCTTTGGTAAGGCTATGACTTGTGCTCCAGGCCTTTTGGTACATTGCCACAGTGCAGCATATCAGTTTGATAGAAATGCATGTTACTGGATTTTCTTTGCAAAGAATCTTTTTAGCTGAACTGTGAGGCGGTTTCTTGCTGTTATCTTTTTGGATATGGCTGAGGAACATGAGTTCCTGAAGTTGACACAAATATTTTTCTTAACAGCTTAATTCTTAGATTATGTTTGTTCACTTGTGTGTTCCCGGTTAGGAAAATTGCGCTGTGTTCTTTCCAATAAAACTTGGTGTTCGTTCTTCCTGAAAAAAATACAAAGCCAGAAGGGGAGTGGACGATAACTCCCCAACAGGAAACAATGGATGAAAGTATGTTTTAGACCTTTTGTTTGCTCTGTGAAAGCCATCTTTCACTAACAATGGATGTGCTAGCAGCTTTGAGTTTCTGTTTTCAACTAAAGTTGAAGGAAGTTGATAAACTGTGAATCAGTCTTAGTCCCTCTAGGTATCTGGAGATTTCATGAACCATTTAGCCGAAAAGCAGTACTTGGGAGTAACTTGTGCTTATTGTGTGAGCTTGGCTTCTCTGTGTATAAGGCTACTTGTGGAGCATCTAGTCTAGTGAGAATTAATTGGCTTTGCCCAAAGAAACAAAAGATGGACCAGAGCTGTGCCAGATTTTTTTTTAGACACAGGACTCTGGCTTTGAAAAGTACTTTGGGGGATTTTTTATAAGAGCTGTTTCTTAGATCTATAAGGAGAAAATTTAGGGTTAAAAAAAGCGTTAAGGGTGGGACAGAAAGAAGTACCAAAACTTCACAGGAGAAATTGTGGTAATACTGATGTTGGTAACGAAACTGACGTTGAGGAAAGACTGGATTTTATCAAAATGTTCCTGTGCTTAAGTAAAATTGAATATTGTCATGGACTACTACAGTCAGAAGGTTCTTAAATACTGGAATGATGAAAAAACTGCCCACTTCTTACCTTGTCTTTTCCTAGTTTGTACTGCCTTTGCAATAGAACTGCCAAAGCTATCAGAAGTCAGGATGCATGCAGGCTTAATGACGTTAGCTGTGCTTGCAGACTTCTAGTAGTACTTTGCTTTCCTAAGCTTTTTAATACTTTGTACACAGGTGTTTGAAGTTGTAGTTAAGACCTGGAGAAGTAATTCTTTGCTTAATTTCCTTTCTGTGTTTTTAATATATTAATCAATTTTCCGTGTGATTTTCCATCACACGTTTTCAGACTGCATGTTCCTTACATGTCAGTATGCGACTAGGTAGGTGAAAACGAAATTCTTCACTCTGGCAGTTGTTTGTAGTGGTACTCCTTGAATCTAGAAAATGCTTATTTTTTATTTTGCTCTCGTAAGATCAGTCCCACAGGTTACTATTTAGTAATAACTTGAGAGAGTTCCGTATGTGCATGTGTTACCATAACCTACACATTTGGCTGAATATTAAACACCAAATACAGGTAACACAGGATTGTAAGTAATATAGGACCTGGCAATGGTTACACAAATCTTGTTAAGAACTGAATATCTTACAGTGTAAGTAATGAAAACTTGTGGTTTTCATCTTAGCAGTTTCTAAATAAGTAGCATGCAATACGAAGTCACCCCAACAGAAATACAGGCATGTCTCCTAATACTAGGGAATAACTAAAATGTGCAGTTTACAGCAAGAGTTGTGGCTGAAGTCTTCAGTCTTCGCATCCCATCTGTTCACTTTACATTTTTATCTACATTACTGCATAAGTACATAACATTTATATAATATATGTAATTATATATAAAACATTCATATCTTACTGTCTTAGTATCTAAGTAGCATTACAACAACATTTCCTTAGTTGGTAGTTTTGCAATCAAGTACATCTCTCTTAATCCTGCAATTTCACAGTGCTGCAGCATTTCCAAAATGTCACTGTTACTTCAACAGGTACATCTGTCTCCACCTTTGTAGTTAGTACCTGAGGTCTTTGGCGTGCAGTTACTTACCTCATGGCTAGAACAATTCTGGCGTGGAAAGTGGCTTCTGGCATTGTGTGAGGCACATTTGAACGACTAGTAGATGCCATAATTGGAGCCTTTAGCTTGCTTAATTCTGTACAAGTCATGTAAGGAAATGTTTCTCCATACCTTTTCTGAGCAGATCAGATAAATCCCTTGTAATACTTGCAATGTATGGAGCTTTCTGGTCCTGACAAGAAAAGTTGAAGCAACAGCTATTTTTATCTGTCACAGTGTCTAAAACAGTCTCAAGTTTTCTGTGCACATCTCTCTTGTTCCCTGGATGGATTTGACAGAGAAGTTACCTAGTGCTCCATTAGTACTTCAAAGATTATAGACAGCAGAGATTTAGCAAAGGATTAGTCAATTGGAGAGTGTGCATTATCCGGCCAGGCTTAGAACCGTGATTGTCTCTTCAATCATTTTCATTAGTGTCTTATTCAAAGATCGAATTATGTAACAATGACGTTTCAGGGGAATCTGGTAGGAGTTATTCTTTGAATTCTCTATCCTGCTAACTCTCCAAGCCTGGAAGAGGGGGAAAAGCATTATTTTTATGCTTCAAACTCACAGCATGTTTTGAAAAGCAACAGTTCAGATAAGTGAAGAGGCATGACTTCAGTTGCAGCATCTGCATTTGGATGATAACTTAGTGTGGTGGAACTCTTGAGAGAGGCAGGATGCGGTACAAGAAATATATAACTATTTTAGAAGCAGCAATAGGTATTACTCCCCTTAACAAGAGGGAGCTGCTTCCTGAGGGTAGACATGCAAATCTGTGGCAACATCCAGGGTAAGTGTTAAAAAGCAATTGGTGAGTAACTGTGGGAAAACCTGGCTCACCTTGAATCATGCAATTTTAAAACTTGTTATCAGGAAAGAGGAGAGTCATCCGTAAAACAGGTAATCTTTTTTCGTACCTTCCAAATGGTGTATCTTCTGCAGTTGTAGTTAAGCTTTGTGGTTTCATTAGAGATTTCTGTGTACTTCTTGTCCTTGGCTAGTAGAGTAAGTAGGAGGTGTTATTTCTAAATCAGGCGTTTGCTGAAGAACAGAAAGGATGAACAGGTGTATACTCATCAGAATGAAAATGTAATTATTGTTTTGTGTTTATTGCTTACTACTAACCTGATGCGTGTATGTTTGCATTCCCCCTCTCCCACGTTTAAAAACATGTGTATTTTAATTTTATCCATGAGAGAACCAGCAGCTTCTAAAGGTGGAAGAGAAAAACGCTTTTGTGTGTGCAACTTTCCTTCTCTGCTAGGAAGCAAGAGTTCATCATATTTTAGGAATACTGTTTCCCCAAATGAAAGTTTTAGTTATTCAAAGAGAAGTCAATTAAGGCTACTAATGTTCAAAATGTGAAATACTGAGCATTCTGGTTTTGTTAAAAACAATCCAAAATGCTTTCTTGTACCACACAACTTGAGTATTAGGCTTCAGAAAATCTTTTATGTTCATAACTGTTTCCCTCAAAAACTTACACGGTATGGGGATTGTTGGTTCTCTCTCACTTTCCCCTATATGAGTAGCATCAATGGCTGGGTGTCTTCACAGTCCTTCTAGTCTCTCCTATTGTTATTATAAATCAGAATGCTGTCACCTTGTTTCAGACATTGCAGAGGAGTACAAAAAGTGAGAGGCTTTTGTTCAAGAGATATTAATGTGTTTCTGCTGGTTTGGAATAGTTTTGTGTAAGCAAGACTTCAAAGAAAAGCTTGGAGTAAAACTGTGGCTGTTTGGCTATGACTGAACTCAGACTTGTCCTGTAATTTTTCCACAAGAGCACTTCCTGTAATGGTGGTAGCAACAGTAAAAGCAATTAAAATACAGTGAATCATGTGATTTTTTGTTGTTGTTGTTGCATCACCAAAATCAGAAAAACTAGTCTAGAAAATACACTGATGTCAACAGTTTCCAGTCTGTTACCAACACAAGTATTCTTTAAGTTGTTCTTAAGTTTCTGGTACCATGTTAATGGGTGATTGTAGGGCTTTTTGTTAAAAATTTGCTCATTAAAAGGAGTTCTTAGTACAATGTATTTGGACACAGGACAGTGGAGTGTCCTAGACTGTAACTTCCTTTGATTGTTTCATTTAAGTTATCTACATGCCAATCTCTTTGAATTTGGCAGCCACTCTTTACATGTCGTTAAAACAGTACATGATTGCTCTTGATATTTTGAGGAGCTGAGCTGGAAAGTAATGCTGCATTCTTGCAAAAATTCCTCTTTGTTTTCAAGTAGGTTGGTTTGGCCAGAGTCACAACTTGAAACAAGCCATCTAAAAATGAAAGTTGCTAACTTTAGTATCTATTATTTTTTGTTTTGTAACTGGGACCACTTGGCTTTCATCTGCTACTGAGTGTTAGTATCAAAGTGCAAACGACACTACCCCGTTAACATTTGGTTTTATTTTGAGCATTCTTAAATCGGGCATCGCCCTCCTTTCAGGGAGAGGTTTAGTTGATGCGATTGTTGTACGCACTTGGAATTCCAAACTGTTTAAGATGTATTTGGATTATGTTTGGATTTGCCATTCCAACAGTTTTCGCAAAAGCAGAAAAGCTGTTGTCATTGGACTGTAATAGGGATCCCTTTTATATTTTCATTAAAACTTTCAGGGAGCTAAAGGTTGGTAACCATTAATTGCGGCAAAGTGAACTGTGAGTGGAAGAAAAAAGTGCTGTTCTTTTTGTAGCTGCAGACTGCTTATTCGGTTCAACTGGAATAAGCACAGTAATAACTCAGTTTTCTAACATCAGCTTATCACTCAACTTCTAGAGGTACCCTGTCAAGTTAATATAAAAAAGGTGTTCTAAAAGTGTGTGTGTGTGCATAGGAAAACATTATGAGACAGTTTCCAAAACCTAATACTGAATGTAGGATATAGAGGTCCTCATCTGTCATCTCCTCACTGCACAAATTCAGATGCATGCTTAACTCAAATACTCCCTTTATTTCTCTTAATTATCTCCTAAAATAAAAAATAGCATTAGAGTGTGATGCCAGCTCCAGTGCCATCACTTGAAAAGTTGTGAAAATCCTGATTAAAAACTGAGAATAACGTCCAAAAAAAAAAATCTGGGGAAGGCAGATACGTTATTTTGCTAAGACATTCATTTTCATTTCCATATTAAAAGCATTACAAAGTATGTTGGTTTACCTCCATTTTTGCTTGGAATAGTGATGTGACTTTTGTGACATATCGATTTTTATTACTTTTGGCATCTTCACACAGAGGCAAAATGATTACAGCAGTGGTAGTTTGGGTTTAGCTTGCTTGTGTAACTTCCCTGCATCCTCCAGAACAGTATTCAGGGCACAGCCTGGAACAATAAAGCTAATTTTTGTTCATAATGCACAGCATAGCTTTTGCTGCTTTTTGGTGATCATGGAAATTCGTATTAAACATCCTTTTGTTCTGCGACTTCTGAAATCATGTCTTGATTTAAACCAGTAGTTTTTTGCTTTTAGATGCTTTTACGCTAGAAGAATGAGCAGAGAAGGAAAAGGACCTTGTAGTTTCACAATGTGGTATCCGGCAGGTGCTTGCCTTTTTGAAGTTTTTACAAAGTTTATCTGGGACCAAATGTATTTTTTAAAGTATCATAGAAGTTTTAAGTTTCCTTTTTTGAACTTGGAACCTCATTATGATTGTGCTCAGAAAGAAGTAGGTTCCACACACAGGACACATCAATAAAATGTGGGGTAGATAATAGGGGAAGTTCTTCATAATTCATAGGATCATAGCATGGTTAGAGTTGGAAAGGGCCTTCAAGATCGTGTAGGTCCAACCCGCCTTCCATGGGCAGGGACACCTCCCACTAGACCAGGTTGCTCAAAGGCCCATCCAGCCTGATGGTAAATACTTCCAGGGATGGGGCATCCACCACTTCTCTGGGCAACCTGTTCCAGTGTCTCACCACCCTCAGAGTAAAGAATTTCTTCCTAATGCGTAATCCAAATCTACCGTCTTTCAGTTTAAAACCGTTACCCCTCATCTTATCACTACACTCCCTGATAAAGAGTCCCTCCCCATCTTTCCTGTAGGACCCCTTTATGTACTGGAAGGCTGCTATAAGGTCTCCCTGGAGCCTTCTCTCTTCTCCAGTCTGAATAACCTCAACTCTCTCAGCCTGATTTTTTTTCAGTATCTCTTTGTATGGAATATTAATCAGAAATTAAAAAAAAACAACCAAACCCACAAAACCAAACCTGTTACGAGTATGGATAAGATACTCTTCTGGGGAAGTCTGGCTATATCCTTTTTTGAAGATGGAACACTTTGGAAAGATACTCTTTGAGAGGAATTAAGATGATCAAGATATGGATTGGTGTTCTTTTAAAAACAAAACCCAACCAACAAACCCTAACCACTGGCTTCTGCTCTATTTCTGTCAAAAGTTCCTGCTTCATCTTTGTTAAACCGTTCATTTTCTGTTTCCCTACACAGGGTAATCAAGGGCTGGGACAAGGAGTGGGGGAGGGGAGAAGCCCTGCGACAGGGATGCTGAATGAAAGCTAACATGCTGCTAGGGCAGAAGAGGGGTAGCTGAGGCCAGTTGAGCAGGGAAAGGAGTAGAAAATGACAATGGGAATTGTTTCTTGTCTATCTTTCTCCAACTGGAGTTGTTAAGTTTACCGATTGAAATCACTGGAGCTCGTGGAGCTATCAGACAAAGACTAAATTAAAACGCCCAAATGCCTTGTGGAGAGGACCAGTGTAACAAAGGGAATGTAAGCACGCTTTCTGTCTGTACCCTATTTAGTTGGCAAAAATGCGTTGTTGCCTTATGTGCAGGCTGGCATGGATGGCTGATGAGGGACAGCATTCGAATTGAAGTTTGTGGTGTTGCTGCAAGTGTGAATATTGCCGAGTTTCTCCTTTATTCAAGCACGGTTTCCACTTGATTGCCAGGGAAGCTAAAGCATGCCAAATGAACCAGGAAAATGTATTTTATATCCTCTTTATCTCTAGGACTTCAGTGTCCTAGGCTTCATAGTCACTCTTCTGTGTTTATACATGACTTAAATGAAACTTTGTTTTTCAGGGAGCAAACTACTGCACTGCCATCTCCTTGTGAGTGGGACTGGGAGCACAGCTATACATCAAGCCCAAAGCATCTCACAGCAAGTAGACAGAGACACTCAAAAATCGTCATTCCTCACAAGGTACTCGTCAAGTTGCAACAACTAGAACGACCATTAGTTTAAAATGACAGATTCATGTCATGTGCTAGCTATAATGTTCATTCTTTTAGCTATGTTTTTAAAAGATTTTAAGAAACTGTACTTAACGGAGTATGTTGAAATTGGAACTGGTTCTTTTGGATTCCCAAAGCAGGTTAGAATGAGCACACACACATTTGCTGAAAGCTCGGTGATGTACAACAGGCCTCCAGAAGAGGAGAGACTTCTGCAATGAACTCAATATTCTGCTAAAGTTATGCAAATAATAATGCACAGGCCTGTACTAGTTCATCTCTTAGCTAAACATTGGTAAAGAATGGATTTAATCTATGGTGATGTCTTCAGCAAATATAAATATTTAGCATGGGTTTGGGGATAAATAAATTACTTTAAGCACAGAGGGTAATATTAATGGGAATTGCTTAGTGACTCAGTGAGTCCTGGGAAACAGAATAGCCACACACAGGGAGAGTTGTTTTGCTGCATATTTTCTTATAGTACATCATTAAGGTAAATATAATCCTTTTGGCATCTTAACCTTTCTTTTGAAACCTTTTCTCAACTGCTTCCAGAGAATATAAAATGCGTCCTTAGTTTTATGCGTTGATCAAACACGCTTGGCTTGTTTTTGTAAGTCATTAACAGATGACAGTTTTAAGAGAGCAAAAGGTTTTTATGCTGGTGTGTCACAAAACTGTAATTGACTTATCTTTCATTCTTGAGAGATGAATAGCTATTGCTGCTTTAGTAATTTACTTGGAAATGTGGATGTCAGTTGTTCTGTCTTTCTAATTTGTGGCATACTTGACCATCTGTTAGTTTAATATTCTGGGAGTGAGGGGAGAGGATGCTAGTTAATAAGACTCTAAAGATATGATAGAAAAGGGAAAAAAAGAAAAAAGAAAAGTTGGCTTTATATAAAATAACGAGCAAGCCCTGTTCACTTAGGGCACTGTGGGGGAGGGGAAATATGATACGAGAGTATCAGTGAAGCGTATCTAGGCAGGAATGTCCCAGTTGAGGTCTCCAACAGACTCTAGCATTTTCCTCAAAAAAAACTTCCACGGATATGGTATGGTGTGCAAACCCTGCGCTGGGGAATGTGGATACTTACAGGCCCAACTCCTAGCGAAAGAAACTCCAGAACCATATATCCACTACAGAAAGATGCCTCAGAATCTGCATCTGGCCAGCTTGTCTGTGGGCTCCCAGGAGTTGTGCAACTGGCAAGTGAATGACTGACGGCTGTATCCATCTGCTTTCCCCCTGATGATTGTTCTCACTATTCTCCCTTGGACTCTCACCAGCTCATTTCATTCCTTCGTGAAAAACAGCACCCAAAATCGAGCACAGTACCCTAGCTGGGACCTCGCTGTTACTGAATAGTGCTGCAGAATTGCTTTGTTTCTTAATGAGCTTGTCAGCAGGAGGTTTGCCAGTATAAATAGGATGGGGAGAGGCGGAGCTTTGAAGCATAGTTTTAGTGCTCTAAAGGACTAACTTGACTGAAGAACTGTCTGGAGCTTTGTTTTTTAAATTAACCTCTGTACAGAAAAAAATTAACAAAGTTTTGTGTATGTTATGTCTTATGCATTCTGCGTATTCTTTTGCTTGTTGTTAATAAGTATAATGATCTCCATGAGAATGGGATCTTTGTTTTCTTTACTGTGTTGTCTTAATTTGAGCCTTAACAGTTGATTACCATGGTAAAGTTTTTGATGTTGTAGGGCTTGACTTCTCTCGAGGGAAGGCAGATAAATTGCTAAAAGCGAAGGATTGTTTCACAGCCTTGCAAAGAGTAGTCAAGAAGCATGGAGAAGAGGGGAAGGAAATGAGATGTAAACAAAATGAATGTTCAAACAGAACGCGCTCAATGTGGTGCCTTCTGTTTAAAATGAGCAAGTTGGGGGTGGGGGAGAGATTTCCTTTCAAGTGTTGATACGTACTTTTGTGTGGTGTTGGAGGAGAAAAACAGTACACACTTGTGTGGTTTGGATCTATTTAAACTACTTCGTTATTTCATTCTTTAGAACAACAGAACTAGCTTTTGTAGCAGCCTAAATTAATAGAGGTCAAAGTGCTTATGCCAGAGAAAGTTGCTTCAATTTGCATAGTCCATGGAGGAAGGGGGGGTGGTGTTCGGGTAGAGTCACTGTTAAGTCCCTGTTTCACTCTCTAGCAATTGGTCAGACCATTTCATTTGCTTGCCTTACTTACCAGTGTAGTCTTCCAAGCACTGCAGTGTAGTTTAAAACATTGCACAGACGCAAATGTGTTTAGAATAAATATATTGTATTTCTTCATTCTCCCCACTATACAGAGGTGTTTCATAATAGTCGATAAAAAATTATATTTTCAAGCTGCTTTTTATCTATGCTGTGAAATATGCTATATACCTATTTCTTCTAATTTGCATATTCTTTGCAAAGATGTAGCAACAAACAAAAAAACAGTCTTGTGCTGTTTTTAGCAGAATAAACCTGTGATGAGAGATCTAGTAGAACTGATGACTAACATTTCTAAACTGTTGAGCAAAATGTTACTGTATTTCAGACTGTTAATATCTCTAGTGCTGTTACTAGTTGTTCAGCATATAACAGTGTTTGTGACAGTACATTTTTCTTTTTTTGTGAATTTGGAATTGAGTTTATAATTGGCTTAGAGTAGTGCTGCTTCTTGCTATAAATCTTTATCTATGTGTTTTAAGTTTTCTTGATTTGAAGTGTCTAGGTGAATCTGTATGCCAAGGTTAAAAAAAAAAAAAAAATCCTTACCATGAGAAGGTCAAAATAGGTGGCCAGGTGAGCCACAGAGGATTTTGTACTGTTGATTACTGCAGAAGAAGTATGTATGAAGTGTGGGATGCTGTTTACGTTGGGCTTTGTGTTTATTCCAGGGACATCTGTGCTTTCTAAAATTACAGGCTTTGAAACCTGGAAAGTACTCCCTTGCACTAGACCAGAGACAGCCAACGTACTGGGCCCTGAAAGCTGCGTGCCAAAATCTTTATGCTGTGTAATCACAAGCTGTACTTTGGAAGTGGAGAAAAGAGGCAGGATAATGAACACAGTCACTGTGCTTTAAACTGGCACTTGAGTCATGCAGTAACCCAGGAACGATAGGCTAATTCTGGTGGAAGGGGACCTCAGGAGGTTTCTAGCCCAACCTCTTGCCCAAAACAGAGTCAGTTGTGAGATCAGAACAGGTTGCTTGGGGCTTTACCCAGTTGGAGTTTGAAAACCTCCAAGGACAGAAATGGTACAACCTCTCTGTGCCCTGGGTCCATGGCTTCGCTACCCTCATGGGAAAATTTTTTTCTCCTTATATTCATCTGAACCTCTCTTGTTTGAACTTTTGCCCATCATCTCCTATCCTCCTACCATGCACCACTGTTAAGAACCTGCCTGCATCTCCTTAATCTGCCCCCATCAGCACCAATGGGCTGCTGTTAGGTGTCCCAAAGCCATCCATCCTAGAGGCTGAACAAGCCTAGCTGCCACAGCCCCCTCTTGCAGAGCCAGTGCCTCAACCCCCACCATCTTGGTGGCCCTCCACTGGATTCACTTCTACACATGGTAACAAGTGCCAAGATAGCATTCAAGGCTTTCTTTTCCAGTCCCCTCAAGATGGAGATTAAGATTACTGTGCCATACATGTGATGTAACCCCAGTGTAGAGCTGCATGTTTGAACCATATGTAGCTCCTGAGCAGTTCGAGAGTCAGAGGTCAGCTACCTACGCATCCTTTAATCCTGAAGGTTGAATCTGTTAGGGCCCAGCTTACTATATAAAGAGTCGGACATAATTGGATTTATGAATCATTTAAGTAGAACTGGGCTGACTGATTTGTGTGATTTTGCAGGCTGATGACAAACAGCAGTCTAAAGAGATTGCCTGCAAGGGAAGAGGGAGAGGCTGTTTGGCAACATGGTATTTTTAGAAACTTCTACAGTGCCTTTCATCAGAGCATCATGCACACTTGCTTAAAAACAAAAGCAAAACTGGCATCTCTGTTCAGACAGTTCAACAACTGGACTAGCAGCCTACATTCCCAATATCTCTTGCTGAAATTGTTTCCCTTTTCTTCAAGGAGGTTGCCTGTTTGCCATGCTGTCTAGCAGCACTACCAGGTGTTGAATTTTAACTTTTTTTTGTTTTTTAAAAAAAGAACTGATTGTCAGAGGGGCCAGTTAAAAGGCTTGATGGTGGGGAGGTGGCGGAGAGAACCTGAATCATAACATGGTAACCAATCTTGGTTGCTGCAGGCGAGTTTCTGAATAGCCTTACTTGGTTGGCAGGAGTAACTGTGAGAGGCAGCTGCTTGTTTTAAATTTGCATGCTGTAGTGTAGTGTTAAAGGGGTGTTCCCTCTGCTGATGCTGGAAGCAGCACAACTGCTTCATTCACAGTAGCATTAGATAATTTATGGACTACGTCCTAGGTTTTGCATGACTCAAGCTACAGCAAGTGACTATCTAAATTAGTGCTACACAGACTGTAGATTCAATCTGATTGTGGACAAACAATGTCTGCCTTGATTACTTAAACTGAAAATCTCAATGGGAAATGTGATCACTAAAAGTTATTTGCATGTTTCTCATAGATTTAATACCGATTAATCTTTCCATGGAAGTTAATTGTAAAATCTCTACATGCCTACATAACATTTCATGAGGTCCCCTGCTCACGATACTGCTTTGTACAGTTATTGCACATGCAGGACAGTTGGTCCTAAACACTGCAGAGGACAGAGCTGCACATTTATAGCCCAATTCATGTAATTTTGACATGGTGTCGGTACCCACCTTTACTCTTCGTGATGCAGTATCCCTTCCAGGACTGACTACAACTGTACCTGCACCTCCGGTTTCAAAGGGAGACAAGGAGTGAAGAGTGCATGCAGCCATGCCTCCAAACACTCTGAAGTGTGCAGAGACCTGCATAGACAAAACAGACCATTTTGCTGGGTCTCCTGCTGTCCCAGGTCAGTTTTGGCTAGTTTGTAGGTCTTCTGTATAGTCACTCATGATCCACAATGCAGCATCTTGTGGCATTTAAGAGAAGCTGACTCAGAAGGAGTAGTTATATCTAATTATACACTTAAAGATGTGCTGCTTTGAGCTGCAGTTTAGGGGTTTGGTTTTGTTTTCCTTTGGCTTACAAGGGAAGAGAATGGGGATGCTGTCCTATCGTGGAATAGCTGTTGGGTGACTTGGGTGCTTTAAGTACCTGTTCTCCCTTTTCCTGCCACAGGAGGCAGGAACTTGTGATGCCAGAGGAGTTCATGCAGCTCTTGTCAGTGGTTACACTGCTGTCTTGTATCCTTCCATTTTTTGGATTAGGTGGCATCATCCTCCCCTCCTAAGTCCTACCTATGTATCCACCTTAGGAGGACAGCTTGGTCAAAGGGTGGGAAGGACCCAGGAAGGCCTGAAAGTCTGTTCTGCCTGGTTGAATTGCAGGATAAGTAACTTGTAAATTGTGATTACATTGATAGTTACATCAGTCCATGCCATCAGTATAGGCATCTGGGCACTTGGCCAAGCACGAGCATGAGCGCTAGAGGTCACTTGCTGCTCACGTTTGCAGGCTGGTATGGGATGATTTATCTGCCCGTTGTGGCATAGTGGCAGTTTGGTTTGAGAAAAGAAATAAGAAAGCAGGAAAAGGTGTGTCCTCTGTACTCATACAAGTGAGAAATTTTATGGAAAAACATGAGGAATATTTTTATAAGCCCAAATGGATTGTTTTCCATCTGTTACTGCAGGAAACTGAATGGAGACAAACTGATAGGCCCTTGCCAGGTGATGATTTGTGGTAAGGGATTGAAAACCAGCCTATTTTGCTTGCATAACTGTGGTCAGTTCCTGCATCTGTGCACTTAGCTCAGGCTAGCTAAGTGTGTTACCCTTGGTTGCTACCCTACAGCTCAGGGAAGTATAGCCTGATAACCTCACTGTTTGTGATAATGCTGCATGGCTTTGATAAAGTCACAGAACATGCCAAAAGGAGGCTTTAGGGCAAGCCACAGCTTTTGTCTGGAACAAAAAGTAATCCTCCTTGGCCAGGATAGGCAGACCCTGACATTGCTCTGACTGGCACTGCCTGTGCTCGCCAACAGGCTGTGTCTAGTTGGGGAATCGGGAGTGCTAGCTTGTCATCTTCTGCCAGAGCCTGTGTGGAGGGAGGCAGCTGTGGGAGGCTGGTGCTCTGCTTTCTGCTGCCGTGAACTTGAGATATATATATATATATAAAAATATATAAAGAGACTGCAGGCACAGGAGTGGCTTCTCCTTTCCCTGTTCCACCTTACGTCTGACAACTGCTCTCTTTGAAAAAGTATATGGCCATCTGGCTGAAAACAAAAAATTGATCTTGCATCTAAAACTACGTAGTTATCTGCAACAAAATCCTACCATATCCTATCAAAGCAAAAATCAGCTCATGTTGTTTTCATGGTGTCTTGTCATTTCAAGGAGGGTATTGGACAGTGGCTTTCTCTGCTGACGCTGTGGCGTAATATTCTATACTGATGTTGCCAGCCAGTGCTGGCTCTTTGGAAGGTTGCCTCCAGATTGCAGAGATGTGCAGAAGCACTCAGCGGTGCAGAGAGTGGCAGCTGTTTTGCCTTGCCCTGCTGTGTCTCATGGAGAAATTCTGGATGCCAGATGCTATCACAGAACCCCATGTGCGTAAGGAGCCTGGCCCCCTGCCCTTCATTTTTCCAAGTGGTCTTGACTTTGGTTGTATACCAGACTGCTAGTGTTGCAACAGAAGTTGGATGGTGTCACTCGCTTGTAAAACTGAGAGGAGGAACCAGATGAAAGAAGAGCAAAGTTCATGCTTTGGCATTTTTCTGCCTTTTTCTCTCCAAATTTGAGGGTAGGCCATACTAAGTAACATGCTGTTTGCATTCTTTTTTTAAAGCGTTGGCTTAAGAAAGCTCTTCCCTTACAGTTTGTCCTCATTTTTAATTTCTTCCTTCCAAGAGTTGATTCAAGTATTGACTCATCCACCCAAAATAATGTAACTCCAGGAAGACAGTAGCACTGGGAAAGAAATCTTTATTTCTGTACATGAGTGTGGTTCAACTTCTGCCAGTCTTCGCCTCCTTAGTGCCTTTAGTGACCAGTCATTTCTGCAAGCTCCTGAGGCTACTGTTACCTCATGAACATGCTTTTTAAAAATAGGTAATTACAGCCTCAAAACAAAGCAATTCAGCCTCTGACTTAACAGCAGCAGTGTTGACTCCCAGACTGAAGTGGAAGGGCCGTTAGGTGGTGGGAGGGAAACCTGGCCGAGGCTGCGGACTCGGGGAAGCCGTCGGGTGTGAGAGGGCTTTCAAATCCGTGCTCCCCTGAAAACACGCAAACAGAAAAGGCAGAAATGACCGTCCCGTTTCTGTTTGACAACACAGGGCTGTGGATACTGCCCGAAGGCCTCACGTCAGAGACGCCGCCCGGGCTCGGACCGCGGGGCCCCTTTACCCTGTGACAAGGCGTCAGCTACTGGCCGCTGCCAAGGGCCAGAACACAAGAAATATTTTTGTAAATGGAGAATAACAATTCTTTTCTTCCCAGGGAGAATGAAAATGTTTCTTCGCCTCCCCGAGGCGTTTGCAGGCTTGATTGGCTGGCGGCGGAGGGCGGCCGGGCCCCGGCGGTACAAAGTCGCTCTGTGGCGGGTTCCTCAGTGCCGGCTTTGTCCCCGGCGGGCTCCGGCCACCCCCGCCGGTTTCCTCCGGCCGTTCCCGGGCAGCGGGGCCGAGGCGGGGGAGCAGCATGCCCGGGGCTGGCGGCTTTGACCGCTAACGCGCGGGGCCGCGGGCGGCGGGGCCGGCGGCGATGTTACTATGGGAGCGACGCAGGGCTCCGCCGGGAGCGAACCACGGGAGCCCGCGGGGGGGGCGGAGCAGGTCGGTAGCCTCCCCCTCGCCCACCGCGCTCCCCCTCCTGCCAGGCTCTCCCGCCGGCACCCCCCCTCCCCGGCCGTGGTAGTGTCCCCCACCCCCCCCTTCCCAGGGCCGCGGGCAGAGGAGGGGCTCGGCGGGGTCCCGGGGGGGGGGTGGGTGGTGGTCGGTGGCACCGTGAGAGGAGGCTGCGCCTGTCTGTAACGCTTACTTTTAACAGGTGCGAACGTGTGTTTCAAACCCGCTTAACGTACCTGTGGCCGCTGCGCCGCCTCCCAGGCAGGCCGGGACCAGCCGCCCCTTCGCGGGGGGGGGGGGGGGG
>RSEF01000031.1:35319943-35330452 GCA_003993805.1 Himantopus leucocephalus
GGGGGGGGGGGGGGGGGGGGGAAGCCCGCCCGTGTCCCGTGAGGGGGGAGCGGGGGCTGAGGGGCGTTGGGCTCTCGGGCGCCCGTCCTTGCCGCGCCGTGGTGCCGGCCTGTGCCCCGCGTCCGGGGCGGCGGAACGGAACTTCGTGATTTAAATACTGGTGGTGCTGGGGATGCGGGTCAGTGTTTTAACCGAAAATACCCCCGCGTCTGGGGAGAAACAAACTCCCAAGTTCGGAAACGAAAATCCTCTTCTCCCTCCCGCTGGCCCCTGCTTTGTTGTGTTGGTTTGTTTCTTGAGGAACTGTTCAGTTTTAATGGGAAAAGGTGGTTCCCTGCACCTATTGCTGAACTGCAGTAGTCGATACAGCTCTGAAACACGTAGGAGGAGCAGGCAGCACCTGTCAGGACTGGAGGGGTGGGGTGGTGTGCGTGCAGGAGACAATTTATCTGTAGTCATCTTCCCCACCCCTGCTAAAACATGGGTGGAAGCCATAAACCGAAGTTATTTATGCCTCATAGTTTGTTTTGTGGCGTGCAGAATAATTAGTGCTGTAACTATCCTTTTTGTGTATGGAGTCTGCGTGTTTTAGCCAATATCCTATATTGCACATGTTACGGGTATTATTTGGCCATCAGTGAACTACCAGTTGATACTTTTATGTGATTATTTCCAGAGAGTGTGGTTTTGGCTTGTTTTTGTTTGGTTGGTTTGGGTTTTTTGTTTTTGTTTGTTTTTAATAAATCACAAAGACTGTGCAGTTGAACTAGGTAACTATCCCGCTCTTACTCAACCCTTCTTGTTCTGTTACCTTCTTCATCTCCTGAACTTGTCTTTTTTGTCTCTTCTGAATCTGTCTTGTAAGCTCTTTGACACAGATCCCATTGTATTTGACACTTCTGTTGCTGCAGTACATTTAGTAAGTAGGTGTTATGATTTGCTGATGGTTCTGGTGAGAGAAACATCAATATCTATGACACTGTTGGTGTCTTGGCTTGCAGGGGTCCCTTGGGGGTGAGGTTTAAAAGTGTTGACCTGAGATGGATGGAAACCCTGACTCTGCGCATGTAAGCTATAGTAGTTACAGAGCCTGTTTTTACAGGTGTGTACTTTAGATGTACACTTTACACGGCTATTGCTCAAATACTTCATTTAAACAAAATCGTATCGAGTTTGGAACATTTTTTGGACCTGCTTTTATCAATATTGGTGGAATCCTTGCCATTTTGAAGTTAATGACGGCACTTCTGTCAGCTTGATAAAAAGTGTGGGTTGTCAGGTCTCTACTGAGTGTATGGGGTTTCTTCAAACTGTTTCAGCATCTGCCTTTGAGACAGAAATTAAATGCTTTGGATGCAGCTTCTTTTTGTTTCACAGCTGTGAGTCCATGCAGTATGGAAGTAGGCTGTGGTGGCTGTGAATTCGGCGGCAGCTTGTCTGTCAGCAGAAAGAGAGCTTTGGCTGATCTTTTCTCCTGCCTAATATTTGAGACTGTGAGAAACCTCATGTTTTTTATGTGTGCTGAACTTAAGTAGGGAGAAATTGCCAGCGTGGATCCTGCAATGGTTATAT
Organism: Himantopus leucocephalus; assembly: GCA_003993805.1. NCBI lineage: Eukaryota > Metazoa > Chordata > Aves > Charadriiformes > Recurvirostridae > Himantopus > Himantopus leucocephalus. The sequence goes on from RSEF01000031.1 coordinate 35,321,516, forward strand.
GCATCCACAATTCTGGTTCTCTTACGAAGACAACAGTTCATTATTTTGTAGAAAAATACAGAAAATTAATCTGGAGAGCTACTACAGCTATGATTTTTAGTTTCCTCTTTATTTTTTCTTAACGAAGCTAAGTTAACAATATAAAATTCAGGACTATACTAGGAATTCTATTTTTCACAGCTTGTGATTATTAGAACTATAAGACAAATGAAGATTCAGCTGACATTGGAAACATTTTTGGAGTCCTTTGTGTAACAGAAAGTGGTGAGTTGCAGTATTTTCTTAGGGAGCTGACATCATTGAAGCTGCAGGAATCTCTTTTTTTTCAGTGACCCGTACTGTATATGGTTTATGAGCCAAGTAATATAGTGTAATTCATGACTGTGTTAAAATTGCAAATGAACTTAAAATAACTTTGTATTTTAATAACATATTTGGAATGTTTTTCTTACCATCAAAATGAAGAACTTGCCAAGAATTTTGTGTGATCCAAGCTGATAACACAGGCGTGTACTGCAAATACCATCCTTAAGGCAGAATTATGTTCCTGAATGCATCTTAGTTAGAACATACAGTGGAAACTAATGCATACATGCAGTTATTGGTGATGCTATGTAAGAATAAAACATCATCTAACTTACTAAACAGAAGGAGAGATGCCATCATGAACCCTCCAGGCATCTCCATCCAGTAACTCAAAAATACAATAAAGATGAAAATGCTCCTTCAAGGCCTACAGTGGTAGCAGTTAACTAAGCAGGCAGATGATTGCCAGCAGCTTTCCAGGTGGTTGTGCCCTACTAAATAATCAGAGCAGTATCTTTTTACATACTTTGCTGCTTGAGTCTCCGGATCTGATTAACAATACTGCATCAGTGTTTCACAACTGAATTTTGGATAAATGATTCTTGTTAAAAAACACTATCAAAAAAGAAAAAAAACCCTGAAAAAAACCCCTGCAAAAAACCATCTGTGACCTAACGACTTCCTTTTGCAGCTATAAGAAATGTTACACCTACCCGTTATTTATTTATTTGTTACTTAAGAATGTATGTACTCAGACTGCCCTATCTTTCCCTTGCCCATGCATGGCTATTCTGTGATGGGAAAGTATTTTGGATGCTCACCCCTTATGATTCTTAGTCAGTATGGGCTTTTTGCAGAGAATGCAGGATGTCCAGCTAGACTGTCATTCCAGGCTCCACAAACAAAGCTGTGAGAGGGAAATTGTTGGCCTTTGACTGAACTGAGCAGCTTGCTGCCAGGGTCAGCGCTTGGCACTGGTTGCTCTTCTTTCTATGTTCCAGCACTGCAAAGATCTGCTGGATAATGTGGGTTTCTTCTAGTGGCCAGGGCTGAGGATTCTTCTGTCCAGTCAGTGTTTCAGAAGCTTTTTTAAAAGCTGCAGAACAGGACAAAAAACAATTTACATTTTTGATTACTTTGTTTTCCTAAATAATTTTTATTCCAGAAATAAAAAGTGGGTTTGGTTATTTAGCTCATAGAGTTAAGTCAATACATTTCGAAAGCAATTGAAGTGACAGTAACATAACTGATTGGTAGCGCATGTGTGCTCCTTAGATGATGCCATCAGAACTCCTGTTTCTATGTAGAATTGTAGTTGTGATGTTTTGTCTGTGGACAGTGATTACAGTTTGGCTGTACATTTTTATTTTCTAGTACTGAAAGTTTCCTGAAAGTCTTGCAGTTTAGCATCAAAGTAAGGATGTTGTTCCTGCCCCAGTACTTTGGCAGGAACTCCCTTTCAGTTGCTGACAGTTGACAAATACTTGCATGTGCTTTACTTCAGTATCATGTGTTACAGTAGGTCAGGTTGCAAAAAACCTGGGGTCAGAATTTTAAAGACATAGTGTTGATTGCAGATGGATGTGTACTCAGTTCCCCTTTGGCAATTATGCTTCCCTAGCTATTTGTGCACAGTGACCAGTGCACAGAGAAGGTTTAATGATAGGTTAAGATGGGGAGATCTTCAGTCATGGGCCTCAGACACACTTGTCAAGCTATTGGTAGAATGTGAAAAGTTCTGTACCAGAGTGCTATTGATACATCGGTCTTTGCTGTCCCTTTGGTGTATGTGAAATACTTACAATCTAATACGACACATGGGGATGCCTTGAGTATGCTCTGTCATTTTCTGTGTGGCTTTTTGTTTGACAGGTTATTATGATGCCTTCTTAATTTTAACATTGCTGTGGTGTTAAACTATATAATTTCACTCATTAAATTTCATTCATTAACTTCTCTGCCTGTTGTAATAATTTGACTTAATTTTCCATTCTTTTCCAAGCTTTCTTTTCCTGCTTTACCTTGTAGAAGCCAGTAGATGTGTTCCCAGCGTCCTCTGTAGCAGTAAGGATGGACTAAAACTCTTGGATCACGATGATTTGAAAAGGGATTAAGTTTTTTGTACTGTTTTGTAAGGCTTGTTTGTCTATAGGCAGGTACATAACTTCTTTTTCTTCCAGATGGGAAAAAAGCAGAACACTTCATCATGGTTTGCTTCAGCTTTGTGTGTCAGAAGATCCTTGAAGTGTATAATGCTCTTTTATGTGGCTCAGACCACAAGAAGAAAACTTTCTGTTCTGAATCTCTGTTGAGAATGAACTTCCAGTTGCTACCAAAGTGAGCTTTGCTCTGGGTGGTAACTTAATGGAAGTACTTCTAAGCCTTAATGATTCTGAGATGTTTAATTTCCTTTTAGCCACATATGCAAAAAGGATTCTCTTGTTTTTCTTTCCAAGTTCTTTTCAAAGCTTCATGTGGTTTATTAAAGTGACTAACAGTTGCAAAAGGAGGAATAAGATTTGTTCTGTCGCACACTAATCTTGTTTTAGTCAGCTTTTCCTTTGTGTGCTTCGGTTTGCAGTTCAGTGGAAGTGGCACAATTTCATAGGAAAGTGTCAGTTTTGTTTCATTTAATGGTTGGAGAAAAGCCTTATATTGACATTATATGCACGTGAAGTGTTGACTTGGTAGAAAGATTACATCAAGGATTCTATGTTCAAATTATTCTGTAGGCATCCTTTCAAGTGAAGCAAGAACAGCTGCAGATAAACTGGGATTAGTGCTTTGGGAATGAATCAGCCAAGTGAAAGTTACCGTCTTGATACTAAAGAACAGGGGCACCTTACTTCACCCCCCAGCCCCTTGTGTTGATTTATTGGTTATTGGTTGACTGCTGTCATTAACACTATCAATAGGAGTTATTTCTACGTAAGTTGGGGGGGAGGGTGAGTGTTTGAGATGTTTTTTATAACAACATGTTCAGATGTTAGCGAAGTCATGCGCTAGTACATAACTGCATAGTATGCTTCAGCTTCACATCCAACCTTGCAAAAGGATTGAGGAGAATGAATTAAAAATATTTTAATTTTATTGCTCTCATCTGCCCTTCTGTTGCTTTTTTACCTCAAAGTGTTTTATCAGTGTCATCAGCTACATGGTGAGTTTCAGGGTAACATAACTTTATATTGGATGATAGGTTGCTGGTGATGCTGTCCCAGAAAAATTCAGAGCTGTGGGGAGCACTTACGCTTAGTTTCATTGTTTGAAAAAGCAATTATACTCCTTTGGAGGCCCTGAGGAGGAAACTTTGCTGTGAGCAAAGGGATATTGAATGTGTTTTACTGAGGCAGGTGCAGCTGGCTTAATCCACTGTCTCATGGTAACTGAGATTTTGGGAGGGGCTTGTTGATTTTTTTGTTTCTGTTTGCTTGTTTCATCTTCTTTCAAATGTACTGGGATGAGTATCAGAACAAGACTTAAGGACCTAAACCCTTCAAATGTAATCCCCAGATTTGCATTTGCATCCATGCATCCCACTGTATGGACGACAGAAAAATTACTGAGCTCCCTTTTGCAACAGATTTTGCTTTCATTTTAGATATGTGTGAGATGCTTTAAAGTTTAGGGGTGAACTTCAGCAATGCTTTCTGGCATGACTGAGTAGGCTGTTGAGACATCTTAAGAAGGAGAGGTGAGTTGCTTAAGACCTTGAAGGCAGAAGCGTGGTGGTAGAAGGAAAGGAATGTAGAGAGGTATGACTAGTGTGACTAGAAAACAGCTGATAGTTGGCTAACAAATCAAGCTGTTTGTTGTTTCATGGATCTGAATGATGCCGAGCATATGACTTCAGGCTCAAAACAGCTTAATTTTGTAGAGATTTGGTATCTTTTGAATTGTCAATTTTTAACTTTTTTTTTTAACAGAAATTTGAATTAGTTTCTTACTGTTACGGACATTTAAATGCAGTTGAAGCTTTTATTTATCTACCTTGTGTATCGTTGACCTTCAGTTTGATGTTTATGTTCTGTGAGGTTTGTGATACGGCATTGCTAGTTGTATGAAATGTATTATAGTGTGTGAGTTTTATGGGGTTTTAGTCTTAGATGTGGTGAAGTGTACCATTAAAATTTATATATTATAGAGAACTGTATTTAGGTTTATTTCCATCAGCCAAGAAAATAAAGCTAATTGTGACAATATGTAATCTTACTGCCACAGGAATGCTTGAACAAAAGTAAAATGCCTCCAAGAATACAGCATATCATTCTTCTATTAATAGAGTTAGAACAAAAGATACTAGAAACCTTAACAGGGAGAGAAAATCTAGTTTGGTTTGGGGCTAAGCTCAGAAACGAACAATTGCACAATTGTTTGAATTGTCTTGCATTATGACTGGATGATTAAATATAAATGCTGACCTGATTGGATTGTATCCCAGCAATGAATTGGCCTTTTAAAAACCAGTTACAGGAAGCAGTAGACAGGTACCCAGCTTGTTTTTCTCAGATTCGGAAGCTGTAGTTGTTGAGTAACAAAGTTTATGCAATCACAGAGTCTGCAAGGACCATGGAATGGCAGAAATGCAGTTTCTTGCCGCTAGAGTTTGTCAGTTCTGCTGCTTGGTTTGCTGGTTAAGTATAGGTGCAGGAAACTGAAGCATTCAAAAACAGTAGCAGAAGATGTATCACTGAAGTTGAATAAAATAGTAATTGGTTCTTTGGACCAAGTAATGCATGTGGTGCTTTGTTTTTTTCTTTCAATTTTTTTTATTTTAAGGTGCTACAAGAGAAAAGCTATGCTTTGGTTGCAGAGAATAACTGATTCTGAAATGAGACACTTATGGAATGGTGGCTGCGCTTATCTTTTTCACAGTTAACTTAGAATTATTTTTTTTTAGTTTATCTAGCATAATGAAATTGATTATGCACACCTAGTGAGTTTAACTTGCCTCCCCATCAAATCCTGATGCTGCAAGAACATAGGAACAAACATTTTTTTCATGATGCTAAGCAAAAAGTGGTCCTCTTGAACTTAGCTTATGTACAAACTGATGGACCACTTTGATTCTCCGACTTCATTTGCATGGGCGTCTTAAGGAGCAGAAGGTACAGAAGCAATGTGACTGGAAAGAAATGCGTTTGGTTTTACAATTAAGGTGAATGGGGGTGGTAAAGTCAGAGACAGTCTTTGTTAATTAGGTGGACTGAAAGTTTAGTGTCCCTTCAGTAGCGTTGCCTTCTTGTACTATATACAAAAAACTTAACAGCAGCTTAATTTGTACTGTGTGAGAAGGTGAAAGTCCAGGAAAACCGTTCAGAAAATGAAACAGCAGATAAACTCTGTCACTTTCCAATGTTTATATACATGTGCTGCATACACAAGTATAATTGATCTGTCAGCCTCTTACCTGGATTAATTTTGATCGTTAACTAAAATTGCTTGGTTTCTAGGTTTTTATTTCCTGAAGCCTTCCTGTGTTTTTGAAAAAGGCGGGGAGGAAGGAGGTGAATCCACTTTATTGCAAGATAGGGCACATGCAGTGCCCCAAGAAGTGAGGTTTATTCTTTTCTTTAGAACCCCTTTAACAGCCATGGGAGACTAAGTTAGTGTTTCTAAGGCTGCTCTGCTGGACTGGTGCTGCACATGCCACCACACTTGGGAAAAACAGCTTCTGGCTTTCCTCTGTGAAGCAATGCGTGAAAATGAAGAAAACTGATGAAACAAATGTTAATTCCCAGAGTGTCATTTCTCAAGAGGCAGAAATTGTTTCCTAAAAAACAAAATAACTTAAAACATTTTTGCCTTTTTCTGGGGGGAGGGAAGTGGGATAAGTTTTCTTCAAAATGGCAATTTTGTATTTCAATTGAAGCTGTTCCCTCACAAATTTTGAACAATTGGTTACTTCCTGTTGGGGGAAGCACTGGAACAATTGCAGCGTAATTTCTCCAGGGTAATGACAGAACTGTTGTTGGGCAAAAGGTAGCGGAGGGAACTTGCTCCTGAAATAGATTAATCTATATTTTTATGAGTTTTAGGTTTTTAGTAGGTAAAACCTGTGTATCTTGCAGCTGTGCTTTGGATACAGTTTTGGGGTTTTTTTTCTACCCATCTTGAATAGGCTTTTGTTTAGTTCGTAATAGGATATTGTACTGGTTTTTGATGATGCATATGTATGCATCTAAGCTCAGTAGAATTCAGCTGTAACTTCAGTGCAGACTACTCCTTTCGTGTCTTCCACCCCATCCCAGAAAAGTTTAGAAGTTTTGCATGTATATTTTTAATTTGTGTAGCATGTGAAGGTTGTGAACTGATGTTCAGTTTCATGTTCTGAATTTGTTACGCACTGCTGCTTTGCCCTTCTCACCATTCTCTCCCCACCCCACCCCCCCAACACCTCCCACACCCCGATAATGGTAAATGAGGCCCTGCTCCTGGTAGGGTACCATCAGGGCAGTTCAGGTGGCTGATTAGCATTTACCCCCTCCCAATAGTTAGAGAAGGAACAGTCAGTTCTTAAAAAGATAGTTGTTCAGCAAGCATCACAGTTTGCTAAAGGCACCACACAATCCTAAGTAATACCTGGGTACTCAGTTGAAATCTGTAACTGTTCTTCCTACTGGCAGAGATCAGAAGTACTGTGAAATACAAATGAATGAATTTTAGAAAATTTCCGTGTGTGTGTGTTGCTTGACTTTGCTGATGTCCTGAGAAATTATGCCTTTATGTCAGTAGAATCAAGACCTTCTTGCAAGTGTAGACTTCTTATGTTCAGGTTAAAAGTTGCCTGGAAGAAAAAGCATCACACCAAAAATATAACTATAATTCTTCTTTTTATTGTTAGTGATAAAATGTAGCATTTCTAACTTTAGGTGCAACTGTCATGTAGTATTGGTTCAAAATGTTGTTTAGAATTTTTCAGCTACCCATTTTCATGGTGGCTTGATGGGATTGATGAGCAGTATTCATGGTTTATCTTTGGAGTACCAGATGTTTCTCTCTTTTCAGAACATAAAACTGCTTGGGGAACATGTTTGTTTCCTTTGTATAAACAGTGCAATTAATTCTTGAAATAATTGTGGTGGAAAGGCACTTAAATTTAATAAAGCTGGAATTAAAATAAAAGCTGCCTATTTGATGATAGGATATGTGCTTGAAATTAAAGAAACAAAACAAAAAACACCTAACACCTTGTTTTAACATCACGTTTCCTGTCATTTTTAGTCTGGAAGGAAAGTGTTGAAATAGGATTTTGGCCTAACAAGATGTCTTAGAATTTTTTTAACTTATACAAATAGTATTTATGAAAATCACTCAAATGCCAAGCTGTTTGAGAAATAAATAAATGAAGATACTGTGTAATATTGACTCTAGTTCTTCAGAGCAGTAATACCATGCTGTGTGCCAAAGCAATAGCCTGAAGTTGTATTTCTTAAGCTTGAAAGAAATGCTGTTTTTAACACCTTTTTATGGGGCATGGAAGTGGTGTGTGTCTCAGTTGCAGCATCACTGCACCACCTAGTGTCTCTCTGGAGTAGTTGTGATTTGTGCACCTTGAATCTCGGCTTTGAGTTTTGCTGGCTTGCATGGGTTGTCTGCGTTGTGCAAAAATAATTTGTCAAAACCTTGGTGGGTTTCTTCTGAAATATGAGGTTCCCTACTTGTTTTGCTCGTCTGCTTCAGACTTCTAAGTGCCCTGCAAGTTCAGTGGGAGATGGAAATACAGCTCCTGGTCCTTGTATGCCTTTCTAATATTGCAGCATGAGGAAAAAGAGGAAGGCTTTCTTTGTATTCATCTCTGCTACAGGGACAGATGTATTTAGTGTGTTTATATATGTATATAGAAATATCTTTTTATTAATATATCTTAATATATTTAAATATCAGATTATATTCTACTATTGCATGAATACCTGCAAAGCCTTCATAAATGTTTCTTCTAGAATATGGCAAACAGACAAGATACACTACCTGTTAATGGCTGTCAGGATATGCTAGGCTAAAGTATATGCATGAGGGCAGTAATCTGTTGTATTATCAAAGACGGATTAAAAAGCAGGAAAGAATATACTTTCTCATAGTCTTAAGTACCCTCAAAGGCACTCAGAACTTTCATTTTCCTGTCTTTTCCAGTAAAAGTTTTTTTCCTGTGTTGCATTTATTTCCCTGCTCCTGGCTAGATGGCCGGGACCAAAGGGTTTCAGTGAATGGAGTTAAATCCAGCTGGCGGCCGGTCACAACTGCTGTTCCCCAGGGCTCAGGATTGGGGCCAGTCTTCATATCTTTATCAACAGCCTGAACAAGGGGATTGAATCCGTCCTCGGTAGCTTTGCTGATGACACCAAGTAGGGCAGGAGTATTGGTCTTGAGGGTAGGAAGGCTCTACAGAGGCATCTGGACAGGCTGGACCGATGGGCCGAGGCCAACGGTATGACATTCAGCAAGGCCAAGTGCCGGGTCCTGCACCTGGGTCACAACAACCCCACGCAACACTACAGGCTTGGGGAGGAGCGGCTGGAAAGCTGCCGGCCCCATGGAAAAAGACCTGCGGGTGTTGGCTGACAGACAGCTGAATACAAGCCAGCAGTGTAGCCAGGTGGCCAAGAAGGCCAATAGCATCCTGGCTTGTATCAG
>RSEF01000031.1:35354639-35417535 GCA_003993805.1 Himantopus leucocephalus
ACCACTGAAAAAAGACTGTTCCCATCCCCCTGGCACCCTCCCGTAAGTATTTATAAGTATTGATAAGATCCTTCCTCAGTCTTCTTTTCTCTAGGCTACGAAATGGTTTTACTGACTTTAAAAGCACTCCGGTCAAGCAAAATGGGTCTTTTCCTGCCAACTGTAGTAGGAAGACATGCATTCTTCTACTGATGGCTGGGGATGCTTGGCAGCTACTCTATATCATCACATACTAGGTGTATGCATTTCCTGTACGCACCAGCTTAAGCCAGTTATCTCTCTGACATCTGAAACATTAATATTATGAAGAATTATCAAAAGATCATGAAATTGTCTCATTCATCTGTTTAGTAGGTTAAAAAACCCAACTTCTCCAGTGTACCAGCAGCACTGTACCTCAAGGACTGACTGCTAGCACAACTCCACTGATTTTAAAAAGTTTATATTGGTGATGAATTCTTTAATCCTGCCTGATTCGTGGTCCATCATGCGTTGTTGCTCAGTCATACCTCCTAACTTGCCAGGCTGGTGTCTGGTTTATATAGGTTGTGCCACAGTTTCTTCTCTTTGGAGATTCTAGGTTGCCTTTGTGTAGGAGATGAGGTGTAACGCTCAAGAGTTACATATCATCCAAGCCTTAATTTTCCTGAATGCTCCAGTCACTGGCACATTTCTGCTAGAGTAGCAGCACAAACATTTGCCGTGCTCTGAATAGGAGACTGTTTACATTAATTTGGGTATTTTGCTCTTGCATAAGCAAGAGTATTGTTTCCTGTAATATGCCAGGTGCCATCAGCCGGAGGTACAGAATCAGGCTTGGTGAGAAATACATAGCTTCATCCTGTCCTGTTAACTAAAAGACAGTTGTGGGAATCACAGCATATAATTTCACCCTAAGGAAAAGGAGGAATGTTGATTAATTGGAAGGATGAAACACCACAAGAATTCAGGAAAATCTTTATTAAAATAAAGAACCTGACGAAACAAGCTTTTTAATTCCCTTATAGGGCCTGGTGACTGATTTATGAGCTACCTAATCACAAACAGTGGCTGACCTCTGTGACTGTACGTTGTCATATCTTGGTATAACTACTTATATGCAGGAGGATTTCAGGATCTCTGAGGTTTAGTTTTCTCTCCAAGAAAGCTGTAGCTCCCTTCTCTGTGATTAGGTAGTTTAAGGTGAGGTTTATACTAGGCAAAGCTGTATTTTATTTTTTTTTTTTGCTACTCCAGTTGTATAAGGCTGAACGGGTTTCTGCAAATGTTTAAGCAGGCTTTCAACCCGTGTCACTGGTGAGTGTGGGCATATGCACATGTATATACACCTCTTGGCTTTTGCGTCCAATCATTACAGCTGGGGGGGGGTGGGCGGGCAAAAACATATCAGTAACAATCTCTAATAACGGCTTCTACTGATCTGCTGTATTCTGACTGCTTTTCCTTCACCCTTACTATTCTTAATTGCCCAGGTGAAGAAATTCCTGAGTCTTCCAGCAGAGTGAGCCTTTCACCTTCAAACGCAAGCCCGGTGCCTGCAGAAGGAGCACGCAGGAGAGCCTTCAGTCCTTTGAGGAAACGATGTAAAAGTAACCCTGTGCTGCACAGCTGGTTGCTTCAAGGTGACTTGATTTTCCCTATCAGTGCTTATCTAATGAATCCTTAAAAAAACATTTGTCAGAAGGTTCGTACCTTGAACCTCGTACCAGCAGAAATCAGCTACCATCTCCCAACGGAGTACCTGCATTAGAGCAAACAGTTTGTCCTTTGCCAAATCTTCTCCACCCAATGCCTTAGTCTTGCTGCTCTTTAGGCAAGGAACAGGGTCACGTCTAGGAACAGGGTCTGTAGCAGGCAGGCATTGCTGGTTTCAGGGGGAGGGAGGTATGGTGGAAGATGAAGAGGAGGGAGCCCATAAGACTTCTTCGTGTATTCATATACTGGCTTCTAAAAGCTTGCAAGGGCAGTTGTCAATGTGAGCAATTTAAGGCAAAATTAGCTTGGGTATTTGGTATTAGCCTATAGATTTGCACCCCTAGTCTTGCTTCTCATAGCATCATAAAACTCCAAAACTCAACACAAAAAACCCCACAGTGGAGAGCCAGTGAAGTCTGTCGAGCTGCTTTCATGTCAGTGATCTAATTCAGCTGCTGTGGGAAAACTGCTGGTGCGGCTGCAGAGTCCTTGATTCTGTTGACAGTCTTGAAAATGCACTAGTCACGAGTCTTGCTTTGCTTAACCTGCCCTGTATAGCTGTTAACATTAACGCTCAACGCTCATTTCAGGTCTATTCAGAACAGAAGCAAAAGAGAAAGGAACCGACGTACACAAAATGGCAAACAGCTTTCCCAGAAATGTCCCTCCAGACCCTTTGACATGTGATATGCACTCAACCATAGCTATGCACTACTCTACTCTACAGCCATTTTTCTCTAGCATCAGTGCAATACAGAGTGATCCTTGTGTGCCACCCTGACCATGCCAGACTGTTAGGTTTTCCATGGTTAAACTGTGCACTGCGTCATCACTGAATCAGGCCTGAAATCTCAGGGGTTACGTGTTGAACAGTCCTGTGAACCAAGCGGGCACTTTGCTTTGTTTGATCTTTGTCTTCAGGGGCAGGGCTCAGCCGTCAAACTGCAACGAAGACTGAAGTAAAACCACAACTCTGCGTTGTCACCTTGCGGAAGCGTTTGAGAACAAGAGCTTTGAGGGGAAGATCCCAATCTTTGACAGACTACAAGTCTTACACAGACACTAAACGGCTTGCGGCGTTGATCCGAGAGCAGTCTGCCTGCAGGATGAGCCCTGACAGACACAAATTGGTGGAAAATATCGGGTCTGTTTTAAAATCAGATGAGAAACATATGGCGGAATCTATGACCAGTGCCACCTTCCTTGACCAGGTAGTTTTATTACTTGTATTTATCGGGTGACGTGGAAACCCAAGCTGGCCTTGGTTTGGGAGTTTAGGTTTATATTTGCCACTGTGCTTTGTGTCTCAAAGTTTTTGGACCCAATTAGCCTCCTTTGGTACTTTAGTTTTATTTAGAGAGTGTGTGAGAGGCTGTGCAGCTATGATGTCTCTTGCTCTATCAACCACGCAGCCAGGAAGGCTTTCAGAAGACTGACTACATGTGTATTTAAAAACTGAAGGAGATGGTCTTCTGTGGTAGAATCGTGAACTGTAAATAACATGACTGTTTTATACTAAGCGTGGCAGGGAGAGGGAAGAGATGTTATAAAGCATTTAGTGTTGCTAAATTCCAGTAAACTGGAAGCAATGGAGGCCGACAAGGAAATTTTTATGTAAACCCACTAGAAGCCACTTTTTGTGATTGGCTCTCAGGATAAAAATAAGACCCAGTACTAAAGGAAAAAAAGCAGAAAGTAGAAAACGTGCTTACATTAATGGAATGAATATTCAGAAGTTTCAAACATTACAGACTTCAACAAACAAATGTTTTGGTAGCTTACAGACCATTTGGATAGCTGAGTTGATTCATTTTATTTTTCCTGTCTAGTAGAGGAAATACATTAGTGGTATTGAGTTTGCTGGAGCGCTAGCCTATTGGTACATTTTGCTCTCAGAAGTAAGAACATAGCAAGTAAAAACTGAGGGGTTTTGTCTTGGAGAAGAAAGAAGACAGAAGAACACACACTGCTTTGTTACATGAGCTTTTACCTCAGCTGTTATGTATTTTGCAATTGTATCACATTTAAAATTCTAACTCTTCATGTTACATGTATCACGTTAAGTGGGAGTTCTTTCAGATCTTCAGTATTAGCTTCCTTTTCCCAGTTATTCATTGCCCTTACAAAACCAGCTTTTGGAAGACGAAAATCATGCACACCCCGTCAGTGCAAACTGTACTTCCAGCAGCTCTTGACAGCTCCTACCTTGCTGTTACACTCTGTGTATAAACTCTCAGCAACCCTACCAGGAGAAAAGACTGCAAAGGCCCCTGGGCTCCAAGTTAGGATGCAACATAAGATGATGCTTTGAAGGACTTGACCACAATTCAGCTAATTGCTTATTATTCCAGTGGAACAGAACTAACCTGAGCTAAAGTTATCAACCATTGGCCAGTGCCTAAAAAGGCAGGTACATGTTTCAGATAACAGGAGAGAAAAAATCTGATTTCAGTAAATGATCTGCTTACCATAGCTCTTAATTTCTAATTGACCAGGTAGTTACTCCAGGATGAGTGCCATAATTATTTAAAAAAACCTTATCAAGTTATTACCCAGGTAAAGTGTTTCCTTAGTGACCTGCACAAATCATGACCTGTTTTTTCAGCCGGTCGTGCTTTAACAGACGCTAAGAGAAACAACATGGCAACAGCAGCTGTTCCACCAGAAGAAAAGATTAAAAAAAAAATTAGTATTTTTAAGAAAAGTTGATGACTCTGAATATTTTACCTTTCTGTTATCACAGGCTTCTCTGGAAGACCTGTTCCCTGTCCCAGAGGAGTGTTTCAGAGAGCTGATAGCCAGGTCTACACACGGGGTGCACTAGGGGTAACCAGCTTCATGTCATATGGAGAATGCACAAGCCAAGGCACTTTATGTCAGGATAGGAGCTTATCTGTTCTCCTTGTACCTCATGTAATACACCTGCAAATTTTGTAGCTGAATCAGTGTGTAAACAAAAAATAAAATAAAAAAATCTGGAATTCCCGTATTTCTTGGAGACAGGCCTGAACACCAAGCAGGCTGGTTTCCAGAGCCAGGCTGTGCTCTATTCTGCACCAGTGACTTGACAACCTTACTGGCTATGGACTGGGCAGGCAGGTCCTTGCTAACTGCAAGGATTAGATACCATTCAGTACTCTGTTTTGTCCACTGGTGCTCAGCCCCTTCAGCCACTACACCTAGTATCGCACCATGACTGCCATGAATTTACAGCCCGCCCCACACACCTCTCTGACTGTGGCACAACGATCCAGAAAAGAAGAAATACTTTCTAGGTAGGAAGCAAATCTACTGCAAAATAACTTTCTCACAAACTGAGTAGTTTTCCAAGATACAACTGAAGTTTCTCTACAAGTATTAGAACAATAACATGGCAAGTTTAAAAAAAATTAGTTACCCATAAGTCCAAACAATGGAGCAGGTTTTAATTTAATTATCTTCAGGCACTGAGAGACACAGTAGCATAGCCAGTTTCTTTTTCTTTGTCATAATTTGAATCTCAGCAAGAGATGTAAAGGACACTTACAACACTTTAATGCTATTTCAACAAGTTTAAAACATGCAAAGATTTCAAGAGCTACAAGGTGTCTAGCAGGTAACGTTAATCACCATGGTTAGAGTACAGCCTGTAGCAACAGAAGAATAATTTTCATTTCCTAAAGTGTTTTTTAATCCCTCAAGGAAAAGTTTTTGCAAATCTCTTTCATCAGAACCAGTCTCCCACCAGTGGATTCTTTTTTTTTTTAAAAAAAAAAACAACAAAACCTACCAGCTTTNNAAAACAACAAAACCTACCAGCTTTATAAGCTATCATCCATTCAAAAGACAAACTTCTCATGCCCCTTCCATTTGCCTATGCAGTCTTGTTTCCCATCCAGGCAGCCTTCAGAACTAATGAAGAAGTCTCCTTTCATCAACAGCAGGCTCTCAAATACAGGTGCTTTCACCACTTCTCTTGCAACTCTCACCCAATGGGAAAGCCACCAGTTAGTGCAATGGGAATTGATTAGTGGGTGAGATGCTGTCCTCTTAGTCTCAGACCTTCTCACTCTAAAACAGAGGGGGCACAAAACTCCGTGCAATCTGCCATACTGTCTCTCTGTCATACAGTCTCTCTGTTGGCATCTACAACAACCAACCTCTTTATGAATGAACCACATCTCCCTTCCCATGTGCGCTGCAAGTAGTTACTTTGCACTAGGTCTGAGAAGCATCTCTCTTAATTAACATGCTGTTAAAATTCTTTGGTTTCCTAAGAATTGCTGCTGCCCTCCCTCAAAAAAGTCAGCATGCAGATTCATGGATAATGTCCTTATACATAATTCTGTTTGCTAAATGTATACATACACCTTATTCCTGTACACTAAGATCATCAGTATCTAAGTTTCTCTAACGAGCTATGACTATTATATACACTTTGCAACCTACAGTCATACTTCATTGTGGAGGCCAATGAAATCCCTGTTCAGTGGTCATCACCTTGCTGAAAAGCCAGGAAGAAAGTCTACCAGTTTGCACATTCACAATCTGGGCATTTTATGTGCCACCCTATTTGAAGTTCCCAACCAGAAACATTTTCTTGGCTCTGAGTTTGGTGACCTGTGCAGTTATGGGGTATGATTATAAACCATTCTTGTGGAGACAGCTGTCAAAAGCAGTATCGAAGAGCCCTGCAAATTATTAGTACCATGATTTAAATTAAAAGCTGCACTCATAAAATGCAGACCTTCAGATACAGAGCAGGCTTTCAGTAAAAACTGGTGTCCAGAATTCTAACGCTATTCTTTATAAAAGAAGGTTGTGAATTTGCAAACTGTAATTAAAACACAAACTGTCTGAAAGTTCTTTTTTGGCTCAGTGACCTTCTCACTTAATGGCAGGACATTATTCTTCCCTTACTGACAGAACCAAAACCAAAACTCTAAAACATATGTGTTTTGCACCTGAAGGTGCTAGTTTGCTATCATCCCAGTAAGAAAGGCACTCAGACTCTAAAGTCTCATTTCAAATGCTATTTACTAGAGCTAATGCTATGAAGAAAGAGGATAGTATAGATAATTTTACATCCCTTCAGATGCTGGGAACCCCAAGTTGCGTAGCATCAAATAGACCTACAATCAGGGTGCAACAAGTTGCGCAGATCCCACCCATGCAAGGGTTAACCCATTTTGGTCATTTGAGCCACTACAAGATTTTTTTAGAAGAAAACAACTCCATTCATCACTTCTACTGTCAAACACAAAGGATGTTCACATAAGAACTTCTTGCTGTGCTTCTAGACAAAGGCAAGGACACACAAGTGGTGTCACCACGAGTACCGAGCCAGGGGCTACATGCAGGCTCCTCTCTTGTCATCAACCACCTAAATTTATGCTGTGGCTGAGGGACACCCCTGAAGGCCACGCTGCACAGGCAGCACAGAGCGGCACAGCACAGGCTGGGGCACACTCAGGTTAACTGACACGTGGATCACCGACTCCTCCATGTACAATGTCCTTCAGGTCAGGATTGCTACCATAGGCTCCCACACTGAACACGTATTTAAATAACAGTCCCAATCCTGTTCTCAGACACTGTCCATCTCCACAGGGTATCAGCACCACCTCTCCAGGTGCTGGAACTGGGGTAGGGTATGCTCGTCCTCCCAGTGTGCATCCAAATCATGAAAACACTGGAGGTGAGGGTGAGAAACATGCCCCCTGTGAAGACAGCAAATCCATGAGATTTATATCTGTACCGATAAAGTAAAAGCCAGGCATAGGTTTATCCACTGAAATGCAAAAAAGTTTGTAATACAGAAATCGGAATGTTCTTTAACAAGAACAGTAATAAAGAGGAGGATGGAGGGTGCTCGCAGGCAACCTCAGCCTGTCTGCTGCACCATTTACCAAAGACTTCACAATTTCTCTGATCTATTATTTAAGCAAATAAGGTGAAAAGTTAAGAAATACTTCATTCTTCCATGTCAGCAACATTTGTATTTCATGTTATGAATAGCCACCCAGTGGCTGAAGGCCCATGTTTAGTTTTCTTCTGAATCAGACGTGGCGTATGCTTTAACTTCTGTAGTTTCAAAGTACTCGTGACAACCTATGAAGCTCAGAAAATCCTAGGAAGCTTCACCTGAAGAAACACTCCTTTGTTGGCTCTTGCTGGTTGACTTTCAAATACCATCATGTTTTTCATAATCAATCTCTCATTATACGAGTATTTTTTAACCTCAGCACAGGCAGTTCCCGGATTTATTCTAAGGACAGACATATTACAATTCTACTTTTTATTTATTCAAATGACACTAGGTCTTTAAGAATAAACCACCCTGATGACCTCTGAAAAAATATAGTGGTTTCAGAAATTACAGTAAGCATAAAGAATTTTTAACAAGGCCTCATGTATGAAAAAAGCATATTTAAAGTTATTGAGACAACAAAATATTATTTCTGTCACATAAAAGGCATCTTGAAATAACATATTTTCGGAAGATGCAAACATGGTGACATTTCACATGGTAAAAACTGGCATGCAACCCTAGATGAGGAATCTGCTTAATTCAGGAGCGCTCGTGTCATTTATTACGTGAAAATAATGCTGTTCTAAAAATAAAGTTAATAGCATCGGTTCACATCTGCAGAAACACATACAGTATTACTCCAGAGTAAGTGGCAGAAGTTCAGACACCTTCCAAGCATTCATGCATTCAGTGTTGGCAAGCCAACCCTTGGATCAGTATGAGCAAACTCTCAGCCTTGTCTGAGGTATTTTTGTTTTGTATTTTATTGTTGCAAATCTTACAGACATCAGCGCTCTGTTAAATAAAGGAATGTAGCACAGTAAATACATCACAACAAAACAGCTGGCCAGAAAACCCCCACCCCACCCCACCCAAACCAAAAAAGCCCACTCCTCTCCCCCTTGCCCTCCCCCCCAAATCAAACCACTGCAGAGGTCAGAGACCCGTGGCAAAAACATCAGAGGAATTACATTCAGTAGATGTGCAGTATCAACATTCCAGGCTCACATATATTTATATATATATTTATATTTATATAGAGAGATCATTAAATGTTTACAAAGAACAATATTGTTACAAATACAATACTATACTTTCCCCAACGCTTTATAATAATTTCTATTCATCCTCTTTACAGAACAATAGTACAACTTCATAGTCTAGGTACTGCGCTAAATATGTACAAGAGATCTCAACCACACTGCTGTCTTCAGAAACACATTTCATTTAGAAAACAAGGAAAGCAAGCAAACCTGGAAATCCCAACTGAGTCTCAAATTCAAACAAGACTCAAAACAAAGGTGTGAAACTTGCCAATAAAAAGAAAAAAAGGGATGTTTCATCCTTAATGTAAACACTGAAGAGTTAATTAGACTGTATGAAGCAGCAAGGATGAAAAAGAATTCAGGTCTGTCACTGAAGAAGGAATGTAAACCAGCAGTTTGTTCCTTTGAATCTCTTAAAAATTCACATATGTAATCTAACAAACTGCTGCAACAGTCTAGAGAACGGTCAGCTTTCCCTTCCGAGCTCCTTTTTCTTGAAACTCTTGCCCTTTACAAAGTAAAATGGGATTGTTTAAAAGACTGTTATCAGAAGTGTGCACACACTATGGACCTCCCAGTTCAGAAATCTTACGCACACACTGTAATTGGAAAACCCAAGATTTTTTGCTAGACTGATCCTGCAAGCATTCACTTGCTTAATGCTAAGCACCATCAACTGTTCAAGCACTCAAGTGCCAGTAACTTCACAGAATCTTGGCTGCAAGATTTTCAAAGAAACAGTTGTTTCATCTCTAAATACATTTGCATGTTGAGGTCTTCACCATTTCCCAATGAAGTGAGTTAAAGACCCCACCACATGAGCTGGACAGAACCACAGAAACAAGTGAAGCTGAGGGTGTAAACACAGCAGGAATCAGAAACATGATAACTGTGTCTTCAAGAGTTCACTAAGTTTCCTCAGGCAACTTATGGGAAGGCTGCACTGTATATAGTCTTCTAAATTGTACACGGTTATATATCATATTTACATATATTACTATATATATGGAAAGTTCTGGAAAAAAGTTCAAATGATCATAAACCAGATGTCTACAGTTAAACAATATACTCACAATTCATTCACTATCTAGTTGCATCAGTCAGGTAGCAGAGGTAAATACTAACCTGGAATACTAACACGCTCTCTTGTGCAATCTGCTATTCTGGAAATTGGGATTAAATTATATAACAACAAGAACTGCAGTAAAATCAAGTCATCATACATTAATCTCAACACTAAAACATATTCACTTACTACAACAGTTTATGCACCACTTCATTATCTCCCTTAATATTTACTGCCCACTGAAATACAAGGTTTATTCTCTACCTCTGATCAGCCCATGGATATCCATGATTTCTGAAAGCCAAAAACCTCTGGCAAGAGTGCTCAATGGCTGTTAGCCGTGTCTGCACCCAGTGTGCATATGCATGTACACATACACACACACACACACTTCCACGAGTATACCACTCCATAGTAATGTCTAGGTATCGTTACGGGACTGCAAACAACGCTTAAGTTGCACAGTCCACTCCACAATAATTGAGAAACAACTGACTTATGACCAACAGCATATTTGCAAAGCAGAAGTGGTATGTGGCTGTGTGTGGCCTGCTCCTGTTTTCATCTCACTGAGTCTTTCTATCACAGCTAAAACACAGCAGAAACTGTTCCTTTAAAAGAAATCAACACATTAGCCTGGACTAAATTCATGGTTCAATTTCAGCATAAACACCAGTATGCAATCCTGGTAAAACATAACTACAGAGAATGGAGAATTTTCCTCTCACTAGGAAGAAAAGCCACTGCTGCTTTTTTTTTTTACCCTCTAAAAAAAAAAAAAATCAACGCATCCCCTTTTTCCCCTTTTGTCTCTAGCATGCAAGTTAGAGGCCAATCAAATCCTAGACTTCATACATCCCTACAGTTTATCATCTTCATACAAGTGCATATAGTACACGCATATCTCCTTTAAGTGCCATACATATGGAAAAAAATCACAAGTTAAATTATATAACAAAATAAATAAGTTTATTCCCACCTCATCCCTTCCACTGTTATCTATATCATGAATTAAAGAGAAAGTCAATAAAATTAGACAGGTCTTTGGACAAAAATACATGTTAAAACTGGCTCAGAGAACAAAATTGCTTAGAATAGTCTGCAGATCTCTTATATTCAAACTTCATAAATAGCAAGCACAATCTTAAAAATGTCTATATACACTGGCACACATGGCTGTGCGCACCAAATTTGGAATTAAGAGCCTAGAAAAAGTGTAGCTATTCAGGAAATCCCCTCACTATTTCTCCTGTAGATATTTAAAGATCCTCCCACCCCCCTCCTTTAACCTCTGAAATAGGCAAGGGACTATAAAAGACATGTTGCATTTAAAAACAAAGCAGAAGAAAGCAGAGTTAGAAACCTGGGGGCAGAGCAGGGGAGGCAGCTGTAAAAAAATGCCTCCCAAATTACTTTGTGGAAGTAATGCAAGTGTTACATGTTTCAGCAACTCACAGAGTACCTTTTGGGGTCCTACTATCATGAAGAACTGATGATGGAGGGGAATTAAAAGGTGTGTATTTGGATAGTCCATTTTACAACAGCAGCATTTACTGAGTCTTCATAAGCAGGTAATTCTTCCTGAGGGCAAAACTATCCTTTTGGTATTCTACTTTCCCTACAGACATAAACCTTCAATACTGAGCTCAGTGCCCGTGGGAAAATAGGGCAAGAAAAGCAAAGTCACATGCAGGATATCCAAGAGAACACTCTGCATCCTATACTTTTATCTGTTTGGTAAAGACATCTTCCATTCAGCAGCATTTAATTTAGTCAAATTTACTATAATTTGTCAAATTATAGACACAAAAATAAAACTGATTACATAGCATGAAGCAGAGTTAATCTTCTTTGTGAATCCTGCTGTGAACAATGCTGCTGTTATTTTCCTGTTTTGCATGTGGAACTGCATGAAGTTTCACTTGTAAAAAGATGCAACCAAAATAGTCCCATAGATATATTTTGCCCCTTCCCAACATACAGGAAAATGGAGGGGAGAAGAGGAAAAAGGGAGGGAGAAGAGAGACAGTGTTTGTGTCTGTGAAGGCGGGGAGAGAGGGGGAGAGAAAGAGAAAGAAATGTCTCTGCAGACACAGAAATGCAGCACTAGAAAGACAAGCACTAATGAGGAAAAACATCCTCCATGCACATTGTGACGGTGAGGTGTCGGCTTTAGATGTAAACTGGTTGCTCTTGTGCAGTCAACAGTCTGTACATGGCAGCTGGCATAGTCTTCATATGAATCTAGAGGAAATACAAGAAGTTAATCCATGTTCCTAACATGCATACTACAACACAGCATCGGTGAAGAAACTAGCTAAGGTCACACAGGACAGAAGGGAAAGGTAAAACCTGAGAGTTTTCATACCCTTATTAAAGTATTGCTTTACCACTATGAAACAGTATGTTTAGTATCCATGAACCGTCTGAAGTTGTGGACACTTCCTATTTTCAGATTATGGTTCTTCTAAAACATAGGAGAACGATAGGTAAATAATAAAAGAAATGGTGCGCTGGCTTGCTCTCACTTCTACTTTTCAGATTTTAATAGCAACAGACTAATAGAGGTAGAATCACAGAATTATGAAACAGTTTGAGTTGGAAGGGACCTTTGAAGATCATCTAGTCCAACCCCCCTGCTGCGGGCAGGGACATCTTTCACCACATCAGGTTGCTCAAAGCCCCATCCAACCTGACTTTGAACACTTCCAGGGATGGGACATCCACACCTTCTCTGGCAATCCTGTTCCAGTGTCTCACCATTCTCATTGTAAAAAATGTCTTACTTATGCACAATCTAAATCTACTGTCTTTCAGTTTAAAACCATTGTCCCTTGTCCAATCACTGCAGGCCCTGGTAAAAAGTCTCTCCCCATCTGTCTTAAAAACCCCCTTCATATACTGAAAGGCTGCAATAAGGTCTCCCCGGTGCCATCTCTTCTTCAGGCTGAACAACCCCAACTCTCTCAGCCTGTCCTCATAGGAGAGGTGCTCCAGCCCTCTGATCATTTTCATGGCCCTCCTCTGGACCTGCTCCAACTTCTTCACGTCCTTATATTGGGGGCTCCAGAGCTGGATGCAGTACTCCAGGTGGGGTCTCACCAGAGTGGAGTAGAGGGGCAGAATCATCTCCCTCATCCTCCTGCCACACTTCTTTTGATGCAGCCCAGGATACAACTGGCTTGCTGTGCTGCATGCACACGTTGCAGGCTCCTGTCCAGCTTTTCATCCACCAGTACACCCAAGTCCTTCTCCACAGGACTGCTCTCAACCTACTCATCCTGCAGTCTGTACTGATACTGGGGACTGCCGAGATCCAGGTGCAGGACCCTGCACTTTGCCTTGTTGAACCTCCCGTGGGTCACAAGGGCTGTCCTTTCAAGCCTGTCAAGGTCCCTCTAATGGCATCCCTTTCCTCAAACTTATCACCTGCACCACCGAGCTTGGTGTCATCTGCAAACTTGCTGAAGGTGCACTCAATCTCACTATATATGTCACTGATGAAGATATTAAAATGTACTGGTCCCAATATGGTGCCTTGAGGGACACGACTTGTTACTGGTTTCATTTGTTACTGTTTTCATTTGTTACTGGTAACCGTGACGAACTATGTCATACTGCCAAGATGAATTGCCTGCTCTTACCTCACCAACAGCATTTGAGAGAATGTGAACAATTTTCTCATGGGGTGTCGCTACAACACTCTGTCCATTGATTTCAATGATCCGATGGCCGACACGCACACCTCCTCGCTCTGCTATGCCTCCCCTCATAAGGCTACAGATCTGTAAAGGAAACGACAAATTTATCAGGGCCTGCTTAAGGAACAGAGGCTTTAGATTACTCATTTTTGCCTATAAACTGTAAATCAGCATTTAAACACAGAGGCTTGCAACAAATTCTAAAATGTAATCCATCACTGAATCAAAGTAAAATTTGTTAGTGACAAATAACTACTGGATATTCTCTTCCAAGAGCAGAACAAACTGTCAGAAAAGGCTGTTTGCGTTGTAAGTCTCATGTCCTGTTGCTTGGAAATTTAAGACTGAATGAAGGACCACAGTTTAACGATGTTCAGGATGCAGATGCCTTACAACAGAACAGGTTAAGGACAGTCTTTTACTTTTGAGATCATGCAATCGCTTGGTTAGCGACATGAATGATGCAGATTGAAAACAGCCTCTGCTACACATTTTTGTTTCCCTAACCTAAAACAGCCTTTCAGTTCCTCTGGCTGACTCTGAAGTTGTCAAGTAAGTAAAGTCAAAGGAAAAAAAAAAATCTCTGATTAACTCAGCTTTTCTATCTTAGACTTAACACATGTGCAAAGTCCTGCTGCTGTAAGGGAGACAATGGCAGCTTCCCTCTTCCCACACTGAAACTTACCCAAAAATGGATAAGAAGTTTGAGGTCTATTAAAGCCCAACCGGAGAGTGTGGAAGCTACTTACAATCCCATTCTGCACACTGAAGCCCAACTGATATCTGAGGTCCGGTCTCCTGATCAAGACTGTGGTTACCGGAGGACACCTAACTATGTTCAGTTTAACTCGGGCCTGGTTTTTCAAACCCTGTGAAAAGAAATCACCATGAAAAATGCTGGCTAAGATAAGAGTGAAACATTTAACACAAGCATTGTGGGGGGAAAAAAAGTGTTAAAATCTTGACATGGGAACAGCCCTGAATGAACAGCTCTTTGTATGCATTGTAATAGAATCTGATCACTGAATGCCACACACAGAATCCACATGTGGGTGCCACATACCAGAATATTTAGTGAAATGAGTGATAAAATACGAAATTTTTCTTGCCAAGAAGCTGACACAGTTGTTTTAAGAAAACCAGCTTCCTGTCGGCAATGTCTTCATTTGATAGCACAAATCATGTATAAAAAGAATATTAAGCAGGTCTATGCAGCTCACCAAAAAAGCCAATGACTGTGGATGGGAAATAAAATTTTAAATACGTTGCTAAGGTAGCTACAAATAAGTGGCTTCCCTAATAAGATATATTCAATTCTGTCATGCAAACGGCAGGTCCTGCTCATATTATGCTTGTATAAGCAGTGCTCCTAATTTCCGTTCCTCCTACTTTCTAAACAACTTATATCACATTTATCATGAACTCCTTGCTAGCAGAAGAATACCGAAGGAGCAAAATTTATTTTTACTGTCAGGGTTGTAAAACACTCGAACACATTACCCAGAGAGGTTATAGAGTATCCAACCTTGGAGTTATTAAACCCCAGTGGGCACAGTGCCAAGCAACCTGCTCTACTTTGAACCGAAGTGTTGGTGTAGACCAGCTTTCAGCGGTGGCTGCCAGCCTCAGAGACTCTGTGATTGCATGTCTTCATGAAAACTCAAATGTAAAATGCAGACAACTGCAATGTGACCCCTTGTACAACTTCAAGTATTCAGAGCTCTTGGAGATTAAGATATTTTTCTGAAATACTTCATTCACACAAAGGATTAGCCATAAATAAATACATAAATAAAATCCACATAAAGAAAGAAATGCTTTATAAAGAATACAGCAACTTCCACCTTACTTATTACAACACCTACCAATTCCGTACCTACTTCTGAATTCCTTTTATATGTAAAATTGAAGTCTGGGTCCCACTGTGACTAACAGGTGTCTGACACTGACTTCAGAAGTTTAATTCTGAAAAATAATTCCTACTATAGCTAAAGTAATACACTGAAGTCTCTACATCCAGTTTACTGCTGCTGATTCTGTTGAGCTAAACTCCAGATTCAGCAGTGACTTGAATAATTAGACTGGCATCCTGCCAAGGTGAACTGCCTTAGAGTCTGTTTTCTTGTCAGTGCCTTAAACTGGATGCAGTCACCACATGGGAAACAGCTGCCCTCACTTCCACACAGTGCTGAGCTCATCTTGGCTCAGTATTGAACGTGGGTCTAGGAGAATGGGTGTGTGAAGATAAAATGACATAGCACATGGCTGCGGGAACTGCCTCTACTCCATTCTCAGCAGAAAGAAGGTCCGAACGCCATCTCTTCCATGGCTATGGACTCCTCCACTCTGGTGAGGAGTTAGCAGCACACCACACACGCTCAAGGGCCATTCGTCTTCTATTTGCGGGTCTCCACAACAACACACATTGTAGAAGACAGGGACTAATCTAACTGTGGGTACGATGTTTACTCAAAAGTCTGAGGGGCTTCTGCCTCAGCTTTCTAAATCCAGTAGGGTAGGAGTCATGCAGAGTACTGGAGATGTTCATTTCTACAAAGAATTTAGGTGTCTAACATCAGTCATCTGAATACACTAAGGTTACATGCCCTCAACAGACTTGACATCATTGCACTCTTACTTCCCTGACAAAAGTGCAAGTTATTTATATGTATCCCTTGAAAAAAAAGTAATGTGGTCCCCAACAAATAATTTTGTAATTTTACAGAAATCACATGTATTTCAAAAGTGTCTAATTTCCAGTATTATGCAGACTGGTAATATGTGCTGATCAGAAACAAAACAATTGCATCATTTGACCAACTTATTTGCTTATCTAGTCCCCGAGTGTGCTTCTGATAGCAGCCAGAACCAGATGCTCGTGAAAAGGATACACGTATAGCATAATACAATTACGGAATAACCACCAAATATGGAAAGCTTCTCCTGAGCTCTGTCAGTTTGCAATTGGTTTATGGTCAATTAGTAGCAGAGATCACATCTATAATACTGAAATTATCTTATTTGAAGTGCTTGCAAGTTATTCGTCTTATCTACATAATATTCTCACCTTTTCACAGGAGTCCTTAAAGCATGCTAAAGAAATCTGAAATCCTGAGATACTTCTGCCACATTTAAACGTGTGCTTAGATCATTCAGTGGTATATATATACTTGTTACCAGAAGTGCCATATGAACAGCTCCAGATGTATTGGTTATGAATACCTGCAAACATACATACTGTCTTCTCTTTAGAAAGACAAAATAAATGACTAGCAGTTCCTATGGCAACAGCAGTATCAGTGAGGAAGAGAAAGGTCTGCAGAAGCTGGAAACAGCAAATCTGGTTGTTTCTGTTTTGAGAAAGTACAGATGAGCACAACGAAACTCCACCTGAAAAGGCTGAGAATTAGAGAAGCGTAACTCATCACAGTTTAGAAATAAAACTGATGTGGGATAGGAAACAAGTATGGCTACATGAAAAGTGTAAATTTGCAGGGAATTTTGTTCCACTGAAGCTGGCACAAAGATATTTAATATGATTTTTTTCTCCTTCCTTCACAAATGTAAGACTGTTTTTGCCATGTTTTTAGTACGCTACACTTCCAGGCTATAATTTCTATTCACTGAATCTAAAATGGCTGGTTCAGTGACTTACGTATCTATTACGCATCAGAACTCAGCATTACCATTTTTGGAAACCAGAATAGGAATTCTTTATAGCAAACATCTTAGTTCAACTATTAAGAAACTAACCCATGGGCAAAAAATAAAAATTTAGTTCATAATTTTTTTTTTACTTCGTAAATGCAAAATTTACTTTGCAATTAAAAAAAGTACAAAATGCAAAAACCCCATATTACATAATCAAACTTGTTACCAGAAAGTTGCCTAAATAAATAATTTAAGTTTAATAGTCATATTGCTAGAAATCAGAGAAGGATTTCTGTATAGTACGCTACCAGCATTACATTACGTGTGTACATGTTATGATATGCAGGAGCTCTGTGAGGCTATTTTGATAAATAACAAAAGTCCATATAGCTTTATCTCAGACATTCCCTAATGATGCATCTTTCTAGCTCTTGAAACTCTGATGTTTAAATACTTATTCCTTTGTACGCTACAGCCACCCCAAACACTGTTCAGTCCCACTCGACCTGCATGCTTTTTGCAGTCACATACTTTTCTGACAATTGGAAGAAAGCTCTTCTAATTAAAATATCACATTTAGCCAAGTGAAGAGAAGCATCACACTTTCAAATAACTCGGGCAAAGTTTCTACAGAGGATAAGTACATATTTAACTCAAATTTTTAAAGTTTTAAAAATAGTTATAAACAAAAAAAAAAACCCAAAAAAGCATCAGCTCTATTTCAGCCAGATACTAGGAGGCATTTCAGCACCTGATATGGCCTAGGACAATATTAGCCACCTGTGCCTCTTTTTGTCACATAAAACTTTAAGTGTCCATAGATGTATATTTGGTAATATCTTCCTTCTCAACAAAACATTCTCTTGTGAAGTGAAGCTCTGCAGAGTCCTTGTCTACACAAGTAAATGGCACAGCTCACTTACTGGGAGTCAGAAAATTCATGTAGCATAATTCCCACTGCAGTTTAAAGATCATGAAATGGAAAGTGCTATACAAACACTTGGCAAGAATTTACTTAAAGAGTTCTATACTTTCTTCTCTCCTATTATGTAATCTTTTTTAAAATGTGTAACTTCCAGAAATATTCTCCATACCTTTATAATGCTCTGACACGTTGAGAGTGGTAAACCGACCAAACTGGTCCCGTTGATCGACATGATCTGATCCCCTATGTTCAGCTTTCCAGACTTCTCTGCTGGTCCGCCATGCATCATGTTGGCTATGATAACTGTAGGCAAAATAGATCCCCATCCAGACTCCACAATCACTACACCTAGGATTTCTCCCTTTTGTTTTTCAATGTAAACCTGTATCATAAGAAAAAGTGTTTCAAAAAAAGGGTTCTTCACACCTATGGAACTGACTAACACCCCCCTCCCAAATATTCATATAACCAACAAACACATACCCTTCCTTATTTGCAACCTGCATTTCTAATTCAACAGCAAAACAAAACAGGGTACACATTTTACTACATTTAATTTGTATTGAAACATGAAATAATCAACACTACATAATACAGATTTTGCTTAGCGCGAAACACCCCTCATGACTTATTTCTGCATGTGAGTAGGGGAAACTGGAGTGGAAGAAATGCTGGTGCAACGGGCTTTGGTGGACAAAGCTAAACAGGAAGCAATTGCAAGAGTTTATGACTGTGGATTGGAAAATCACTTGGATTGGAAAAACACTCAAAATGTGTGTTGCAGTGGTGCACTGGTTCACCTTTATTACCCAAGCTGCAAAGTCTTTCAGCAAATACAATCCTTTAAAATCTGGAATCTGTCACTTTCAAAAACACCTGTGCCTCTATGAATCTTATATTGTTTGCTGTAACCTGTTAAATTGTACATACAATTTACAATGTATGTACATACAATGTCAAACATGTCTGAAAATTGTTTGGTGAAAAGAACACAAAGAGATGGTAAATCATTTCACTGCTGATAAATTTTGGGTTCACTGTTTGACTTTGAAACAGAACTGATGACAGGGTCTCCTACTTGGGAGGATATTCTAGGCTCACTGAGGTAACTTATAGGAAATATTAATGGTTTTCTGATTTCTGCCAGCATGGGCCTGCAGCTGGTACAGAGCAGCTTAATGCTGTTATGGAAAAAAATGAGACATACATCTTTGCAGTTTTCGGATTTGGAGAAGTGAATCAAGTCATCATTGTACATGTCCTGGGTATTGAGCAAGTCACTATATTCCTTCTGGCTAAGGTCTTCTGGGTTGATTCCGTTTGCCCTCAGAAATTCCTGGTAGGCCACGCTAAATGCTTGACCTATGGACTGTGCAATCAGCTGTGCCTGTAGCAGTTTGCAGAGAAGAGAAAAGAAAAAGTGAAACATTCTCATGGTCTTGTCCAGGAGCACTTTCTCTTTTACAATCACACTGTAAAATGGATCATCAAGTCAAGCTGACGAACCTACAAGTCAAGTTACTGGAATCCAGTTTAAAAAAATATTTGTACATTAAAAATTAATTTAAAAGACTCACAAAACGTCAACATCTGTGCCATGAATCCAACTTGGCAATCAATTATAAACAAGAAATATAAATAAAGCCATCCTTTCACAGGTAAGAACTACCAATATAAATGTAAAGGTATACCGCTGCAGTGACTGTAGCTTGCACCTACAATTCTTCCCACATGTGCAGCTCCCAGATGGCTCTCCCTTCTAGAAGAGGCAATGCCATTCTCTGACACGCCAGCAGCGAAAATGAAAATGTCTGCTAGAAAACACACAATCACATTCAAAAGGATATTTCCTCCTTTTCTTACCCTCCTTTAAAACCATTATGTCCATATTGGCTGCTCCTACCTCAGTCTCAGATGAAACAGGAAAAGAGCAGCAACTAGTGACGGGATCCGGGCCTTGAAGTGGCTGGAAATGGTCACACCCATCTCCTTCTTCACCCTGCTACCTCCTTCAACTTCTCTCCCCTACATTTCTTGTTTCCCTCCCTCCAACTCCCATGACTCTGCCAGTTCCCTGCCCCTTTCCTTCTCAGCCTGTCCTTTGTGTGCACCCTCTGGCACCTGCAGATTCCCACAGCCTTCTCTGCACCTGAAGCCACCAAATGCACCACTCGCTACACTGCACTGCTCCCACCACGAGCTGTTCTCCAGCTGCAGCACTGTGAGAGAAATTGGGCACAAGGCAGGTATGGGGAAAGCTCTGTGTCGTGCAAGGCGGGGGATGCAGCTGGAAACTGCAGACCAGAGAGATGCCTCCCTTTGAGGTAATGATCATGGTTAGTATGCGACAGGTAACAGGCTGGAGAGGAGAGCAGCACAGCATGCTGCAGAGTACTGCTGTGCATAACCAGAGCAATACGTGCAGTAAGCGCTGTGTAGTGCACAGGAGTTGGCAACGACGTGTACTGAGACAGTCCCTTGGAGCACAGTGCCAGCTGTGGTGAAGGGAGGGAAGAGACAAGGAGAGCTCCACAGCTGACAGCGCAGGCCTGGGGGAGTGCTAGTAGTGAATGAATACTGCTGAGGTGTATTTTTATACAGCCTACAAGATGTATTTAAAGTCCAGTTTAGTCCCTAATAAAGCAAAGGTTCCCACCCTGAAATAAAAAGTTGATCATATCTTAAAGCAACTCAAACTAGCACTAAACCTGCTGATGAGAATAGCATGATTGCTGTTGCTGAAAAGGACAATATCTACACTGGCAGTATTTTACCAATGCTCAGATCAACCCAGTTTTGACAGCAAGAAAAAGACAGTAAGAAAATGGGAAAACTACACCTCCATAGCTCAGTAACATAGGTGAGGAGACACATGCAGACTTTACATTCATACACATGTATCTTCTCTCCAAGAAGAGATCAACTCCCATTTAGACACCCAGCTATTTGGACACATCACTAGGGTTCAGCTCATTTCAAAATCCAGCTCTAAATACAGTTGAAAATCCGGTGCTGTCCTCCTTAGATAAGGACGCTTCCAAACAGAACCACACTCTGGCCAACACTTGCTTGAGGGCCTACAGTTTCTGAGTCAGTTACTGGGTAAATTCTTCTAAACACCCAGCTGTCCCAGAAGAAGAAAAGGTGACAATGACTTTTATACATGAGTTTAGTAATATAAACGGGCTGTAGTAGTCCACTGGATGTACCGGATCTTTGCAGCTGCCACTTCCTTGCTGCCAACAGGTACTACAATGTTTCCATTCTAACTCTTTCTTAGTCATTTGGGTATTTAAGATACATTTTGCAAGCTACTGGTGAACTATACCATGGGCTAAGGAGAGCTGATAAAATTTCCTGTAATTTCTTAGCATATTTTCATGTGACTGAGCAATGCTTTTATTGTATCTACAGGCATGTACTTTCCAAGCCAATATCTTGTGGCATAAGGAGGATAACATCTGACACAAATATGGGCTGATCCAAACCAACCACAGGAATTAATATCAGCAATTCCCAAAAGGAAGCACAGATTCCAGCTAGCCAAAGTATTAATAACAGCCTGGGAAACAGATCCAGGAAATCTGGATCATAGTCAGACCACACATGCTAAAGGAAAAGAAGCCCCAGCCTCTGGCATCTGGCAGCTTCATTTTTGCTTTTTCAGCTGGCCAGTAAGAGCACTAGCAGTGTCCAGACTTGTGACTAGAAATACAGGAACAGCAGCCTCAAAGTGGGCACTGTATCAAGTGACATTAAGACAAAAAAAAATGGCTACTCTTTTCATTTTCCCACCAGTTTCTTGAAAGGCTCTGTAACACTGGCTTACATGTTATTTTTGGGGAAAAAAAGTCCACAATCTTTTATGTTCTCTGTCAAAATTCTGGTAGAGGATTACTTCTGTCAGTGCTCTTGTCCTTATTTTTTAACCTCAGCAGTGGGTCATATATGTACATTCATCTGCAACCAGATAATTTATCCCCACATGGGTTTAGAACAGATTCATCATGACGTAAAATCAGCTGCTTATTGAAGAAAACCTTCCCATCTCAAAGTCCTTGCTGATACGCTGTTGAGTGGAAGGTATATGAGGATTTTATAAAAAACTGATATTTTCACCTTATGTCTCTTAAGCAATACTCTGCTATTTGGAAGGCTTAGAACTGAGATTTTTTATTTTCCCAAATTATTAGGGCTAACTGGATTCTGATCCTGGCAACTACATATCCAGCCACTTCAGTCTGATATGTTTGATTTTACTTCTCAGTTTCTGAGCTTTAAAAGTGCATAAAATCAGTAAGCTATGCACATTAATTGTGAAGACAGGATATCAAGTCCTACATAAGGTAACTTAGTAACCTGCACCATAGACTAAAATTTACTCAGCTGTGTCTCTATTCAGCATACTTTGGGATTGCCGGAATTACCAGCTTTCTTTGCTGGCTTTTTGATGTGATGTCAGCAACTACTCCCCAACGCAAGTCTCCTTCTGATATATACCTTGCTTGTATGTATCAGTGATCCTTGATGCAGTACTTGGGATTAGAATTTCCCTAGGAAAACAAGCATCTCTGATAGACTTTCACTCTAACACGCAGAATCTGAGCTGGTATTTGTAAGCTGTGGCAACTGGACCCTCTCTCCTTGTTACTGTAAGGCATCGAAGGAGCTTAAAAATGGGAAGCACTTCTATAAACATCAATTTTGTAAGTAAAATGTCAGGTCCAAACATGCAAACAGAAGGCAAGTTCCTCTGCTTAGATGAAATATTTGGTTGCAGTTAATGAACAAGCAGGACCACTTGTCATGGACTTCAAGCCTACCAAAATGTGCTTATATTTCCATCACTAGAAAATTACGAGACAGAGTAATTCCTTACATCCTCAGACTCAAAGACATGGCAAATCATTTTGTACTGCCTCTTTCCGTCTTGGGAAGGGTGAGATGCTTCCACATTGTCCTGAGAGTTAGACCGTGGCATTCGTCTACGAGCCATCAAAACAACTATATTTCCTATATCTGCAATGTAAGAAATGGTCCGCAGGGGATGATCCATCATGGTTTCCTGGGGAATATAAAAAACAACATGAGCAGCTGTTTCAACGAAGTTCTTATTGCACAGGTAGTATTATGAAAACAAACAAATGGCAATATAAGACCTCTGTGAAGTGAAGTCTGTAATATCTGTTATGCATGAAGGGAGACACCAATAGAAAACAAGAGCTTCACTTTCCAAAAGTAAAGCAAAGAGCAAGTTTTACAAATTAAAGTTGTGTTTTCTGTGGAAAAGCACATAAGGAACTCAGTATCAGAACCTGAATATGCTGGGCATGTATGTGTAAAGGGCTATGAACTTCAAATTATCACAACCAAACATTTCGGGCTACTTGGGCCACAATCAATACTTGATGCATCACAGCTCATAAGAAATGAGCTGACCTCAATTCGCTTAATCGCAAATTCTAATAATTTCTACAGTCAGACACACCAGAGTAACTGCATGTATGATATGGTTCTTGAGCATGGATTTCTTACTAGGAAATCCTGGAGGGAAATACAAAAAGCCAGCACTTTTTGAAGAACAAATTTTGGCAGGTAGGTCAAAGTCTATTTCAGTAGCCTACTACCACAATACTGACAAAAGCCTCTTTGTCTATACCTGTGTGTCTGCATTCAGTACTTTTATTCTCTGCGTAGAAATGAAGAGGTCCACTTCAGTCATGGGTTGCGATTCACCTTCTGGAGCCTGCAAATAAATGGATTAGAGTCAAATGAACACACTAGGTAATATATTTACTAATGACGTTAGCTCACGAACAGGGGCGCACTAAGACACAGTCACCAGAACAGCAATGCAAGATAAGGTATTAGACTGCAGAAGCTAAAGATAAACACAAAGATATGGAAACTATATACATATATGTGAAAGTGAATTGGATATTATTTGAAAAATTGTTAACCCCATAAAGGCTTCCCTGATACTTTTCGTGATTCAGTAGAATTATACCTGACTGCAACATAAACTACATGAAGAATTAATGAAAATCAAAATGATTCTCCCACTTTCTCCACACTATGAATCCCACTTTAAAGTAGGTTTTTCACACAAACCATAGAAAGGCCTAACAGTATCTCTTGCCTGAGGAATTTCTGTAGGGGCTAACAGTGACTGCCAAGACCAATGGAAAAACCTGTACCTTGGGTGGGTACAGTTTAAGCAATTCATAATGCAGTTTTGGTAAGAAGACCTTCACACTCAGACAACATACTATTCAAGCACTAACCCACTTTAGAAGTCAAATTTTGTTAACAGAAAGCAGACGCTTGTAATTTTTTAAAAAATTAGATTTGTTAAAGATACTTAAAAACTCCATAAACAAAACCTATTACTAAGATGAGTCAATCTCAGCATATTACTGTGTATACACATTTATTTTCTTTTTTGCATCCAGCAATTTGACATGTCTGTGAATCAAACAAAGCACTCATATAGATAGATAAAATAAAATAAAAAGACGTAATTTTAATCTATCATTTTACAGAGTTAAAACCTTTGCCGTGTCAGCCCTCTTTCTTTAGTAAGCATTTTGGGTACTGCCTGTAACCATTTGATAAATCCAATCTTTACTCTATTTCTAACATGAAATGGCTAATGACAAGCAACAAAAAAAGGCCAATCAGGCAACTGATTTTTAAGAAATGTCAACTTGTATGGTAGCTTAGAAATAAATCTTAAAGAAAACTTGCTGGATGCAGAAAATAAAAGCACAAAATAAAAAAGAAAGGCAAAAAACCCTCCCAGAAAACAAAAGAACAGGCATAACATCAAGCTGATGGAGTTTGTACTGCACCTTCTTCCTGCTTTTGGCTAATTTCTGGGCCATCTGCTTAGCATGGAACAAACAGAGACAGGAGAATAGTTAGAAAAGAACTTACAGAGACTCCAAGTCAAGCAGGAATCTGCATGCTAATGCCAGGGCTCACAGACTATTAGCTGTTCTAAATTAATCCCTGCTCAGATTAATCTCCTCCTTTTCTTTTTGGCTTAAAAAAAATTTAAAAATTTCATGTTTAGCACAATTACTTTAAAAAATGAAAAGAAACGGCACCAAGAGTCAGGAAGAATACAAAAAGATTTAATTTTTTTTCTTCATTTAAAACATTACTCCCAACAAAAAAAGGGGATTTTTTGTTGGTTTTTTACTTGTTTTCTTTTTTTTTAAGGGATAAAAATGGACCTTGCCCTGATTTACAGCAGATAAACCATAAGGTTACTTCTTTGGAAGCAACACCTGTGCAAAAGGTGAGAGAAGAATCATGATCATTATTATTCCAGCTTTTTTAGATCTAAAGAATTTAGATTCAAGTTTTCTAATGCTCTCAACCCTAAACAGTCTTCAAAAAATAACCTCCCTAAAACCATGCTACTTTTTCCTGGAAAAACAAAATGACAGAAGGGAACTTTCACCTCCATTTTCTCCTCTTTCTGTGCAAATACATTCATACCCATTTTAGCATTACGTATCTGGACATCAGGTTTTCCTGGGATACCTGTACAAAAATACGTCCATACTACCACATTTTTTCAAGAAGGCAGTGGAGCATGTACTTCAGTTCCACAAACACCTGAAAACAGGTGTCTTGTCACTAAGTAGTTTAATTGATTGTCATCCAGAGATATACCAATTAATTGCAACAAACTGATTCCTTACGTGCTACTACTGTGGCAACAATAACAACACAAATAAACATCACTTACAGTCTTGCAATCATTAATTCAAACCAAGGTGAACTGAACTTATGGACCTGCTTACCGAAGAAATGCAATACTCACCAGTCCGGAAGATATCCTTTTACTTCTAACAGTAACAGCCTCTTATCTAATTAAATTAACAGGTGTTCTTGTGGTGGGAAGGAGGCTTACTATTACAGGCTTCATAGAGATTTATGGCTAACTACTTCTATGAAGAAAAAACAGGAGGCCTGAATCACAAGATGCATCAAACTTTTTATGCTGATGCTCACAACTTAGATCTGTCAGGTTTCATCTAAACAAATCTGAAAGCAGCTACTGAATCTTTAGACCGTGCTGCTTATTTACAAATATAAACACTCTCACACCAGCTTTTAGTCACCTTTTTCAAACTAAGAAATATTTGATAGCCTAGTGATTGCAAACTATTGCAAAAGCAATTAGAACTGCCTCATGCTGCAGGCTCTTACATTAATTTACATTGGTACTGAGAAATAATATACTCATCAACAGCTGCCTGACATACCCTGGGCAAGGGGGAGACACTCAAGAAATTGAGCATTTAAAGTGCTTTCCAAAATCAAGGTCCCCTTCAGACAACTTCCCATCCTCCCCAAACTTTACAGAGTGATGGACCTCACAAAAGAAGAAAAGCACAGGCCAAAAAGAGGAAAAAAGGGGAAAAAAATCCCTGAGCTAGAGGTTTACAATGCAGAATCAAAGATTTATCACAATACACTATAATTCAATTTATTGAAAATTCTGGTCTTGCAATGGAAGCATCTGATCTTACTGGTATTTTAATGTTTTGAAGAATGACTTTCAAATATTTCATAAAACTAAGGCAATGATATGGAACAACCAATTTTAATAAGTGATTTAACACTGCACAGAAATGTCATAAAAGAAGTTATGGTCCACAAAAAAAACCCCAAATTAGTATAATTCTGTGCAAGACACTTTATAAGACAAACCCTCTTTATCATATTATTTTGCTAATTTAGATCAAAAGATTATTTCTATATTCTTAGAAAAAACAGAAACTACCTAATCTAAACAAAATATTATTTTTTTTTTAAATACACAGACTCCAGGCTTTTCATTTATGGTAAATGAAATGTAACTATGTATCTAGTATACATTCTAGTATACATTTTAACATTTCCAAAATTATAAATTGTTAAAAACCAGCAAGCTTCCACTTTTGCTACTGCGATGGCTCTAATATACTCAACCCATTTTACCTCTACAAAAAATGTACCACAACTCAGTGAACACCCAGATGACACTGAGTAAACTAAATGTGCAGAGTATTAAACCACTTCCACATATGGGTTCTATCTTAATTACATTCAGTAATTAAATCAGTTGTTATCTAAAAATGTTCAAACCTGCCACACAGCTTAAATCTGCTGATGAAAAACAAGAATGAAAGTTAATTGTTAGTTCACATTTGAAATTCAGGGATCAGCTGTGAATTGCAACCATGAACACCAACTTTTTTACTGTTACAAGTATTATGGATCCCCTCCAAGTAAAACGTGACAAGATATTTCTTTCCATGCTATCTGAAGAAAGGAGACTACAGTCTGAAAGTGGTGAAATACTTTTTCTATTAGCAAAAGTACCTCCTGGTGGAAATATGAAACAACTACATTTGACGAATGCCTTCAATGCAGTGTATCTCTTTTAACTTAGTTGGACTTCACAGAGATGAATGCCTAAGCAAGAAAACCCCCAACTCTTGTACTTTTAACTGAAGAGATACTTGTTTAAAGAAGTAGCATGGAGAATTGTTTTCAAAATCTGTTCATATTCTAAATGAATGAATATGTGGCCTAAAGTCTCTCCTAAAAGGAATCATTATAGGGATTATTATATTCAAAAGGAACACACTCACATGAAAGCTATGTGTACACAATGGGCCTTAAACAAACCTCTTCCCCCTTTTTTTAATGTTCTTAACTTCAAGTCTGCAGATTTTTAAAAGCTCGTTCTTAATTCATAACCTTTGTTTTCTTTAACTACGGAGAAATGTTTCACATGCAACACCTAACACACTGTAAACAAAAATGAGTAGGGCACAAGTATCACAGTCATTGTGCAAGCAGTATTTTACACATTTGGGCTAAAGGCTATCTTATGCAGTGATGAATCTGGCAGCAGGAACTCCATCTGTCATAATGAATTTCTCACTAAAAAAGTTTAGCTTTAATGGCAATCAGACACAAAACCAGCCAAACCCAATCCTAATAAATCAATGACCCTAAGGTGCAGGGAGGTGTATTTACATTGCCTGAACTTTGCCTAGAAGCAGAAAAGGAGTAACTGTCAAACAAGTGTACAATGGTATTGCGTGTCATGCAGTAAGCCAACAATTTTCTGAAATACACTTATGGTTTCAGAAAATTCTGTGCTCAAGCTAGGGTTTTACCCGGTCAACAATTCAACTGCTTGGGCCTTTACCCTGAGACAAATTTACTACAACCAAGAATATGCATGCCTGATAATTTATATAGATGTATACATTATGAGTGAAAAGAGCTAAACGGATTTCTTCTGTTTTGAGGCATAACAGTGTTGAGGCATAACAGAATCCTCAGAAAGAACTTTATTTCACTAATGAATTTCTAAGAAACACATTTGGTATCAGAGAAAGATTCTACACTCTTATTCCTCATAGACCCGTGTTGAATCAATTCTGTTACAGTTTTCTCTAATACTTCCCTTCAACCTTTGTCTATTGTGTACTCCCACACAAGCTTTACCTCCTAGGCACAAAATTCCTGCCCAGCTCCGCTCTCAAATTCAGCTCCTGATACTAGTTTCCTATGACAGCTGATGCTAATTTTTCCTTCCAGCCTCCAGTGATACATCCCTCCTAGATCCAGCCTCACTGAAGCCCTTATTTCTCTCCCTTCTCTATCTTACCTGTAGTTTCCTGTGCATTCAAATCAGACAACTTTTCTACCATGAGGCCAAGCATCAGGAAAGAACACACAGGGACTACGAAACAGACAGGCACAGCCTTACTTGCACCCAGAGCAGGAAAGAAGCAGACTCTGTAAGGGAAATTCTCCACTGTAGCTTTGTGAAGAAACCACCAAGACCTGCCAGGGTTGAGAAAGCTGAGTGAAAAATCTTTTTAAAAAATGTCACTGAATCCAGAGTCTCCATGAACACAGCTAAATCATACTTTTGCAACAGGCTCAGTAGTTGCTTAAGTTTGCGGAAGCTTCTACAGAGATGGCAGAAGATGACTTATCTGTAACAGGAAGGCTATGTCCCTGCCTCCTCTAAAATGCTAGAGGTGTTAGTGATTTTCAGAGACAAGGTTGTAAGAACTTCTATATTTGAACATCAGCAAAATTACAATTTCTGGAAGTGTCATCGTAATGCTTCTAGCTGGAATTTCTCTGTGAAAGTTTCGCATACAGACCAAGCTGAACACCTGGCATGGAAAACATTGGAAGGAATAATAACAGTAGGAAGCATCAGCCGACCTTAATAGACAGTGCTATCGGCCTTGCTGATAACATGCTCTCTCTCTTCCTCTTTCTTTTATACAACTGCACACAGAGTCTGAGTTGGAATCCAAAATAAACTATACAAAAGAAGAACACACAAATATTAAACTAAGGAAAACTTTCAGATGAGATTGTGTTGGTTAGCTGAATTAGCAGAAGATGAAGCTGTGTGCCTACCACCCAGACGTGTATGGGTAGCAAGTGTATTGCAGCATCCTCTACAACCCTGCAATACTTCATCCACACACCTTAATTTCAGTTGACAATGTCATCGTCGTAACTTACAATACAGCAGCATGCCCATTGCTTGTTGCGGCCCCTACAGAAATCAGTGGATATTTCTGTTTTCCAAACAAACAAAGCAAGCATACCGGATTCCAGGACAATTTTTTTTTTCCATACATCTCTGTACTGTCACAGGCTTTTCTTTTTCTTTTTAAATCATCTCATAGATGTTATGTGGTGGAGAAACTAGTATCCACGGCAGGGTCAAAAATAACTGCAGAGATTACCACAGTACCAGTTTTATCAAGTGCCAAGCCAGAAGCAGCTGCAGTAATTACTAGTTATAGCCTAAATCTGTTTTCCCTCAACACCCAGATAATAGGTAACTTAGACCACCACTCACTTTGGATTGCAGCTTAGGATACACAGCACAAGTATTACTACAAGGAATTAAAATGATCTGGTAACATTTACTTATCAGTCTTGTTCCAAAAGCAGCATGAAACATGTTTTATTTTGCAGAAAGAAAGATGAAGCACTTAACCTCTCTGAAACCACAGACAACCCCACATGAAAAAACTACTACATATGTAAGAAGTTCAAATCAGCAGCCTTAACGCACCCATATGAGAAGCAGCAGGAATTATTCCTTACCTTGATCCTGCTGACCGCTTCCTGTGCCTGCATCATTCTCACATTCTTGGAGGGAGTTTTATCAGAAAGGAGTTGAGTCGAGCCCAGGTAATTGGCAGCAAAAATGATTCCATCGATTAAGTCTTCAGGATCGCAAGGTCCAGGAACTGTAACACAGGAAAGCGATCACTGAAGAAAATCATGCTGAACCATGGCAAAACAGCCGCACTCTGAAAACTTGAGCCTGCACCTGATGGCTGCAAATCCTCCCCTAAAGTACTTCAGTTTAGCATGATGGTACGGCAACCAGTACTTTCAAAGGTACAAAATACCAAGCAAATGCTCTCAACTTCTCTCCAGCAAAAACTGTAATTGCTAATCCAGCCTGTCGCTCACAATAGCTCATTCTTTTGTGAGCAGGGATTACCCTGGAGCAAGATAGTCTCTGGGTTTTCACTGTTATAAAGGGACAGACCCAGTTACTCAGCTTACCCCTCACCCACCAAAACCAGCCATGCAATTCTGAGACCAACCGTCACAAACATAAAGAGGAAGGGTTTTAAAGTCATAACAGCCATCAGCCACTTGCTCTCTTGTGTGTAGCTGTAGTTAGTACAACAGGCAGAAGAACCTCCACCGGAATGCTTTACAGGTACAACACGTCTCCCCTTACCAAGAAGACTGATTCCCCCAATTAAGCAAAGTACTTCTATGCCACAGACCTTTAAAAATCATTCTTATTCTCAACAAGGATATTGAGGTAAAGTAGAGTTAAATAAAAATGTTGTTAAATACACAGAGAACATGCTCTCCTGACGGCAAAACAACTCTTAGTCCCACAGATTCTTAACGATCTGACTCCCAAAAGCTTCTGTGGAAAGTTAGAGGGTGGTGAAGCGTTTAGTGCCTAACAATGCAAATCCTTACAAAGCAGCATTTATGATCTGCAAGTGTTTTGGTGTTCAGAGATTGTATCTAAAAACTGTATATGTAAAAATGTTCTATTTTAACACCTTGCTGCATGTTAAAATTGTCATGATCCAAAAGGGAGGCTGCTTAACTTAAGAAGCTTCTTGTTTTCTTAAAAGTAGGGAAAAACAATTGATGTTCACGACAAGTGAAAATGCAAATCATCTTAAAGAATGCTAATGGTAAAAGTGTCCACATTTTATCACCAAAAAACCCTGTTTCTAGGTTTGCCTTTTTTTCCTCTAAGAACAAAGCAAAAACCCTACAACATCAAAGGGAGTTTTTATTCGTTCAAAGGGTATCTTGAGATACAAAGTGATGAGTTTTAAAGTTAAAAATTACTCAGAATGACAATTTTGTTGTAATTATAACACAAGAGATTAACAACCAGTCAGAATGAGCTTCAGTAACTTTGGCCCCAGATAAATGCAAGTCATTATTAAGATTAAAATAACAGAAGAAAGAGCTGGAGATAAGTATCAAACTAAAACTATACACACAGTCAGAAGTAGATGTATAAATCTCATAAGCAAGATTGTCTCCTTTATGGTTTCTTTAAATTTGAAAATTCATGACTAGTAATTTTAAGATGCTCATCTCCAGTGTGCAGATTTTGTTCAGATACTATGTATCTGGAAAACCCCCAAAATGAACAAGTCACTTTCAAGTACATGACCCAAAGAAATCGATTTTTTTCCTTAGGGAAATTTAAGCATCTGGAAGTACTACATATTTGGACACTCTTCCAGTCCTGAAATCATACAGCATTTTAAGTGTTGCTATTTCTTACTCTAAGTGTCAAGGCCTTTTCACCAATTCTGCCACTTCACTATAAAGGGTACAACACCCTTTATAGTACAATTTCTGATCAAAACACCAAACCCATAAATATAGACAGACAAAGCTGGTGCTAGCAGGGTTTTCTTGGACTGCTAGTGCATAAAAATGGAGAATATGGGGTTTTTTAAAAGAATTTTGCACTGGACCAAGATCTAAGAAAATTTTAGTTTACAGTTTTGGGTTTTTTTTAAGGAGGGGAGGATTATTTATGATAGACCTTGATAGACAGGGCTACCACAAGGACATGAATTTCAGTTCTAAGAGAGATCCTTCATTGCTGCAAAATTCCAAAGCTCATCTAGTTTCAAAACAATATATGAAATTTACATTAGCTGACATTCTGGCCACAAACTCCAAAAGACTCAGCTCATACACTGAAGACTAAAATCAATGATCAATTTGTAGTCTAAAGAGAATGATCACACTATCATTTAAACACAACACACTGTAAAGCAATCCAAGGAGTTCCAAGACAGTCCAAATGATGTATCACATCATCTGGATTTCTGGCATTTCATTAAGCACATGGAGCAACTGCTGTCAAGGGGGGGAAAAAAAAAAACCAACCAAACAAAACTTCTAATTTTCTGCTTCTGTCATGGTCTCGTAACAAAATAACTGGGCTTTACAGCATGCAGTCTTCCTCAGTTGTATGCAGACTCATACAACAGGTCACAGCAGTTCATGTAGCACGTAGCTTGCTTTTTCGCATGTTCTGAATAAACTCAGCACTAGTACAAGTGCAACCTTAACTCTAAGACAGGAAGCACTATTTAATTAGAGGACAAGTAGATGTAAAGCAGTGCAGATTTCCTCTGGCAGGCCTGCCAATTAATCCAATTAATTCAGTTCTGCTAATTAATCCAACTGAGATTGGATCGAGCCTGCCAGTTGAAATCAGTGCTGGAGAGAGCACTACACTCTTCTTGTCTAACCTGTTTTCCTTGTCCACACACATTCACATGTGTAAATACCATAAAAAAATTAGTAGTGTTTTAAGTGATACTGATAAAAAAACAGCAGAACTGAGACAGAAACTATGAATGAAACACTAAAAAAGTAAAAGCTCCATGTTTCTGAACTACCGAGAGAGCATAATAGGATTTAGCTCAGGTTTCTCACTGGACACAATTTAATCTAAATCAGTATACCCAACTCTAACAGCTTTTCTATTCAGCAAATAAAAATAAAATTTTATACATTATAAACATTGGAGTGTTTTGGATATGAAAAAACATTCAGAAATTGTAGAACTATCTTACCTTCAACATAGGTTGGAAATGAAGCCAAGCTTTTTCTGGACTGTAATTAAGACAAAAAGGATTTCAAACAGAACAGAGCATGCACAAATATGCATTAAAAATTTCTCCATGCAAAAAAAACCCCGAAAAGTAAATCAGTCATAGTTATTAGCAGCGGAAGATCACCATTTATTAAGATTTATTATTATATTTACTGTTTTCAAACTCTAAGCGCCTACTAGAGTTAAATTCAGTGTATTCCATTTCTGTGTTTATCTATCTGGCAACACGCTAGGCCCAGTTTTCAATTACTTGTTGGTATTCAACAGTATATTAACTGTCTACCAGTGCTCTACTTTTACTAATCAAGAAGTATGCAGGAAAATACATCATATCTCAAAGACACTGGATCTTCCTACTACAAATAAATAGATGCAGGAATATACACAATTACATGATACTGTTATTATTCATGACTAAACCATCAGCCCAGTCAGTTATTCATCAACAAAATTCCGTTGTTCTTTAACCAAATTCTGTTATTCATTAGGACTTTTCTTAGATGTATCCCTCACATTAATATAGGCTACAAAAAGCTTTCTAAATTTTAACAGGTTAGGTAGCAACCTGTATTCTGTGCAGTAACTGAGTTCACTATCACCTCATCACCAACTATGTTCACACTGTTATCAAGCACAAAAATACATCTGGTAGCTTCAATTTCATAAAAGGTGAACAAATTAAAAAAAAATCCTGACTTATACATGTAAATACACAATCTAAAGTACAACCTTACTTCCATCTACAATTTTACATGAAAGACTCTGTAGCTAACACTTAAAACACCTCAAAGCTTCAACTTCCAGTGAGTAAGACTTGCCAGTTTGTTACAAACAACAACATAAAACACATAGGAAAATTTATGAAAGAAAATTCTGTGTGGCAATATACAGATGGTAACAGGTATATTGAAATATCTGCTGCTATCACGTGTGTTGCAGATAAGAATTTTGGACAGTCCAAGAACTACCTAACATTAATGACTCTACAATCAATTGTATTAGCAGTAACTCCTCCAATAACTGCTTAATATATTTTTATTAAAAGAAATTCTATATATTTATCAGTGTTTTCCATTGTAACAAATAGAAAATGGATGTAACAAGTAGTATTTTTCAACTAATGATGCCCATCTTGCTATAAAATAAAACAACTTGTGAAATAAAACAAAAGGTGCATGACACAGACAGCAGAGCCTGTGCAGTCTTTAAGTACTTGCTGTTCCTTATGAAAATGACTAATATGTACTGCAAAACCAAGCAAGCTCTCCATCAGAGATTGTACTAGCATAAATAAAGATGTCAATAAACAACGATCTCCTGCTGCCAAAGCATTTAAGCTGCTGTGAGGGCACCGACATGCATTTCCAGATCTCTGGCTCTTTCATCTCTTCAGGTGAATGTTTTTACTGGACCACCTATCCATACAGACTTCAACAATTGTAATTGCAGCTGGTGTAGTGCTACAAGGGAAATCCAACCACTGGACTCTGACAGGCCCAGAGGACAAATCCCCTACACACCAGAGACAGCTCATGCATATAAATCCCCTTTCCAAAGTACTTTCATTTTTTTAAATACAGTCAACAAAGTCTGTAATTACAGA
The DNA here is from genome assembly GCA_003993805.1 of Himantopus leucocephalus. Classification (NCBI taxonomy): domain Eukaryota; kingdom Metazoa; phylum Chordata; class Aves; order Charadriiformes; family Recurvirostridae; genus Himantopus; species Himantopus leucocephalus. The sequence continues at coordinate 35,389,587 of RSEF01000031.1, forward strand.
TTTGGCAACTATTCAGCAACCTGACTAGCTGATGCAACTTCTGTTTAGGACAGAGTGGTGTAAACTGTCATATAAATTTTGTTGCAAAAACTTACACAAAAAATTAAGGTTTTTTTCTTCATTACCCCTGTTGAAAGACATTCTACTAAGACCACAGGAATAGTAAAGTAATAGGTAAAGTTACCAATAAGAGGAAACCTAACCCTTTCAATTTTACATACCCATGAATAATGTAATATCAAGGTCATTAATGTTGCATTACTCCTGTTAATCTCTTTGCCACCTAGTATTATAAAATTTATATTTTAAAAAAAGATTTTACTAAGACCTAGAATTCATTCCCAAAAATTATGAGGGTGCTTTATCACTGTTGTTCTTGCATTGGAAGTACTAAAGTGGGCATTATTGCTCGTGAGAGGGAAACAAACAGCCTGACACATCCTACTATGAAACCTGGTTTACGACCTGTGACACTACCCGTGAGCACATCCTAAAAACTGAAATAAGTAGCGTCTTGTTTGTTTTCTTCCTTTGGGTTAAGTTTATTGATATCTAAAAACTGCTAAAAGTTAGGGTATATGTGAAGTGACAGAATCTCTACTGAAGAAAGCTAAAGGTTTTAACAAGCCAACAATATAGCAGATGAAAATTTAATGGCACCATCTACTGTTGAAGGTATTAGCACATCAGAAATTGAGTTTCTTAAGTCTTTTGAAACCTTTCATTATTTTCTAAATGCAAATACAGACTGGCAAAAATACATACACGTTACAAGCTTTTTTATGCCTTGATCATAACAGAAAAAAAAAGAAAGAATGGATTGCTAATTAGTGTTTCAATTTTAAACAGTATTTCCAGTTATAGTAGATCAGGTTTTTTCATTGTGGAAGATAACTCATGTATTGCTATCAGTAACAACATGGTATCTTGTTAGACTACAGTTTCTACATTTTTCTGTAGTTTAAAAAACAAAAAGCAAATAAATCAAATATTTGCAGACTTTTTTGTTTACAGACCCAGCCATTCTATACTAATCCAAATACTTCTTATGCCAAATGATTTTCTTTTCACACTGCGAGAAGTTCTACTCACATTTCTCACTTTGTGTCAGTGGAACTAGCGCAGTGTAAAAAGCTCCCAGGTGAGGGGTGGGGCGGGGGGGAAAGTAGTGTTTACCTTTATTTTGAGGAGCCTGGAGTCAAGAACTGAATTCTGACTGTGAATCATTGGCAGGTCAGTTTCTACAATGCCAAAATACTATTATTTAAGCAAGCTTTTTCATCTGGCTAAGAAACAGTCTTTTCTCTGAGGGAAGACTTTCTGCATGCGAAAAAGAAAAGGTCTTCTTTGAGGTGATGTTGGCTGTTTGGTAAATCAATACCTCCCAGCCTGTTAAGTAAATTTAGTGGCAGCTGAACACAAAGAGTCAGAAATGCCATGATAAACAGTCTTAAGTATGTTAGAAATTCAGTCAGACAGACAGGCAAGCATAAGGGAAAGGAGCTACAAATCAGCTTTTCAAGTTTGTTGCAATTTTGGAAGAAGAAAAGGGATTGCACAGGTACAAGGAGAAAAGGAAAATAAAAAGGCATAAGCAGCATGAACAAGATGGTGGCTTTTAAAAATATTTCACTTTACCTCTTTATTAGTGGAGGCCTCTGCTGTACTGCAGACATCCTGGTGATGTTGCCTACTTGACGATTCAGCACCCCGCGGTGAAGAGGAATCTGGAGATGGAGACTAGACATGGCAAGAAAAGTAAATAATAATCTGAGTCACCAATGTAGAAATTGTTCTTTCATATTTTCCTCTAACTTGGCAGTGGAAATAAGAGATGAGAGGGGAAAAAAAAGAAAAAACAAGACAGACTTTTAAAATGTTGTAACCCTTGCTTTTTATCATAATGATCACATATCAGTATCTCAGTGGACTTCTGAAAATCTGTTAAAAAACACCTGTGTTTGTCAGTAATATATGAAATGAAGCTGTTGGAAAAATAAAAAAGCTGTACTCGGTGGCAAGCAACACTTAGCCAAAAAATGTGTCACAAAACTGTATCTTTGCAAGGTGGATATTGGTATTATGCGAACTACTTACACTTACTGTCAGCATCCAACTACGCTGCAGTTACAGGATTTTCAGTTGTACAAGTACATGTCTGTTGCATGCAAGCTAATGACTGCGAGCTTACTGAAGGCTGCAGGCAATGCAGAAAGATGTCCTAAGCCCTGACATTTTAGGAAAGAAAAGATAAAGTCACTAAGAAGTACGCTGTGATGGGAGACAGGTGAATTGACCACGATCAGAACACAGGGATTCAGCTAAAGATTACTTAGTTTCAAACTGGGGACAGTGAAGAAAAGACTACAATTTCCCCATAAGCACACATGCTTTCAGGTATAATTAATCTGAAGCGCTAAACTAATCTAATCTGAGCAGGTGTAGGCTGAAATGGTTGTCCATAAATGTTATTACATCACCTTAGAACACAACTTTTATAAATTGTACAGAGTAATACTAAGGTATGCAAGGATTTATGAATATATTCAAGGACTACTCAATACCAGTATAACCAAGGACTACAATTCCTCATCCCAGATACAGTGCAAACTTGGAAAATATTTCACAGTTTGTGCTATGATCTTAGCATTATACACGCTCCCTAGACCAGATTTCCTCATTTTTCTCCCTTCGCTGTGAACAATTCAGTGGAGAAACTGTCTTTCCAACCATGTCCTAGTCATTCATGATCATCAAGAATGTCACAGCAGACAAACAAAGGGAACAGCATACAAAAGCACTATCATGGACTATCTAGATCTAGGTGATCTCTCAGCAAGTATCTTGGTAAAGGGAAAGAATGCTTTGGGAAAGGATATTCTAATCATGGGCAATTCCTAATGAATGCTGGTGACAGTAAAAAGCTGTAGCGAGGTACTTAAGTCCAGAGTAGGGGGGACTGGTATGGAAGTATGACACAGGAACACAGAGTATGGAATTAACGAAGGTGCCCAAAATGAGAGAGAGTACAAAGCTTCAACCCAGCAGGCATCTTTGAAGACACATCTTAAGGAGATACCTGCAAAACATGTCAGTGCCCACGCCAAAATGTGAATCCTCAAAGGAAGGTTTAGCATTTAGCTATGCGAGGTGGGTGTCTAGCCCAGCAGCTCTGGCATTCCACACTCTCCTTCGACACAGGGAGTTTGACCCTAGCTTTGCCAGCTCAACAGTTCATCACTAATGGCAAAACAGTCAAATACTATTCTTCTGGTTTCACAAACAATTACATGACATGGCTTTTCTCTAAGCCAATTAGTCACACTAGAAAACTGCTACACTTCCAGTGCTCTGAGCTGGCAGCAGCTCCAAGCTAGGAGCGCCCTCCTGTTATGCCTCCACTCCAGCTGAAACATTGTGTTCTGTGAAATAGTGTGCAAAAAAAAATAATCCAAGTTTTGCAAGCTTAGCTTCACAGATATGGAACAAAACAAGAAAAGAAAATTCCCTTCCCTTCCTCCTTCTCTTACCCCCATTTCTTTAAGAGGTTTATCTTGGCTAATTAATAAATATTAGAATTACAGTTGACAAGTAAAGCCTTCCAAAGAGTTAAGAAACAATTCCTTTTAAAAATATCTCCTGGGTAAAAGTGCAGTCCCTGCATCTCCCTATATTTTGAATTACAACTGCAGGGCTAAAAGGAAATGCAGCTGTGAAACGGTCCCCAACCAGGTGCAGATGTGAAAATGTCCCTAGAACGTTGGCATGTGCTTGCACTGTCAGATTGAAGGATTGGTCATTGCACCTCCAGCATTCACACAGGGGCAGTGGGAGAGATACAGGCTCCACTGACTGGCTGGGTAACTACTGGAGTTAGAGTGCCACAGTGATTCAACTGCACACAGGGAAACTCCTATTTACTTAAGGAAGCATCCTCGTAGTGCCCATGTTCCCAACAGTTATACAGTATTCCAGTTCCCAACAGTAATCCAGTATTAGGATTAAACATAAAAGGTGCACAATACTATCAACCTCATAATGGCACCAGGATATTGTAGGATTGAGCTTTAAATAGTAAAGAAAGAAAAAAAGTAAAGCACATCATACTTTAGCATCAAATGTTTCCACAAAAAAAAAATTCTTTAAAATGCTTGAAAGCTCTCATATTCACACACTAAAGTGATAACAATAAATGATTTCATTTAAACCAGTTGGTTGCTGACATTAAGAAATTTTGCACCATTTAAAATGTATTAACAGTTATTCCTGTAGCACTACAAATACCTTTACTCAGCTATTTTAAAGTATCAGAATTAAGCAACCATCAAAATGATCACACAGCTTTCCATGTGCTCTGTTTGAATGCTCAAATTTTTCTGGGAAAAAAAACCCCAAACCAAAACTACCAACCCCAAATACCAAACAACCTACAAAGTCTGCTATATGAATAAAAAAACCAAAGAGCTGTCCCCAAAAACATTTGTATAAAAAAGTTCAGTCTTTGAAGAATAAACAATGAGTTCTCTTCTGCATCAAAATGCATTTTTAGAGGTACCATATACAGTGCACAAGGAAAGAATGCAGTCACAGTCTGGAAGTAGCTTTCATTGCAATAATAAGAAATATGTTGATAAATCATAGCGGATAGACAACTTACATAGCCGCTCAAAACACTACAAACTGAAGTGTAAAATAAATGCTTAGTGACTGCTTCCTTGACCATTAACAAAACAAGTTTTAGGAGCCTAACAAAAATGCTGTCAGAACAAACACAGTAAGTTCACGTGAAACACGTTGTTATTACATAGAGATGTCCATCAATGGAATTACAAAATGGTTCCTTAAGTGCAGCAATAAAAAAAAATACTAGTTACCCCACTTCTCCTGTTGAATATCTACTTACATTTTTCTTACGATACTCAACCTGGTACATCCAAAAATTCTCCATCTCAATTTTGGCTTTGTTTGACGGTAACGAACATGCAACTCACTCTACCTGAGAAGCCTTCCTTGCTGTTGTGCAGAGGGATTTAGTAACAGAACTTTTAACAAGAGAGTATTGTGTTGTATCGTGTTGCATCTAACCTATCCAGGTCAAACCAACTGGCAACTGAATAGCTCATGAAGACAAACATAACTGACACCGAAACCCCTTCAAATACAACCACCTGCTCTTGCTTTATAAAAGCCGTGTTGTTTCACCTGCTTTTAGCGGCAGCTTATCTGAAAAGAATATACCTAGTGGGTCACATCATCACATACAAGGCTGGACACAGAGGATGAAATCAACAAATACTTCAGCAATGCAAGATTCACTTAAACAAAACACCATTACTTATATGACACTAATGTCCACCTACAGGCTTCTTGGCAGAGGAATGGCAAATGTAGTCTTCTTAGTTCAGAGGAGACAACTGGATAAAGCAAGGCTTTCAAATTTATTTGATTTCAGTGCTAAAAAGTCTCCTGAGAGGTACCCATACATATTAGGCAGAGGTCAAAGCACCATAAAGATTCAGGTCCAACATGCAAATATAACTAATGCATAATTTCACAAGCACAAGCACTAAGTTACTTAGGTTTTAGCACAACTATGTTGTAGCAGAATATCTACTGTGATTTCAACGGTTCAAATTCTATTCACTAAAACGTAGACTGAGACCACCAACCTATGTTCATAGCTTTCAGATGGCATAAGGTACCCATAAAGAATGGTCCTGAAAGTTAAATTTCCTTACAATATAACTAATCATCATTATTTGTTGTCTTTGTTTAAATTTGCTTTAATTATAAGTGATAAAAATGGAGGGTTTGAAGAAATAAAACAAATTCAGAACTATTGTACGCATACATGCATACTGTGGCACAACCTATGCAATTTAATTTATAACTGTGAAATAATGAAGAAAATTAAGTTTGTACTGCAGTTGTGGTGCAGCTGTAATTGTGGTGTAACTCGCTCTGCACATACCCAGGGCACTTACCCATCAGTTTGCAAGGTGCTCCAGGACCCACCCCTGCCAGTTAGTGCACAGATGATTATAGAGTCATAGAATGGTTTAGGTTGGAAGGAACCTTAAAATTCATCTAGTTTCAACCCCCCCTGCCATGGGCAGGGACACTTTCCGCTAGACCAGGTTCCTCAAAGCCCCATCCAGCCTGGCCTTGAACATCTCCAGGGATGGGGCATCCACAACTTCCCTGGGCAATTTGTTCCAGTGCCCCACCACCCTCACAGTGAAAAACTTCTTCCTAATATCTCATCTAAATCTATCCTCTTCCAGTTTAAAGCCATTCCCCCTCGTCCTATCACTACAGGCCCTTGTAAAAAGTCCCTCCCCAGCCTTCTTGTAGGCCCCTTCCAGATACTGGAAAGCTGCTCTAAGGTGTCCCTGGAGCCTTCTCTTCTCCAGCCTGTACAATGCCAACTCTCCCAGCCTGTCTTCATAAGGAGAGGTGCTCCAGCCCTCTGATCATCTCGTGGCCCTCCTCTGGACCTGCTCCAACAGGTCCACATCCTTCTTATGTTGAGGGCTCCAGAGCTCGATGCAGTACTCCAGGTGGATACAAGTTGATTTGAGAAAAGGAGTTGATTTGAGACAAGGTAACTGACTGAACTCCTCACTTCTGGACAAAGTATTTGACTAATTGATATAGGACCTCTCCCCAATTTCGACAGCCTGAGAGATTGGTCTAGCAGGCTCCTCCTGCGTACATGAGAAGTGAGAGTCCCTGTTCATTGCTTCAGGGTTGCTAACCGCCATCCTTGGTAGAGACTGTGGCCGACCCAACAGCTCCCCCATGCAGTTTCCACTGCCAAAATGACCAAAAAGTACACAGATAAGATACTTGCTGGTAGTCAACAGAAACTGTTCCTGCAGATAACGTCATGTATGACTGTCTTATGCATGCAGCTAGCATAGGAGGAGTTTTGTATGTAGCTTAAGGTAAACCATAGCAATGGATCACACATGCTAGAGTGGTCATGTAAGATCACAGACCAGCTGTACATAAGACCTGAGAACAAACACAGTTTGGGAAATCTTAATTTGAGGTATCTCCCCTGATCCAACTGAAGATGCCCTGCAAGATGTCCTACCACTTGCCACCATCTGGACAATGACTGACAAACCCACTTGAGAGATCTGACTGTCTACACACAGTACACTATGCAAAAGCTCTGAATAAACTGGCCTTTTTAAAACAACCACACTGGCCACAAGTGTCTCCACAACACCACTGAGTTGTAATTCTTCAGTAAAATTCACTAAAGATACAAAAATAGAGATTTTGACCTAAGCAATAACTGTGTGCCTCTGTCAAAGTCTTTGAAGACAGACCCCTACCTGTTACTGTTATATTACTAAGTCTCAAATACAAAATAAAAATATAACTAAGAATACACAGAGGTTTAGATCTGACACAGAAAAGTCTGAGTAAGCAAAAAATAAATGTAACTGAGCCTGTTTGGGCCCTTTGTTTTGCCAATTTTAAGGAGTCTCTTGGCCACGTGAGTCAGTAGCAGTAACCATGTAGTACCACAGTCCCATGTTATGAGCTGGTAACTTCTCTTTGAATAAAATCTTAGGCTGTATGGACTCTGACTGCCCGTCAGATATCACACACACACACACACACACACGCATGGTATGCAGGTAGGCTCTGTCCAGCCGCACACACACTGGATGGAAGGCTGCCAGCTGTTCTCTCTCAAGTATGGACTTCCTTAGCTGTACTTTCACTTGAACTTCCAGTACAAACGCAGATTCATGTGTCAGTCTGAAAAAATTAGTGTGGATCCCTCCTGTGTTTTCAAAAGACTTTAAAATAGTGTGAGAAGTACTGTTCTAGTTTTCAACAGCACAGGAAAATCACTTGGAATTGCTTTCATGTTTCACTAATGGAAAAAAAATAATAAAACAAACAAATATTCAAGGTGTTAGGTATTCAATGCACACTGTAATTTAAAAGCCCGTAACTCATCTGGAGAGTGTCTTCAAGCAGATTAATTGATAAATTTAAGCTTTCTTCTGTGTGACTGATGAATCAACATAAAGCTTTCTGCCCTGGATATTAAAATGCTTTCTGTTTGTTTTTTTTAAAAATGGGTTTGGGGGCGTTTTTCTGCTGTATAATTTTAGGACTATGGTCTCGCATAGATGATGGAAAGATGATCTGTATTCTGTGTGCTCACCAACAGTTTTAAAAGGTCTGCTCAGAAAAAGAAAACAATATCCTATCAAAACTCATCTTTATTTCATTTCTTTTCTTTCTCTTTTTTTCCCCTTAGTTCATCTATTACTGAAACCTCCTTAATTATTTAGAACAGACTTCTCTATTGCCTTGTTAATAATACATTACTCCTCCTGTGGAAAAAGTGAAGCAAATTCATCTCCATGAAAACACTTCACTTTTGGAGTTACCAGAATTGAGAAAATCCTGTAAGTGAGAACTCAAAGGTTGAAATAAAATATATGTAACCAAAAAGAACAGAGAAGCAAAACAACACAGCTCAGTTCTGTTCTACCTGAAAAGCCTGCCTTCAGGTCTGAATTTCTACTTCACAAATCCAAGCCACCCATGTATTTGGTTTTACTTTATATTAGGGTTTATTCTAACGTTGCACCACCTCAAATGTCTGCGGAGGAACAGAGACTGCGAACACTGATGAGAGGGATTTGCAAAACCGAAGTCTGGCATGCAGCAATGAACCATGCCCTGCAGGTCAACAAAACTTGGCTTTCAGATCTATAACCCCATGGATAATTGAATGGACCTCGGAAAAAGGTCACGGTATTTAGTTCTGAAATGGAGAATTTCTCCCTCCAAACCACTGTTTTCTCCTGCTTATGGCAGAATTGAAGCAGGCAACCTACTTCTCTTCTCTGGACGTGAGAGGACAGAAATGCTCTTTAAATCCCAGCCAAAAAAACCCCTACTTGAGCTTTTGTGCCTTTCAGTGCTTTCCTCAGCAGGTCCCTGTTCTTCCACAACTAAGCAAGCCACTATTCTCAAAGCTCTATGACATTTTAAAAATGCCTTTTTAGACCTTCCGTACAGTTTATACACCAGAATATTTAATTGTATTTTGAGATACCTACTACACAAAACTATTCCCTTTTCCACTTGAATATGTGTTCATCCCGTGCACTGCATATATCTTCTATTTGGACCTTTAAACACCACTACTTCTGTGCTTGGCTAGGCACTTTCACAGCAGGTTTCTGGTGGAAAAACTGACAAAGAAGAATGATGGGAAAGAGCTACCTAAATGGATTATGGGCCTTCCCTTCCAGTGAGATAGTGTGTGCATCTAGAAGAACACCTTTTCCTAAAGGCTATCCCCCTCCACCCCTCTCAGACATGTGTGTACCATAAGCTCTATGCTGGTCTCCAGCTATGAACATTATCAAGTATGATGTGAACAGATTCTCTCTCGTTTCACACTCAGAAAACACAACCTAACTGCAGTTCCACAGTCATTTCCATCATGGGTCAGTTTCCTGAAGTCACATTATTGCAGTTGTGCAGCTCTAACTGCTGTTGTATTTGAAAAAGATACCATCATGAGGCTGTAGCCAAATGATGGTCTGCTTTGGTTTAAAAAGTTTTCTGATATACAGATTTTGGAAATATATGTCAGTTGTTCATATCTCATATGTGTGGGCAACTTAAAAAAAAATCTTACTGTATTTATTCAATCGACATTGAGATAATTTTTCAGCTTTTATCAAGTACACAAGTATGACACCTTCCCCACAAACTGATATCCAGAATGTCTTTTATTCAAGTGAAAGCATGCATCACTAAACCAGGGTGCACAAGGCACATGACAGCAAATACTCTCCATTGTTAAATATTAAGCAGGTACTTTGGGACACTATTTATTCACAGAAGTCTGTTACCTGCCTCCTACATCACAGGACTACCAGTTCAATACAGTAGAATTGTCCATCGGTTGTGAGCAATTTTCTTTTTTCGTGTACCTACCAAACATTTGTTTTGAGGATAAATACATTGGAATGACTGAAATTCATGGTAGATTAAACCATGAGTAAACCTGGAAACAGGGTATCTAGAAAACAACTGGATACAGTGATCTGTAGCTTTCTTACAGTCACAGTCATTGCACGTCTCTCCTGACATTCCTAACATTTGTTTCCCAAACTATACCCAGCTGCAGGCCAGCTGAACACTTCTGGATTGCTAGCTTCTCAAAACAGTCTCTGAACACTTCCAACTGGTATTCTACCAAACATTCTGCTGTGAATGTATTGTCCAAATGCTCAGCACAGAGGAGTGACCGTCACTTTCTTGTGAAAAAAGGCAAAAGAGGTTGTCATATTTAATGATTCTCAACTGCAAATAATTTTTCTGACCCCCTGGCTTCATTGCTCTCTCATGGAGATCTCCTAGCTAAATAAAAAGTGACCGCTATTTGGATCTAAAGAGGTCTTACCAGTTTCAATATCATATGATTAACAACACAAAATGATCACAAATATGTTCAAGTAAGTTTTATCTCTAAAAGCAAAATGGTTTGTTAAAAAACAACGTAGGGACAATGTTCAAAGCAGACCTGTAAAATAACTGAAGGTAATAAAAGCACCCAGTTTTCATCACTTATCCGCAGCTCCTTGATACTTCTTGGGGAAGAAAAGGGTGTCTGCCTGAAAGTAAAACACTTTGTTTATGTAATTCTTTCTTATTTCAAGGCCAGGATTTCAAATCAGACTGAATAACATCTCTGGCATATACTGGTTACACTGAAAAGCTCCTGTCTGAGATCCTGTTTCTTTCTCAAGGGAGACAAAAGAAAAATCTACATTTAGATGAATGGGCTTCAACTATGTTTTTATTATAATTGACCACTCATGGTCAGTTAGTCAGGACAACCTAATTTTGCCCAATTTACTGCTAAGCAATTCTAGGAATGCTTTGTTAAAGAAAGCAGACTGTTCAGACTGTTCATGAGTTGGCATCTGAACCAAAGAACCCAGTAAAGCAAATACATACCTCACCTTCAGTGAAAACAGAATTCCTGCCCCATCCCAAGTCCCGTCTTCTACAACATGTATTCCCCTCAATCTGCTACAGATCTTCTAAACTATTTGCTTAATTTACTTCCTCTTTCCAAAAACACAGACTGTCTGCACATCTACAGCCATCATCTATCTTTGCACTGAGCAATACTAACTGTCATTATACATCACTGTTTTGATTACAGCCAGCGCTGAAAATCTCAGTCAGGTTCTTATCTGACAGGCAATGAAAAATATCGACTGAGAAATTAATTTTTGGTGCAAAACAGAAACCCCTATGTACTACAATACCTAATGTACATACAGAGACGAACAGAAACACCTGCTTTCTTTACTATATGAACATACCAGGCTGAGTCCTACCAGCATACCTTAGAAAAATTAAATTCTGCAAAGTGCAGCAAGATTTTAGAGAGCAGCTAGAACACCACCAGGAAGGACTCGGTGGTCTCAGAATCCCCAGTCTAATGTCAGTGAGACCATCATGGTATTGGGTGTTATAATCAGACAATCAGGAATCACCAGGAAGTTCTTTGATCCTCCCAGACAAAGATGGCACTTACAAACACAGACATATTGAACATACCATATATATGGTGAACGAAACATACAGCAAAAGAGTAAATCTGGAAGCAACATGTCTCAATCAGCTTGCATGTTTTTTCAGCAACTCGAACACCATGCTCCAAAAATCTTTCCCCATTTGTAGAATGTTAGCCTTCATCATTTTGAAGGCAGATAAAAAAATCAGAAGCCTGTCATAGATCTACAGGGCATGTGATCTTTTTTTCACCGTCTGAATTGCCTTTGCGGAGGCTGAGGTATTTTGGATAGTTCTGATGCATTCCTAGAAGGTTACAATAATTCAGTGTAAAACACCAAATAACCCCAAAAATGTTCTATCTTTCGGTGTTCTTCCAAAAAACCAAAGGTCACAAAAAACATTCCACAGCAATAAAGAGGATGGAGCAGATGTTTGCAGTGCAGTTATCCTTGAAGTAATAGCATGGGTCCATATGATGGATTATTTTTGGCCAGTAAATTTAGCATACCAGCTCTTCTCATGTCAGGTATAAATGTAATGCAGTTACCAGTTGTTTATGAGTTTATTTTATTAGAAATGCAGAAAACCCATAAAGTTTCAAGTAAAGATTACCACACAGGCAGCTGGAACCACAGACTGTGAACTGATTCTGATCCAAGTTAAGCCTCATGCCAAAAGTACAGAATTTCAGAAATGCAGATGCTGTAAATTTGAACAATGGCCTTCAACACTTAGGTTGCTGGAGAGTGAATAGACTGTACACTGATAATGTAATATACTGAGGTTCATAACACATTTCTAGAGCCTGAAAGTGGACAAAAAACCTGCAAATTTTCTGGAATATGAATCTGACCTATGATACCACCATAAAGAATATTAACAGATATCTGATGGAACTGTTAGAATTGTTATGTGACAGAAAATGAAACTTAGGAACCTAGAATTAACAGAAACACATAAGGATAGATAACAGACAACAAAGTGTTCAGTAGTCATTCTAAAATATCCCATGGCCGTGAAAAATGTAACAGCATTTGTTTCAGAAAAAAACACATAAAGAGCTTCATGTGACAAATTCTTGCACCATGTAACTGGGGTCAGTAGTGCTTCATAAAGAAAAACTTGGCGCACTGATGATGCACATGCGTACATCTTATGTGTCCCTTAGAGTACAAATTTAAAATAGACAAAGTACTACATACTTTACTGAAGGATGAGTAACAGAACAAGAACAAAATGCACCCTCCTTCACTGCCATGTATGTCACAATTAAAGGAACGAGACATACATAACCTGAGAGCTGAAAGCTTTGTATACTCACATCTCCATCTAGTGGCCTCTGGTCGTCAGAGTCCCTGGTTGGACTGATGTCCTGCCTCATCACCCAGATAGGCTCCTTAGGTTCATCAGGGGTATAAGGAGAACGGATGGTCCTTGTCTTCACTTCCTCAATAGCTTCTTTAATATCCTTGATGGCCAGTGAAATTGCATCTCTCTTTTCCTTGCTGTACCTCTGTACAGATTCTCCCGAGCTGGGTGTAACTCGAGAACCAGCTGGGAGCTGGCCATTACTTTCATGTCCACTACCGGCAAGAGCATGTTCATGCTCCAAACTCTGCTCCGCCTCTGGCATGTCTTCAGCTGCTTTGTCTAAGCTCTGGGAGCTCATGCTCTGCTTCACCTCTGCTACAATCTGATCAATGTCCTCCTCTTGTTCATAACTATCCATTCTTGGGTAGGGCGCAAACTCTGCCTCCTTCTCAGGGCTGTCAGACTCTCCATCAGACCGTTCATCATAATGGTGAAGGCGGGCACCAAGTGCCTCCTTGCGGTAATTGTCAGCTTCCTCCCTTTCCCGCTCATACTGTTGGATCCCCTCCCTAACATCGAGGTCTGGTGTATCTCCTATCTCCTCATACACGTGCTCCTGCAGTCCGTAGTCAGCGTAAGGCTCAGCATACTGTTCATCCTCTCCTCGGTGGAAGAGCCGATGTGTGTAGACATAACCCGAGTAGGCTGCATTCATGGCTTCCTCGTGTTCAATGGAATGGAAATGTAAATGATTGGGCAATGTTCGATTACGAATGGCCTCGCCATGCTCAGCCTCAGCATTCTCCGTGTACTCCTCAGACTCAGGCCTATACTGCACCGCATATGCACTCTCATCCTCATTTTCCTGAACCCTCTCTGTGTCGTAACTGTCCTCCACTGTGGCTATCACATCCCCTTCTGCAGTATCCGTGTGATTGTGGAAACCACTCTCAGTGCTGGCTGACCGAGCTAACATCCCTTCCTCCTCCTGCCCAGACAGGCCCCCTTGGCTGCTGTTTGTATGCCTTGGGTAGCGAGTTGCATACCGTTGTTCCTCTTCCACCTCTGGGTGCTCCAAGTCAGCCTCCACTGACTCGTTCACTGCTCCAGTTGCTGGCTCTTCACTTACCTCCCCCTCAGGCGGTCCAACCAAATGGTTCATGGCAAGTTCTGATGGGTAGGTCACTTATTCTATTGACATTTTGTCTATCACAGCTGGAAAGAAATAAAAAAAAACCTCTGACGTTACTCTTTAAAAAAGTGGAGTTAATAAACAGAAGCAACAAACGGCACCCGTTTTTCCCCAGTAGGCAAACATATGACTTCATCAGCTCCAAAGTCAGACAATAGCCAGCACAACAGTATGACCTCCCACGCAAATGACCTCCAACAGCAGCAACCACCAAGGACCCACTTGGGGACTGCAATTCTCACTTCTATGGAGAAATTCTTTGTGGAAGAATCATTTCCAAGCAACTCCTTGGAGATGCTCCTATGGACTGTTGTGGCATTTCAATTAAGTTGGCAGGCGCATGTTAGAAAAGCTAACTTTTGCCAGGGGCTCAACCATGATAGAGATATGACAGAAATATTCCACCTTTGCTCCACCGCTCTCCCTACAGCTCACTAACTCGGTGCAAAGGAAGGATGCTGTAATTCAAAATGACAGATTTAGTCTCATCACAGGAGTCTGCAACTGCCCAGATACATGACAGCTATGCATACTACACTTCTCTGGCATGGTATCTTCGGCTGAGCTAGTCACCCTATGCACTTTTAAAAAAATCATTAGAAATAAAAATGCCCTCTCAGAATATCTGAAGTACCTGTTCCTTCTCCCTAGAGAAGGACATGACAGCTGGATACAACATAGTTACCTTTGTGGAATGTATCTATAATCACTTAAGATGCCTTCTACACCAAACATATTTCTTAAAACATGGAGAAGACATTACTAATATTCATAATCACGACCACATTGAGACTAGTGAGGCATCTTAGCTTTTCTGACTTTGAGTAACAATCTCAAAATATGATATAATTACTAAAGAGGTCTGCCAATAATAATAAATACACAGGCCACAGAAACAGCAAAACCCTGTAAGAATACAGATTAGCTCCTATAAGTTTCATAGAGCAAACAGGCCTACCTAGCTGAGAAGATTTCATTTTTATGTAACAGCTTCAGCTATTTTGAACCTTGCCCTATTTTTAAAATGTAGTGTCATAAAAAGGACATTTTATGTCTTTTTAGGTCTCCAAGTCAAACCAGATATCCATAAACAAAATACAGCTCTAGCCTGTGGCTTATCAGTAAGTACTAGAAGAAAAGGTACCTGTTGGAAGACTTCTAACTTGAAGGATCTATAAGAGCATGTGTCAATTACCAATTAAAAAAAAAATTAATGTGAATGTAAAATAGAACTTGAACCACACCTACTGAACTGAGGCAGAGAGGCCCAGGTGACACTTTGCTGACTAAATGAGCTCTGTGCAAAGCAGCTGTAGGAATAACTTCCTGTGACAAGAAAGCAACAGTAATTCCAGTTGCCCTCTATTAGAAAAGTTACAGGCAGGCAAGGCTAGGTGGGAGTTACTTGCACTATATTTCCATTGGAAATCTAGTGGGTGCAGCTGCCAGCTCAGCCAACACTCCTCCTTGTCTTTTTCACACCTAATGTTTTAGCCTTTAAAACACGCAAGTCCTTACAAAATACATCTTGGCCCTTGTTCCAGACAGATCTTTTCGTTTTCAGGAACAGCCCATGCATAGCTTTAACAAATCTAGCATGCTGTGTTTAACCTCTAAGACTGGCCTTTCCCACCCTCATCACATGGGAGAAAAATGTATACTATGTCATACAGTATACAAAAAATGCGGTTGTAGAATAATAGCCAATAAATCACATTAACTGAACAGATAAAGATGTTCTACCCAAACTAATCCCTTTCAAAATAACTATGAAAAAATTCAGTTTGTTTTTTCCAGCTAAAAAAGGTATGTTAGTAAGAAACCTTCAGTGGCATGGTAAGGTCTTTTGCAGCTAAGACTCGCAAGGAATCAGGAAATAATGGGCAGAATACAGGTGGGTATGCAGGTCTGTGACCGAACGAAGAAAGCAAACACTCTCCTCCCCGCAGCATATGACATATTATTTACATAAACAAGAACTACTTTATTGGAGAGCTTTCCATCTTAAGCCCACAAAAAGAACGGTGAAGATACCAATGCATAACAGCCCTTTGAAAAGTCCACCCCAGGCAGGATTTCCTCTTTCCACTGAAGTCAGTTATAAAATTTCCATTGCTTTGCACATAGAGAGAATTAGGCTACAATAGATGACTGTTTAAAAATCTTGCCTTAAATCTGCTGCATTCAAAGTAGCCCCTGACTCGCAACCTAAGTGTCATTGGTCACCCACAGAAAAAGGACAGTACTCGCTGAAAGACATGAAGTTACACATAAACACAGGGTGACAAACTGTCACAGTTTATCCCCAGCTGGCAACCAGGACCACACAGCTGTTCACTCACTGCCCCACACCCAGCAGTATAGGGAGGAGAATCAGGAAAAAAGGAAACCTTGTGGGTTGAGATAAAGACAGTTTAATAGAACAGTAATGGAAGAGAAGACAACAATCACAATTATGATAAAAGAATATACAAAATCAGTGATGCAATGCAATTGCTCACCACTCGAAGATCCATTGCCCAGCCCCTCCCGAGCAGCAATTGCAGATTTCTGACCCCAGGCAGCCCCATTTATATACTGAGCATGACGTCTATGGTACGGAATATTCCTTTGGCCAGCTTGTCCTGTCTGTGCTCCGTCTCAGCTTCTATGAGAATCTGAAAAAGTCCTTGACCTAATATAAGCATTACCTAGCAACAACTAAAACAATATGTATTATCAACATTATTCTCATACTAAAAGAAAAACACAGCAGCTACTCTGAAGAAAATTAACTCTATCCCAGATGAAATGAGGGCACCAACTTCCTGATATCTTTATCACATGTATCCTGCTACACCTTTAATTGAATTATGTTAAGTTAGAAAAGAAGGCAAAATTCAACTGCATGAAGACTTAACTTTACCTCCAGTAAAATAAGGTATCAAATGCCATAATATTTACAACAATGGAAGTTCTGATAATATCTGAAAATATGTGATCCTGTTTTAGAAGTCTTAATACAAGCTCACAGCATAATAGCGCACTATGGACAAACATCATGACTGACAGGTCTAGCTATGAGAAACAAATACAGAGATTACAAACCATACAAAATATTACTAAAAAGCACCTGAGAGCCTCAATTGCCCTCAGTTGAAGAATGATCTCGGGTTAATTTCAAATATTGATAGCCTGAAATTTTCAAGGTTGTGTTTTTTGAGAGGATGAGGAGGACACTTCAAGCTTTAAAGCTTTTTACCGGAAAAGGTCCTCATCTGTTTGCCCTTCCTCCAATAATTTCCATTTAATTTCATTTTTTAATTTTGCAAACAATAAAATATTATTTTCAAATGTATTCTAA
Organism: Himantopus leucocephalus; assembly: GCA_003993805.1. Lineage (NCBI taxonomy): Eukaryota > Metazoa > Chordata > Aves > Charadriiformes > Recurvirostridae > Himantopus > Himantopus leucocephalus. The sequence goes on from RSEF01000031.1 coordinate 35,407,019, forward strand.
AATTTTCCAAAAAAAGGAGAAATCTTAATTGTCAGAAAAGAAGATAAGCTTACTTATAAAACTGCAGATCTGAATAAATGCTCTTAGGTCACCTAAGCCCTAATAAACTTCAAGGAAAAGTAAGCTTCTAAGTCAAGTACATTTATTTAACTGTTTAACAATCAGCCTTTAGGACAGTAATTTAAAGAACCACCTATTAAGTTTGGGGGTTAGAAGCACTAAATCCCTTTTCATACATGGTAGCTGGAAGACTACTAAAAACCACATTTTTTTTATTCTTAATATTTTCCTCAAGCAGATACAAGGTCTGCCCGATTTTTCTCACCAGGCCTTCAAAAAGCACTTTACTTCCAGCAAGCAAACAAAAAATCAATAACCTACATAAATTGCCAGGCAGAAGAGAATATGAGCAAGAGAGGTCATCTGACCTTAGAAATAAAGACACAGCACCCATCTGAAAGATATTACACTCTCACATTAATTACCCAGAACAGCAGCTGTGCTCCAGTAATCAAACATATATGGGAAAGTGCTCTGTAAGCACTCTTAGCTTTGCACTCAGGACTTGATGGATGAATCTGTCTCCAAAATAGAGAAATCACAGTCTGATTACTACTGCAACTAGCTCTTCACTGAAGGTTAAACTACCTTCCTGCCTATATAGAAGAAAAATTAAACATCTCCACATATTTCTCAAACAACATAAAGAAAAAACTTGGAAGTTTAAGGATTTTTCTCTGCTACTTGATATTAAAAGAAGTATTTAAAACACCACCAAAGGGCATACTATCATCTTGGAGCAAGACCACAACATCCATGCCCAGTGCTACTCATGAAAAGACATGGAATAAGAAAAGGTGAAGATGTGAGTGTTCAGATTCCAGTTTGGTTTGTTATTTGTTTCCCAAATCCAGATGTATAATTGTTTGCTTTCTTGTGCATGCAGGCAGAAAGGAAGCTTTTTTTTTTATTTTTATTGTTCCAAGTATGTCTTTTAGAGTTTACTTTATAAAAGCACTATGCATCGTATTTCCACAGTCTAATCCTAACTTTTTGGAAAAAGATCACACTCTCGATAGGTCTGTGTACTATTGCTACTGTCTCACAATAAAGCTGTGTGCCACGTGGAACCTAGACTACACATACACACACACATACGCACTGTTATTTGTCATACATAGGATTACAGGATAACTCAGTTAGGAAGGGACCGCTCCAAGTTAGGAGGTCTCCACTCCAAGCCCTGCCCAAAGCACAGTCAGCTCTGAGCTCAGACCAGGCTGCTCAGGGCCTTACCCAGCTGGGGCTTGATAACCTCCAAGGCTGGAGACACCACAACCTGCCTGGGCCGTGGCTCCACTGCTGCACTGTCCTTGTGGGGAAAATGTCTCTACCTTACAGTCAGTTTGAATTTCCCCTGTTTCAACATGTGCCAGCTGTCTCTAGCCCACCCTCCACACAGTACTGTGAAGAGCCTGGCTGCATCTCCTCCATCCCCCAGGCTGTTGTTGGGTGCCCCCAAAACCATCGCTTCTCCCAGCTAAACCAGCCCCGGTCCCGCAGCCTCTCCTTGCTCTCCAGCCCCACCATCTCGGTGGCATCCCCCCACCAGTTTGTCAGTGTCATTCCTGGGTTGGGGACCCAAACTGGAGGCAGTACCCAGGTGCGGTCTGACAGCCGCTGAGCAGAGGGGACAGTCCCTGCCTTCTCCTGGCTCTCAGGGACGTGTCCTGCTCACACCGCCCCAGGCAACGCTGGCCCTTTTTTTGCTGCCCAGGCTGTGCCCCAGAGCTGCTCCTTGGCCCCACCAGTCCCAGCCTGTATCATTGCTAAGGGTATTTACATACATACTTTTTTTTAATTAATCTTTTCATTTATAAGAAGCATAACTATTTCATCTTATTTTGCAGAACTTTTGCAAGGGAGAAGTTAGTATGCCAGTTGAGCATGTAAGCAAACATAGTTTTGTCTTCCCTAAAAAACTTTGGACATATTTACCCATGTCTTCCATGAAAAATAGCTATTCTTTGGACGTATTTACCCATAACTCCAAGTCACACTAGAAGCAGAGAGACCCCTGACTGAATTTGCAAAGGCAACCCACCCAGTGCAAGTTGTCTTGGCACATTCTCTGAGGAATTTCACAGAGCACCGATGTTTTTCCAGACTGCAGCAATACACCCATGTTTCACTTGTACAAATACAGTTATCTCAACAAGACATATGAACACAAGCCACCTTTCCAAAAACCAACATAGTCTTTTAGCAAACATATGTCTTTGAGACACATCTTCAAAATCTTTTTTCGTTTGTTTTGGTTTTGTTTCAAAAGAGCCCCTATGGTATAAAACAGCTGAGAATTTAACAGCATATGCAATGCCCCTTTAGAGAGAATTCCCCACCTCTCCTGTGTTACGTGCCTCTCTTTTTTGAACTGTAACCTGCTTGGGAAACCTGGCTGCTTTTGCTGTAGTGTGCTAAGCAAGCTCATCCAAAACAGCTTTAAACAAAAAAAAGCTGTAAAAGGTATGTTTCTTGCCAATCAGCGAAGGCAGCACCTGGAAAGTGACATTAACACCCCATCACCTGCACACACATACACACACTGGTTCATACCGACGAGGCTGAATGACTGTGAACACTCATAATACTGTATTTGTAAAGCAGGAAACCTGCATGCACAGTATTGCTCTGCACACACAATTTTCTGCATGTGCCTGAGGAATCCTTGTATCTCTGTAATATTTTAAACAAGTTAAACAAATTATTTTTTAGTATTTCCTGCAAAGTCTTTTACTCCAATTCTGTTTATAATAACCTTGGAAGCTTTCATTTCTGAGTCCCAGGCCTGCTTCTGATTTCGGGAGGAGCAAAGTTTAAAACACACATTAGTCCCTGTTCAACAGAAAAGCCTTTTGTTTTCTAGTAAATTTCAAAAGGGGTTAGCTTCTACAGGCATCATTCTTTTCTGACCAAAACTAGCCTAAAAAAGTACAGAGATTCCTAACAAAAAGTAAGGAAATCCTGTTATTAAAATAAAAGAGCGCTGTATACTAGCCCATGCTTACAACATCAGCTTGGCCATGGCACCTAAAAGAAGTCCTGTGTCTAACAAGAGAACTACAACTGGCCAAAAATCAAGCACTGTGGCACAAGACTCAGTGGCCTGCCATTCAGGTTTCCGCACAACTGAAAGCACACAGGAAGTCAAATTTTGGGCACAACAGAGGAAAAAAATGTAAAATCATGAATTTATGACCAAAGAACCCCTGAGCTACTAGAACAGGACCATCACAGGATTTAAGTCTGCAGCAGAAAAATAAAAAAACCCTACAAAGTCCTGGGAAGACATAATTACCTCTATTGTTTAGATACAAGTAGTTGTAAACTTGTCCATATAAAACACAATCAAACAGTATGTTATTAACACCAGAGATCCATATGGAAAAATAATGAACAGAGTACACTAGTCACACTGGAATGGAAATGAACTGGATTAAGCCACAGTGTGCACCTGAGTAACCCGAAGCCAAATCATACATCAGATTTCAGTTTCCCAATGTTTCTATATCTACTTTGGCTCTCAGCAGGGTATAAAATTCTGTGGTGGAAAGGGTGAACATGTGTCAGCAGCAGACTTTCCAAACCACATCATCTCAGACTAACCCTATGATTACAGGGAATTAATTTGAATTTCTGCTTCCAATTTAAAAATTGTTTACATCAGCCTCTAAACATCTCTTTTAATTGAACTGACATCATAACTAATATCATCACTCCCTCGATAATGGATAACAGAATACTAGGACCATACCGTATTTTGCTCAAGAGCATTTTTAACTCTCCATTTTTTAATTCTATGTACCTACTTTTGTTTTTGAAGTTTCTGTTTTGATAACACAACTTCACCCTAGCTGCAAGTCTTCAAAAGCACATTCCCATTTCATTTACTGTAGCACAGAAACTGGTGAAACTAGAGAAGACCAGTTTAAAAAAATTACAATTTATCTGATAAATACACCTTTTCGTAAGATTTGAAAAATTTTATTTTATTTATTTTTATATTTATATTAGATTTATTTTATATTTATATTATATTTATTTTTAGGAATAAAAAGATAAACTATTATATTTACAAACTTAACAGCTTATTGAAAACAGCAATGATTTACCACCAGTTGAAATAATCTCTACCTGTTTTTAATATGGGTTTAAAACAATAAGAAACAGCATTTTGGAAGTCTTCAATTAATGAGAAATTCTTTTAGGAAACTAGTAATTAGCTTTAGGCATCCTAAGTATTAAACTGAACATCTGAAAAAAAACCCCGTTTCCAGTTCCACTGAACCTGAGCACACTCAACAGCTGATGACCAGTATGCAGTTAACAATGAAGCCAACACAATAGACACAAGATAAAAAAAAACAAACCAGCTCCTTCATTCCCTGCCCATGGGGCTCCTTTCCTCCAGGCCCATGCCTGCCCCCATGAAAAGGAAGGGGAGCTGACAGAAATCCGCACCTGACATAAAACCCCAAACTTTTGTTAATAGTAAACAGGTCTAGAATTAAGGAGTTAGTGAGTTCTCAAAAAACATTAACTTTTCTCCCCTTCTAATTCCCCTCTTAACAAAACTAAAATTTAAACTTGAGCAAGAAACACCATTCCATAATCTTCAATGCGGACAGGCCAGATCTTGGAAGTGCCTAAAGATGAGTGAGAAGAGAGAGACAGAGGTCTCTTGAGGACAGGGCTGGTAATGCTTTAGGGCACTGGCGAAAGAGAGTGCTCTGATCAGAAAAGGAACAAACCCTTCCCATCACCTGGTGAAGAAACAGTGAAATCCCTGAAATCCCACTAACAAAGAGATTTTATTTAAAGGTATAGTCAAAGCTGAAAATTTACAAAATTATAAAAAAAAATCCCAACCCAAAAAAAGATAAAATCTTAGTAGTTTCAAGCTGCAGTATTCCTGGAATTAAATGCTACTTCAACAGATTTGAGCTTGTATCTATGTAACATTAATTCTCAGGGAAAAAATCACAAGAAACAAAAACTATGGAACAAAAGAGAGACAAAGGAGGAGGAAGTAGGAATGCACAGATACAGGCTACAGGACATTAAAATTAACTATTTTTCTCCCCCCCTACATGGACCGCTTTCTCTTCTACTGTATTTTCTGTTACCATTTGTTCTGTTACCATTACCACACAGTAAGCCCAATCTCATCTCCAACCATCAAGTTCTAATAACACCTGCAGATCCTTTTACTTCTTACATTTCAAGGAAAAACTGCTGATTCAGCCCACATTAAAAAAAACGCCAAAGCTGTACAGACCAGCTCATGAATTTCCAAAGGCTCGAAGAAAAACTAATTTGACACTTTCTTTTTCTCATAGATTTGCAACTGTGCTACAGTGCTATACTGTAAAGAGAGCCCCATGGTCCGCTCCAAAACCTCACAGAAGGATGTCATCCATTTATTTCCCAAGCATAGTCCTGAGTGATTAGAGAAAAAATTCTCAAGCACATCTTCCACTGTTATGACCTTTCTGAAATGTTGTGGCCACTCATCAGCACCAGAGCAGATGCGCCACTAGGCACCACGCACCAGATCCTCAGCTGCAAGAGGCCTGGCTGGCAAGACCAGCACCTTCCTGCATTTGACTGACCTCACCCAGACCCGTCTGCCTGTTCCAGGCTCCGCAACAGCAAAGTTTTTTCTAGCCCAAAACATTAAAAATTTCTGCGCCCTCAGTGACATAGGAAGCAAGAGACACCCTGTGCTCCTCCCCAGAGCTGATGAGAGAAGAGTTAGTTATTCAAACAGGGAGGACATCAACATCACTCTTTTCCTCTGCGCTGAGGAAGATCGTCACTGAGACCTACTTTTCAGTACAAGCATATTTCTGTTAGTGGAACTAGCTGCTCCAAGGCAACTTACATGTTAAATCTGTCCTCCAGACATAATTAAACCCTAATGAAGGCTGGCATTTCTCCATGTCTACAGCTCAGAACAGAACTTGAAGAGTATTAGTAATTGCACTGTACACAGCTCAGGGACCTCAGATCTGTCTCTCAAATGGCAGTTTGCTCAGAAAATACAGTCTGGAGAGTGGGAGCGACGTGTGTCTACAGCCACAGGGGTCCCACCAGGTTAAGGAAAAAAATATAACTGTTGGTGCTGATCTAGTGTTAACCAGATGACACACTACTGCCAGATCACAAAAATCAAAACCAGATGCGTTCTGTCAAAACCACAAAGCTTTCTATACACTTGCCAGTCTCCACCCACTAAGAAAAAAAACTTACCAGAACACAATTACACAGGAGAGAGTTCAGCAGAAAACAGAGAAAATTGAGAGAAGTCACCAAAACACACTTTTCACATCCCTATACATTTACAGCTAGAACCTCCACGCAAACCAGTCCCAGTCAAGTAATACATACAGACAATGGGAAAAAAGGATATAGTGTGACAGCATTTAAAGATGCAGTCATAAGCAAAACAGAACATAAATAAAAGATTTTCTAAACACATGCAGGGTGGCAGTTGTCTTCTTTTTTTAATTATTTGTGCCCCCCACCCCCACCCTGCAGTGCTTTTGTCTCCCTTCCAAACAGAACTGACTTAAATAAAAACTTCAGATGGCTCACATTTCTGTAGAAGTAGGTTACTTTGTCTTCTCTTTTTATATAGCAATATTTAGATTTTAGTAGAAGAGTATATTCCATTTAAAATATTTTTATTATGCATTCTTAACCTATAAGAATAAAATCTTTTTATATTATTAATACATCCAAGTAGTGGAATTATAGCAGAGAAAACCAGCAAATAAAAAGGGCAGTTGTAAGGCAAAATACATTTCACATGGATAAACTTACAGGAAGAACAGTACAATCCTGAAATGTTTTGATACATGAAATAATTAAAATATTTAGGTATTCCTCTATTAACATTTTTCTCCTTCTTTGCTCTCAGACAGTGTGAGAGTCAATGGCTCCTTTCACTTATCCTCAGAAGTTATTATTAAGTCAATGTATTTCAAAGACATGCATGACCCTTTCTCTCCAGGAAATGGAAGCCCTAATTATTTTGCTTTATTATGTTTTATAAAGATAAAGTAAAATGCCTCATAAATGTTCCGTGAAACCTAAATAAGAGGGATTCTATAATGCCAGGGAACAGTATATTTAAAGTTATTCTGATTTATCTTTTTATTCCTTTTCAACAAAGGATCATCCCTCCCACAACAGAATGTCTTTCTCTTCTGACATCCAAGCTTAAGTGTGATATTTAAGGCTCTATTCTCTAACGCTATTTAACTCAAATGAAAAGCCATGCTGGTCTGGTCCCTGCTATCCATCAGGCGAAGGGACGGTTTGGACCTCTCTTCAAATATCTGACCTTGGCATAAGTGACCTTGGCATGAGTGACCTTATTAGACATACCAATTTCCCTTTCCTTTGCTATTCTACAGCATCACTTTGGTTTTAATTTCTTAAAGTCAGAACAAAAAGTACTGAGGATTTGATCTTTCTCATGGAAACATGCTTTAAAATGATGGTAGGAAGCCACTGAATTAACTTCAAATACAGAAGTGTATTAAAAAAGCAATGAAAATAATAAAGAATTTTCTATTTCTCACAGCTCTGTAGGTTGCTACATTGCCACTTTACTACAGAATTTGACACCGTGTTTCAAATCAGTCAGGCAGATGGCTACCGTTGGTATTAAGTCACATGGACTTTCCTGGACAAGTAAAGCTTTTAGCTCTATAAAAGTTGTAAAAACACACGGTGAACAGTAAATCTGACCTCCTAAAAAGCACAAACCATTCTGACCCCCTAAGCTCTTGCTTGCTTGAACTGCAGGATAAACCATTCAGCAAGACCTGCAACTTCCAAAGTTCGTCAACCCACATCATCCATTCCATTATCCCACACAGGACTGATGTTAAGCCGCCACGCTACAATTATCCAGTCATTCGCTTTACAGTTTAAAATATTAGCACAAAATAAACTTCCTTACAGTCTTTTGGGACTCTGGCATTGTTATAATAGCTATTGAAAACTAAAGAGTCCAAAAGGCTCTTCTGCCACACCCTTCTAAAGATGTTAAATCAGTTACCTGAATAGAACAATTTTTACGTACAAAAGCAGCTGGTCAACAGTAGGAATTTAGCACAGCCAAGCTTCAAGACTTCGGAACAGGCCAATTTCTGCAGTTACTCATGCAGATCCTGAGCTCAAATACACAACATCCAAGCTCTGGAACTAAAAGTGAGTCACTAGAAGACGAAGTAATGATTCAAAAATGTGACTAAAGCAGGCACACGATTAAAAAAAATACAGTCAGTCCAGGGAAAACATTGATTGCTCTTTCAGGCCTATGACCAGGGTTTTGGCTTTTGTGAAAGTCTCTGACCTTCTGACACTCATCAATTCTAGTGGGAAAAAAGTCTGGAAAAGGGGGAAGGGAGACGAAGGGGAGGGGAAGGGAGGGAAGGGGAGGAGCACAAAAAAAAAGTCTGCAGCTTGCAAGAGTGAATAGATTGTCATCTACACTTGTCAGAGCCAGTTTCTAAGAGTGGGTCTACGTTTGTGTTTTAGTGTGAATCTGAAGAATGCTTTTGAACGGCAACTTCTGATGGTCCTGACACACTGCACTTCAGTGCACACTGCAGAGCAGCCTTGGCGATCACATAATGGATTTCTTTCAAACAACAATCAATTGGCAGAAGAGAGATTCAGAAGTGCACCTAATTCGTTCAGTCTCCCGGTGAGCATTAAGGCACAGGACCGGTCCAGAGAGAATGTGATATGAGACTCCTCAAATGTGTGTAAGGCTATACATTAGGCCCTTGGTACCAAATGTTCTGTCCTACAGATCCACTCAGGCTGCAGCTAAGTCAGGGACAGCCCTAGAACCGTTCCACAAAACATTTGCTTGATAATATCCATCATAATTTCTAACTTATGTTCACTCTTTTAATCACACAGGAATATTTTCTCTCGGATGCTTTTTCACTAGTGGCACAGGGAAGATAAAGGGAAAGACAAAAATATTACGGACACAGATGAAATATTTGAGAAACCAGTATATTCTGGTACCTGCTTGCACACTTGGACGGTTCTTACAAACTCACAGAGTCAGAAAAATGTTGATTGGAAGTCACCACTGGAGATCACCCAGACCACCCAGCTCCTTGAAGTGGAACTAATGCCAATACCAGACCATGTTGGTCACAGCTTTGGCTGGCCAAACCCTGAAACCCTGTGTAGATGGGTTATTCCACCATCTCTTTGGGCATCCTGTTCTGGTTTTGTACTAGCTTTACAGGAAAGAATTTTTCCATTATGATCAATCTAGATATGCATTACTATGATAACTTGGTGCAGTTGAAACATCAGAATTGACCTTACCAACAACTTCCTTATTTGTTCATATAATGTGCCTGTTAATGAGTAAATATGAGCTTGGAAAAAAACATCCAGAGGCCCAGGAGACAGAACAACATAAGGCAAAAATGGGAGGGTGGAGTGGCACAGAAAAGAAGGGGAATATGACACACAAGGTATATTAGTAAGGCAAGAATTGCTTCATAATAGTGCCTTCTGCAATCATCTCTCATTCAAATAGTTGCAAGTAATCTAGCTGAAGATCTGGCATTCAGTTTTAAAACCTTGCCAGTGGTTTAATTTAAATTCTTTATGCTTCACATTACTGTTTGGACTCCTCAGTCTTGAAAAATAAGTAAGGTACCAGAGTCAATGACACTTGCTTATTATTAAATCCATGGCCATGTTTTGCTTTCATTTTCTTTGCATGTATCCTGGTATTTTTTGCCTTTAAAAAATACATTAAGAAACTACATAAGCTATAAAGAAAAATAACAAGTCTTGGGGAAAAAAAAAGAGATGGAAAATTGGCATCCAATTTCTTTAAAAAGTATTTAGAAAATCCATTATTTTCCTCCTGAATACATTGTGAATTTCATTGTCTGGGATCATTAGACATTGGCTAAGATTTATCTGGTGGCACTAAAAAATTTCAAAGACTCACATTACCTAATTCAGTTAAAAACAGACTTCTGAATGACTGTTACTTTAGACTGGAATTGTTAAGTGAAACTACAGCTCCAGTATCTTTGCAGGCATGCCATGTTTTCTAACCAAAAGACTGTAACTTTCATGTAACCATTTTTGAAGATGCTATTAACAGATTCTTCTTTTATGTACCAGGGTGTGGTGGGTTGACCCTGGCTGGACTCTAGGCGCCCACCAAAGCTGTTCCATCACTCCCCTCCTCAGCTGCACCATGGGAGAGAAAATAGAACAAAAAGCTTGTGGGTCAAGATAAGGACAGGGAGATCCCTCAGCAGTTACCATCACAGGCAAACCAGACTTGACATGGGAAAATTAGTTTAATTTATTACCAATCAAATCAGAGAAGGGTCATGAGAAATAAAATCAAATCTTAAAACACCTTCCCCCACCCCTCCCTTCTTCCCAGG
>RSEF01000031.1:35417635-35462809 GCA_003993805.1 Himantopus leucocephalus
AGAAGAGCACACCAGCGCATTAGGGCACGCACAGCTCCGCGCAGTATTATCCCTCCGACGTTAAATAGAATAATTAAACGGGTAAAACGAGCGACAGCACGTAATCGCCCGCCGGCGGCTGGAACCGCCGCACCTCCCGTCCGTGCCGCCGCCGCCGCCCCCCGCAGCNGCCCCCCCGGGCTCCCACACCCCCGCAGCCGCAGCCCCCCCACACCCCGGCCGGGCATCCCTCCCCCCCCGCGGGCCCGCCGGCCTCCCCGCCACCCAACGGCGGGGGGGGAGGGGGGCGACGGACCCCCACTCCCGCTCCCGGCCGCGGCCCCTCCGCACCTGGTGCGGGTCCCCGCCGCCTCCTCAGCAGGTAGGGCGGCTCCGGCGGGGGTGGCAGCGCAGCGCAGGGCGGAGAGCCCGGCAGCCAGCCGCTCCTCCCGCCGCCACCATCTTCCTCCTCCTGCCGCCGCCGCCGCCAGCACCGCCCGGGCCCGGCCCGGCCCCTCCTGCCGCGCCGCGCCGCCCTCCCCGCGTCAGCGCGCCCGCCCGCCCCGCTCCGCTCCGCTCCCTCCGGAGCCGGGGCGGGGGTAAGGGGGGCCGGGCGGGCCCGGTAGGCTGGGGGGGGGGGGGGGGGGGGGGGGGGGGAGGGGGGGGGGGGGGGGGGGGGGNTCTCCACAGGGAGCGTGTGGCGGAGCAGCGGGCGAGGGAGGCCCGGCAGGGCACGGGCCCAACCTTCGCACCTCGCCGGTCGCCGAGGCCCGCGGGCCTTGGCCTGCCCCAGGGGGGGAGAGGAGCGGGGGCCCGACGCCGGGCTGGCAAGGCGCAGGGGTGGCTGTGGCAGGGCCTCGGGCCTCCGCCGCCGCTGCCGAGGCCGCGGTGCTGCAGAGCTGACCCGAGCAGCCTGTGCGGGGCCTGATTCCCCCGCCATAGGGTTCCTGCCAGCCGCCCCTCTGCTGAAGGGGGGCGGCTTACTCCCGCGTTCGCCTGTACAACCGTAGCGTTAGTCCTTACGTGGCACCTATAGCCCGGGCTGCAGTAGCCATTGCATCTCGTAAGTGCTTCTCCGAGCCCCTGCTCCCCCTGCTTGAATCACTACAACCCCCCCCCCCCCNCCCGAATCACTGCCTCAGTGGTTCCACACCTAGCTACAAAATCCTAAATTCCTCAAGGCAGTGTCTTAAATACCACTTTACGGTACCTAATATGTCTGGGCAGTCATAACCAAAATTAATTATCAGAAGAAATACATAATTTTTTTTCACAGTCAGATTGATAACCGGTTTTCTCCGTGAAAAAGGGTAGCAGACTTTAAGATGCCTCACAACTAATGCAAAATTGTAGTATTTGCAGCCTAAATTGGTACATGTTGCCAATTCGTCTCTTCAAAGTATGTGATAAACATCTGTGAAGTGTTTAGGCATACTCCACTGCAAACCATCGTAAGTGATCTGTACATGTAAAGACTTGTAATTAATCACTATGATAACATGGTGTTAGTTTGGAACATAATTCTGTTTTTCCCATTCCAAAAACATACCTGAAAGAGACTTTCTAGTCCTTGGTAGTAGGGCAGTGCCCATTGCCCTGTTGTGATATGGTTCAGCCACTCTGTAAGCACAGCCATGCTTTTATATCCTAACCAAAATGCTGCAGCACTCTGCAGATGTAGACTTTGAAAATGAGAGTATGAAAAAGAAATATATTGTTGAAAAAGAAGCAAGAAGTTCAGAAAATATGAGGGACTTTGGTTGCTTAGACAACTGCTACCAGAATCCTTTCCTCTATTTTTAATACATTGTAACACTTTTTTTTTTCCCCTCTCCTTTGCTAATAGTTTTTATTCATTAGTGGTGTTATGGCCTATCCTGGAGACAGCTTCCAAACTGATAACTTTTGTAGCAAAAATAAAACCTGGAGGAGATGTCTCTTCCCTTCTTCTTTCCTACGTCCTGGATATGCGGCCCTGGTACAGCCCCAGGTTACCACAACTTAGGGTGTAGAGAATGCGCGTAAGTGACTTCCAAAGCTATTGATTCTCAGATAGTTACATTAGGCAAAACACTTCACTTATGATTACATTCCTTCTTTTTGTCCTCCCTCTCAAAATAGCGAAGCAGCTAGGCCTGAGTGTGGTCTAAATTTGCCCTGCTTTAAGAGGGAGATTTGACCAGATGACCTCTAGAGGTCCCTCCCGACATACCTTATCCTGTTATATTCTTACAATTTCAAAAGACTAGTAACAGCAGTCTTCATGACTGCTAAATTATACCCAAGAAAAAAATCCGTATCCAAACTGCATGTTTTTTCTAGAGCTCCATTTTACTGGGTTTCTTTCACAGCTCATCATGACAGGTCTTCTGGCGCACAGGTTATGAACCTGAAGAGATGCTACTGCTAATGCAACAGTATTAGTATGCTGCATTAGCATTGACCTTCAGGCTTTTACGGGTTTTCAATCTGATCATCATTATTTAGTCTTTCTTTCCTCTTTCAATTTTTGCAATTAAAATGCTGGAAATTGCGGTCTGTTTGAGGTTTGTTTTGTTGGGGTTTTTTTTCGAGGTAAAGCTTTCATTTATGCAACACGGTTTTGGTCTAGCTCTTTCTGAAAATGTAGAAACAATTTTGAGTTTTGTAAAACCACACTTATATGAAATGAACCTCCCGGACAAATATAAACTGCCCTTTTAAGACTGACCAGTCTGTATTTAAATATAGCAAATAAAACCTGGCTGAAAAACTAGTGTCAAAAGCACCAAGACTAATCTGTAACATTTATAAAATGAAGTAACACTGTGGATAAATCTACACAATCTGCTGGACATTTAATGATAGCCTTGTGTGACAGTTTTCAAAGTCATTGTAAAGTCATCTGTAACAAATGCAAATCAGCCAGTTTCTGGCATATTCAGACACTCTTGCTGTGTAAATGGTGCGATTTACACTGAACCAATTTTCCATTGTATATAGATTTAATCCCCCCCCCCCCCCCCCCCCCNTCATCCCATGTGTCAATGGCTGCCCCCTGCCCAGTGACCAAGACATGGTTGCCTTAGGGCAAAATGGGTGTAAACAGGCCTTTCTTCCCAAAAGTCCTGCACCAGCTGAGACCAGCCTCACCGCCTCACATAGGGCTTGTGATTATGCTTGCTGCTCAGCACCACTGTGAAGGTAGAAAAGCAGATGGAAATTGTCAGATTTTAGAGAGCCCTCGTTCCCCTTGATTCCTGCGTACACACAGAGATCCTCTGGGCTTGGTGGACAGGGTTGTACGGGGTTTCTAAATCTGCTCCACAACAACACAGTCTGCCTATGTTCTTGTAATATTTCAGGGTGAGATTGGCACAAGCTGCTGTGTGAGTATTGGCAGAGCATCTGTCTCACGGGGAAGAGCCTGGCCCAGGCTTCATACGGACATCTTGTTAACTGGGCCTGGATATTTCAAAGGGTAAGAAGGTACGCTGAAGGTTTCTCTTTTCAGGAAGAAAACTGTGCTCTGTAAAGCACATTAATTGGATTCAGCATGTCTACAATGCACCTCTATTTATATACCCATTAGCCTAGATAAAAGCCTTGGCCATGGCAACTCAGACACTTTTTACTACATTGGTCTACTAATCTAGTCAGCTTGCGTGTATTTTCCGAAATTGGACATTACCGTGATCTTAGGTCTGTGACTTGCTGCTTTCAGCCTTGGGGCAAAGGCAAAACGGCTCTCACAGGCTGAAAAGACTGGTGCAAGCTTGACATAGTTTTAAGGTCAGATAGCTGAAGATCCACATGTGATGGAAATGAATGCTTTTTACTGCCTGAAAGCTTGGGATTACAGCTTTCATATGTCAAAAAGCATTAATCTCCAACTCTCGTGGTGTGTGAATTACATGTTGCTAGAAGAATGTGGACTGCTTCAGAGGTGCTTGCTAGTACTGAAGTAGGTGGGTTTCAGGAATGGTAATGTTTTCAAATTCTGATATTAGACCAATGAACTGAAGGAACGCTCATTTTATGAGTAAAATCTCCTAGATTCAACCAGCTTATCTTCTTGATTAGCTTGGTCTGAAATAGCTAAGTGAGGAGTATAGGGTCAGATCTCTGCTTTTCAAGACTAGAAGTCACCAGCGTTGTCAACTATTCTGACTTCCCGTATAACATACCTGTAAAATTTCACTGTGTCTGCATCCAGGCTGTAACTCATTAGCAGCACAACAAACACTTAAGTTACACAGGCATTTTCCTTCATAAAGTGATTTCCTGTGTCAGGGAATGATACCTTAACATATGTTCAAGCACTCCTGCACACTAGACAAGTGCTCAAGGAGGATGCCTGGCGTTTTATTTATCACTTGAATAGGTGTAGTCTTTAAGGTAGTATTGGAAGATCTCAAAGGTTTTATTCTGTAAATGCTTCTTCTCCCTTTTCTTTGATTATATCTTATGACAGGCCAGCAAGACAGCCTCTAATTAATTGGGATTCAACACCCCTTGGAGTCTCCTAGTGCTGTTTCAAGCATTGGTTATTGCTCCCCAAAAGTTCAATGATGATTTCTGCGAACCTTATTTCCGGATTATTCCCATCATCCCATTGGCCAAGCTTTTGAGAAGCCCTTCCATGTGTTGGAAAACTTCAGTTCTGTTGGGTTGCCATTATTGTAGCCTGCCCACCATAGCCTGTAAAAACAGGTTGTCCCTTTTCCCTGAGGGGACGGTATATCACAAGTTATGCTTTGAAGCACTTACTTTGCCTGAGGGGCCATATACTAAATATTTAATTAATTTAAATTATAAAGAATGCAGCCTCATCTATGAAGAGGCCTTAAATAGATAGCTGGCAAGGAGAAAGCTCTTCAGGGTATAATAAAGTAAAACTGCTGTGCCGGCCAGAATACTAGGCAATAGTCTTAATCGCAAAATAAATAAAATCCTAAAGATTTAAAAAAAAAATCTGAAAGCTTGAGGTGTAATAAATGGGAAAAAGTAATCGGTCAAGAATCAGCCATGTGGATAATATCATGCATGTGGATAATATCATGATATGTGGTAGTATTTGAGGAATTCAGCAACAACACATTGAAGTAGACAATTTCAAAAGTTTGGAAATATGCTAAAGGAGTGTAATCTACTTGAAGGTCACTCTCAATTTACTATCCCCTTTTGTACACACTGTAGAGAATTTTGTTCCACTCTTCCCCTTCACTAGTGAATCAGTCACTTTTTCGTACTGTTTTTACAGTTTTTTGAGACATAAGCATAGATAAGCAATAAAGCTGATAGTGGTTCTTTATCTAGAACAGTTGAATAAACCAAGACTATCTTTTTCTAAAAAGCTGTAACAGTTTAAAGACAATTTAAGAAAACCTCTTTTGTATTATAGATTATAATATACATTCAAACTACGATGTGAACACCCTAGGAATTTTACTGACCACAGTGAGGGAATATAAAACACATTTTCCAGGTATAACAACCAGAAGAAGTAGTTGTGTAGTGAGTACAAAGCACCTTACCTTATAATCAGACCGAAGAATTTATCTACGTAAAATACCTGACTTCATACCGCTTTGGCTTTTTTTTTTTTTTCAGAACAGCCCGTGGTATTTACTGAAGCCAATGAATTCTGAGAGAGAATTTTGCACTTATCCCCAACTGGGATTTTTCATACAGGTGCACAAGGGAATCTCTAGCAAAACTTACACATCAGGAACCTCTCAGAAGGAATAAAAACATTAAAATAAATATGCCAGCTGACCTTGTAGTTTTACCCCAATAGATCTTTTGCAGGTTACAGGAGCCCGCGTGTGCAAACTGTGGGAAAGGGAGCACAGGGAGCCTGGAGAAGACTGACTTGATTTACTGTATCTTACACTCCTCCTCAGCTGCCTTCATAGGTGGGATTTTGAGGAGCTGGCCTGTTGGGAGCATCCTGATTGTTTCCAGCTGCTGGAACCAAGGGTGGAGGTTTGGGACTCCTGGCGGCAACCACAGACATTGCCCGTCTCCCTGTGGCTGTGTGGCACAGAGGCATTTTTCAGGCAAAAGATAAGAAATAAGGTCTTGCTGAAAATGACTTCTCTTTGCCCTCACCAAAAAATCTTGTGACACAAGCATTTAATTCTGAAAATCTTTTCTGTTAATTCTCTCCCACGCTACCTGGATTTATCCGGTCTTTGTCACAAAGGGTCAGGGGAACAAGCTGACCTCTTCCTTGTCACCGGGGCAACTTGTGCCAGTACTGGTGGAGTTGGAGTAGCAGCAGTACTCGTTGTCAGAGCAGCTGGAGTAGTGGCGGTGCTTGATGTCGAGGCTGGAGTAGCTCGTGCCAGTACGGGTGGCAGAGCGACTCCTGGGATTTGAGTATCAGCAGTCCATGTCTTACAACACCTACTGCACCAATATTTAATATGAAACGATCCCTCAATCAATAATAAAATCACGATTTTAAGAAAGTAACAATCATTTCTGAAATCCAAAAAGCATCCATCCCCTAGCTCTGGTGTAACAACATAGTTATTGGTTGTTATAGCAATAAGTATAAGCAGCACCCTCTCTGCACACCATCCCTTGGGATTCACTACAAACATCAGACCAAATCTGCTAGAAGTGGACACTGAAAAATATGCTGTAAAATTCAGTAGTTAGAAGAGGCTTAACTGAAAAGTAAAATTACTGAAAAGAAAATTGGTTCTGTTTTACCTCAAACCAGGACAGCTTATGAGCAAGGACATTTCAATGTCCTGTGTCTTTCTTTGACTTCCCATTTTCTAGGCCTTTCTTTTCAGACCTGAATTCTTTCCCTCAGCAATCTCAGCCACCACACTGCCAAAGTGCACCAAATAGCTCCACTGCTGGTTTTATATGTTAATTTACCTGCTTATGAGATCTACACAGTGGATGGGACAATTAAACGCTACCTTGCTCTTCCCCACCTAAGACCTAGCAGCAGATGGAGGTAGGACGTTGTCAGTCCACCCAAATGACCCTCCTCTAACAGCGATGCTGTAGAGTCCCCACCCGAAGTTCAGATTCACTTATACCGGGGGAAAAAAGCTAAATGAGAAGTTCTGGACTGTGTGTTCTAGCAGTATGATTTTGCTGATAGCTTCGCCTCCATTTTTATCTTTCCATTACAGCGCAGTTTCTGTGGTGTCTCAGGAAGAGGGATGTGAGCAAATGTAAAGCCTGATTCAGAGAAGGCAGCAGTGGCGTGAGGTTTGCAAGGCTGAAAGAAGGGTCGGACTTGGCAGGGTCGGTGCCGGTTCCATCTGTTGGTGAGGTACACGAAGCCCCGAGCCAAAGACACTTGCAGGGAGCACAGGCAGTAGGAGTGCTTGCTCTACAGAATGTGAAAAACCCCGAACGGCTGTAACATTAATCAGGCAGCTGGATTTTTTTCTCGATGGGGATTTCTTGTCACTTCAGCAACAAGCCAAATGGTACCCTCACAGGTGGGCTGGTTCCTGGAGTCAGGTACTTCTAGCACTCCATGCGGTGCCATAGAAACCACTCATGGCATCAGCCCAACTGCTTGGCAAAAACAGGTGAGAATTAGGCTCAGCTCTAGTTTTCTAATCCATAGCCCCCTGGCTGCAATTTGAGGTTTTAAATTAATGACTTAGCAGCAGTATACTTCATGATAGCTTTGGTTTTGCGTGTCAGCAAGTGGGAAGAACCTCAGCTGAGGCACTTCCACTGGTAGCCCCAAGGAGTCCAACAGAGACCGAAAGGAGGTACTCCCAATGAAGGATCCCCAGAGGCACAAACTCCCTCCTGCTAGCGATCTACTGGATAGCTCATTACTTGCATGCGGGGGCTTTCAGAACACGCCACAAGTCTTAGCTTTTCAAGGTGAAGCTTGTGACAGACACCAGGTATGGTCTTTTACCATTTCTTCTTTGAAGCATGTAAATATCACAGTAGCAGCTATCCCATGCAAAAAATATATCACATTATTTCACACCTGCTGTTTGAGCACTTTGCAACTGTTGACATCTTAGGCCTCACCACGCTGCCCAGCAGGACTGGAGGTGCTCATTTAAACACTGTTTGAAAGAAAAAAGCCAGTGAAACTGATTTTTTTTTTTTTTCATTTTAAAGTGACCACTAATTTTATGCGATCCCTTTTCAAGTGTTAGTCTCATGATGACTTGTGATACCTGGGCCTTGCTTATTGGAGAAATGTAACGTAAGTATGAGGGAGTCAGTACCTTGTCTGAAGCACAGTGAATACATAAAAACAAAAACACAACCCAGCCTAACTTGCTCCAAATCAATGAGGAAATCCTCCAGTTGGGGGCGTGCATTCAGACCACAGGAGCAAATATAAGAATAAAAAAGTCAACAGTTTTTACTGAAATATGAAGCAACTGAAATATACAAGAGTTAGCAGATCCAACACAAGAGAAGCTGTCATATAAGTCAGGGGAATTTGTGGGGTTTAAGAGTGAGTAGAGTTGGATAATAAAGCCTTGTGGAAAATTGAAATAGTTTTCATGTTCTCTGAGAACACAGAAGGAACAGACTAAATGAAAAGCAATGGTTTGTCTAGACTTGTGTTTATGCTAATACTTGCATTCATTCAAATTATAAGAGCTGTGAATGTATCTGAAGTCTGTTATAACATGATTTTTATGGTGATGGTGAAGCATAGAAATCAATCAACTTCTAAATGTTACGTGTGTTACTCTGTATGCTGATAATGGAACATCCTCCTTGTTATAGCAAATTAGCCCAGAAGGAAGCCTGCTTGTTTAGATCAAGTTCAGATACGTCTGTTAAGTTCATTGTAGAAAGATCCTTTTATACCCTCCATCTGTAAAAGCTTCACTTAATGAGGGACTATATATAAAGACTAGTCACCAAATGGTGGATGGCAGCGACAAATGAGATACAAAGTCCAGTAGATTTGAAGGATGATGTACTTCATGCACAATCCCTCTCCACTAACATTTTTTCCTCTTGCAAAGTAAGATTGCCGGGTCAGGTTTAAGGGCGACTGTGGTTTAGAGAGGTGAAAAGAGTGGGCGGTACAACTGAGTGAAAAGGGTCAGTGGAGGGCCAGCTCAGAAATGTTCTGGCATTAGCATATGAACCAAGTTAAGGTGAAAGGTGGCCTTATGGCCATTGCTAAAGAAATGGGATCTTTGCCTATTTGGTGAGGAAATTTCATCCCTGCTCAAATTATGTATATAGGTACATAAATGTGTGTTCACAGGTAACCATTTTTCCACAAAGAAGGAAGACGGGAGGAAGAGAAGATCCTACATCTACATTTTTGTCCCTCTTGGGAGAGTTTTAGAGGAGACAGGCATGCTTCCAAACCAGTACAGACAAATTTAAAAGTATTGACAGCACAGCTCATTTTTTTAAAAAAAAAGTTAGTCTAGCTGTAAAGATGTAGCCAACTGTTATGGTTACGTGTACTCTCTTCATTTTACTTTAGCTTGATTTTAGTGGAAGGTAGTCTGGTACTTCTGACCTCTTGTGATTTTTTTGTTGTCATGGTTTTACAATATGTCACCATAAGAATAAATTGAAGTATGTTAGAAGAGTGAAAAAGGAAAGAAGCACTTTTTTAAGATTAAATTTTATTAAAATAAAGCTTATTTTTACTGGTGTATAGTATTATTGCTTCATATTGATCTACATTGGAAATAATATCTTCAGATAATTAATGCATAGCAAGACTCCACTATTTTAACTGTTACAATGAAACTAATGACATGAAAAGCAAAACGGTGTTTGAAATCAGAACTTCTGGTGTTAGACACCTTCCTGAATAAAGGGTGCTGTGAAAACAGTATGTGCAGGAATTCATTTCACTAGCAGTTTTTGAAGCAAACTATGGTAGGTAGGAGTTAACCTATTAAAAGTTCTTTCTATATGCAATATATTCACATAAGAAGTATCAATACTAAGACAGCATACTGTGGTTCATATGTGGTATATCACAAAAATGCCGTGGATTCTTTGCTGCAGTTACAATATTGCAGTCTTAGTAAAAATTATGCCTGCTATTCATTAATCTAAACACTTTCTATCTACTGTTTTTGTCGCATTTAGAAACTGAAATCACAAAACCTATATATATACATGCACATATATGCTGGTATTACTGAAAAACATAGGAATACAAAGATCACTCAAACTGGAATAAAAATTTTCCACAGAGACTCGTCCTTTGAGGGCACGATGGATGACTGATGGAAGCTAAGAGCCAGACCAGAGAGCCGTGTCCCAGACGCCTCCTCCACAGGATTCTTGTGTGACAGTGCATTAACCAACCTGCATTTTGTTAAATATATGCACGCTGAGTATTCCTTCTTTTTTGGGTCCCAAGTAGGAACTGTGGTGTGCTGAGCAATGCAGATCACTGCCACTGAAAAGGAATTTTGTGCTGAACATCAGAAGGGCTATGTAAAATATGTATATCATATAAAAAATGTATATCATTAAGTGCTCTGTATAAAAAGGCCTCAGGTTTTTCAAAGCAGTATCAAAAATAAAGGTCATTTATCTCAGCCTCAGTCTTTAGCTTTACTGTGTTAGCAATCTATGTATAAAGCATGGGCAGTATTGCTTTATTTCGTAGGAAAACAGAAAACTACAAAATACGGAATTAAAGCACTAATAGCTAGGTTCGTTGGCAAAATATCAAATCCTATATATCAACTATCAATGTCAAAATCCCATTCATTACAGTATGAAGTAAACAGATTGCAGACTCCCTGAGGACAGAGATGCCAGCCATGGCAATGCTGACTATCAAAACACTAACTATTAAGTGCTGACACTCTGAGGATCAACACCTCTAAGACCCAAGGGCTTTGTTTCCTTTCTCTCTTTCCATTACCTTTGGTCATTAATAATCTGCTTTAGTATAACTAACATGCGCTTTCACGACATGACCTTAACTCTTCAGAACGAAAGTCACAGCAGCCAGGTGCTAAACACAAAAGCACAGACTAAATCTGTGCTTTCTTTTTTTATTAATCTGTCCTCCTACAGATTTATCAAAACGCAAGCAACAACTACAATAACAAATCATTCCCGTTTTGTGCCACAGCATACTGCTTAGCACATTTAGCTACCACATATCATATTCAAACTTGGTTACCTTCTTTGCCTAAGTGGGGACATACTCCTTATTCTTCCTGTTGAACCTTTGGCACTACAGGAAAAAGGCAAAAAAACATTCACTGGTCCAGAAAAATAACAAAGGGAGAAACAAAGAAATAAGACGGTATCTTGCAACATAGTTAACCATACAGGGAGGTGTCATGAAGGCTCAACTTCACTGACATAGTCAGACTCCCAGAAACGCTCAGTATAACATAGCTTTTATCCTTCACAAATGGACAGATCAGGCTTGAGGTCTTCCGACAACCAGGTCCATTGGCCCACTCCCTGCAGGTCTCCCATGCTGTGTGATTAACCTCCTTTGGGGTAATGAGCCTGTCTTACATTCAGTGTCACAAGACGACCTAAATAATTCAGTAGGCTTCTCCTCATCCCCTCCTTTTGTTACCTGCAAAAGAGGTCTAAGTCCCAATTCCCCCAAAACACCAAGACTATGTTTAGAGAGGAGACATTGCTTTATTCTGGCCAGGGTGCACAGTGGAATATTTCCACAGATCATGCACACCCCATGCAGTCTTTTCTTGTCATATTTATACATGAAAGTGACAAGCTAGCACACTCCCAGTGACAATGATTGGCTAGCAATTTACATACGATTATAATATTGGTTATGTCATTCTCCTCAGTTACTGCGCCTGCACAAGGGAAGGGTCTTCACATGGGTAAGGGTCTTCTTGGCCTATGGGTGTGATTTTTAGTATTGTAATAAAGGTAGTTCAGGTTAGGACACCCAGAATTTTCACTTTTCTGCCAAGTTGGCTAGGCCTTTCAAAACATGGCAGATTAGTAGCATCCTCAAGGTTTGTACACTCCTCTGCTCCAGGATGCCTTACTTCAAAGAAAGACACCACCACCTGCTCTCTTTGACTAGGTGTTCTTTTTCATACAACTCAAGGATAGAATCCTCGTTATCCATGAGAACGTCTCAGAAAGTTCCTCCATTAATTAGCACAGATACTTGTGAAGAAACATTCCCAAGGCTGACCATCTGGCCAAGTATATAACAAAATGGTCATACGCAAGACCCTATATCAGAAGTTCAGCTGATGCCAATAGTTAACAGGCCTAACTAACTTTAATGCTAACAACCTTAAAGCTAACAACTTTAATGTTAATGAAAATTCTAACTACAAGACAACACTTTGCCCTCCAGGTTTAAGGGAAAATATGCTTTATATTTCTGCTTCCCTTACGGAAACCTCTAATTAGAGATGGATGGAGATACATACCTTCTTTTCTCTCTCAGTGTCCAGAGTCATCAACAGTTGTTCCAGAGCGATGTTCTACCAGCTCCCACAGGTGATCTGACAGTTTCACCCACGTGCTGGTAAGTTTGCAGTGATTAGTGCTGTTAGCAAGGATAGCAAAGAACTGACATTATTTTCCCAGTCCATTTTCCAGTTCCTAAATATGACTCAGTACAGCCAGCTTTGCCCTGCTGTGCACCAATGAGCATTTGAAGTCCACATACCTATTTTTAACCAGGTGGCATCCACTTCATTAGTGCACGTACGTTCTCTTTCTCACGCAAGATTTGGGCTGTTATAATTGAAGACCTACTGCCGACTGAGAAAACCTGAAGTCTTGTAAGACAGAAAGGGAATCGATTTATTTATATTTCATGTTGTTCCCTTTCCATCTCCATTCTAGCCCCTAAGAAACTACTACTTACCTCTGCCACCCACTCTACTCTCCGATTCCTCAATTAGAGCAGTAGTTGCAGTTTTCCCTCTAAGATGGTGCAATCACAGATGGAGCAGCTGGAAGCATATTTTAGTTTCTCTGTTAATTCAAGTCAAGCACTGCTAAACTGAACAGGCTGTGTTTGCTGGGGCTGTAGGAACCAGTATCTCTATTCCTTTTTAAGGCTTTTTGAAAGATTTGCATTTCCAGTCAAACTGAAAAGGCTTCAGAAAGTAAAGAATAAAGCTGTCATGGGATACAATAAACTACACAGAAGCAAGGTTTTCAACCTCCCTGAAAACAGGAAAAAAACCCCACCCAACAGTGGGAATGGGGAAGAACAAAGCAGTGGTAGATGGCAAAAGGTACAAAAGGGGCCAGTCACCTGCAGAATGGGGCCAGACAGCACGTTGCAAAGACAGCAGTTATGCACTGAGAGGAGGGTTCCTATTTCCCTTTTTCCTCAGAAAAAGCCATATTGCCCTTCAATAGTGAAGCCACCCCAATGAGGACAGAAATTAGGATCAAGAGATTATCAGTGGCTACTAAATTTTCATGGCTCCACTGATTTCTTTGCAGCTCTGATAAATCTCCCTGGCCAAAACCAGAGTCATCTCCCATACAGCTAAACACACATACAGAGATGTGCTAACCTGAAGTGACACTACAGAACTGGGATGCCTCAGTCTTCCTTAACTTCATGTCTGTACGTGTTTCATTAAAGATGTATTCTTTTAGCTTTAGGGTGGTTAACAATAATGAACGGCTGGACTGATCTTTCTCTTCCCGCCTTCTATTTGACTCCACTTGGCAAACACTGATTGCCACGGAAATCGCTAAGTACACCTTCAGAGATGTCCCTTTTTCCAATTAAATGGAGGTACCAGGCAGATTAATACCTCTGTTTAAACAAGCAAGCTTATATGGAGAAAGAAAGCAAGACCTTTGAAACCCCACAGGTTCTGCAGCTAAAAATCTTTGTTACTCACCTTGTCTTTTGGGCTATAAGACACCAGGAAAGGTTACTTCATCAAAAGAAATACTGATACGATAGGGTACATCAGAGTTGAGACAACATACATGCAAGAGAAATTTAAAAAAGCTGTCCCACAATAAAACAGAAAACTCCTTCCCTTGCAAATGCTCCACTTCAAGTGTTGAAACACGCTTGCCCTCAAAAGGCCGTCTTCTTCCCTTAGAAACTGCTTTCCTAGCTTGCCAACAGGTCTGCATGTCAGACACTCCTTGTGTAGGTAAAGACAATGTAGGCAAATGACAAAACTGCTTCTGCTATGCTTTTTTTTCCCCCGCTGTGCCTCACCTCGCTACTGAGATACTTAATATAACATTTCCACTTCCTTTCTTTTTTTACTTCTCTATCAGATACTGCAGAAAAGTAGTTCTCAAAGGTGCTTCAAGTGTTGGGTTACCATTGAAGCGGTGAATCCATGCCTTCCTTTTCAAAGGTGTAACAACCCCAAACAGGCTGCAGGGGAACAGCCAGGTGCTCTGTACCTCTGAGAAACCAGACAATGCCACCACTGCCTTCTGGCATCCAGCAAAGGAGTTTTAGAGGTCTTCATATGCTCATTAGTAGCTGGGGAACATTTGTATTTACTGGAACTGGAAAACAGTGGACGATTTGAAGCCCTATACCAGACAGCAAATAAATATTACAAAGTGGAAGTAGAAGAGAATGGCCACGGAGACACATCACATTTTTCGTTTGTTCTCATATGCATTGTTAGCTCATTACTTTGCATGCGTATCTGATGAACAAGATACCAGGGTAACAAGACAAACCAAGAAAGATTTAAGCAAACTGGAGAATTAATGGACCTATGATTCCAGTCATACACTGTAAAGTATCTAAAATACACAACTGCCTAACTTTATCTGAAGAATCTTTTACGTACATTGTTACACTGAAATATCCTAATGTAGCCATGGCTTAGATTAAAAAAACAAGTCCAACCACACATTCTGTTAACAATTCAATATTCTTTTACAGTACTATTTAATAATTTAGTAAATTATTAAATGTTTAAATTGTATGAACCTCAGAATTATTTCACTAACAGCCTGGAATGAAAGCTCTTTACAAAGCTATTGATTGTCCCAATATACAAGGACTGGAAACAAAGTCACTGCTGCAGTAACTCAGGTCTATGAAAGATATCTTAACATTTAAGTCAGTTTCGATAAACAATGAACAATTTTTGATAAATGAAAACACAAGACTATACACGAAGTAGAATACTATTTGAGGAGCATAACTGCAGATCTAAAACTGTGGATTGAGGTGTTAATGCATACGTGTTTGCACAATTAGAGAGTTTACAAAAACAACAAGCATACCTCAAGCATATTTTCATACAGTTTAGACTAGGGGTCATCTGAGGATTCTTCTTCAGGTAGTCCCATAAAATTTAGAGAGCAAAATTTATGTTCTAAAGGCAATCAACTGAGATCAAAGTACCACGCTTCTATATTATATCTATCTGTAATATGAATCAAACAAAAGTATATTTTTTGAAAGTAAGAGGGCAGTTACCTCCTTTTAAGATCCATGAAATGTTTTCACTCCAGTTATGACAGCACAGAAATTGTACGGACCATGGCAAGTCTGGCATAAGCTATTCCAGTTGATTCCAGATTTTAAAAAAGGCAAGCACGTCACTGAACATCAGGCTGAAGTTACAGAAACATGAGCATCATTCAGCTGTCCAAGCTCTGCAGCTCCAGAGGGTACAGCCAGCTGCCTATTGCCAGAAAGAAATTTCTTATACGGAAGAGCTGCTGTTTATCGCCATCCTTTCACAAACTAAGCTTGAACAAAAGATGTAAGAATGTATTTGGAAAAGTCTCGACTGTTGACATTTAAATAGACCATAATATAAGTCTGCTGCCATCACCTAAATTCACAAGGGAAGACGCAGTTCCTGTTAAAAGAAGCTTATCACTGAAAAGAGATTAGTAATAATTACAAAGGATATCTGTTGGTAATCAGTTAAATTGGAGTCCACGGTAAATATGTTGTCACAGAAAACAGAGGTTTTTAGAAGATGAAAAGTTTATTTAAAAACTGCCAACATTTAACAAAACCAATTTTACACTATTTTCCATTTTCTACAGAAATACAATAACTTACAGCTGTGCTTAGTCCATTCTGTCACTAATACATATAAAAACAAGTCTGCTGATAAATAAGTGAAAAAAATCTATTTACCAACCACCACCACTAAAATTGTACCTGTAAATTTTGGAAGACATCTGCATAGAGTAGTTAGGACTGTAGGGGTGCTCTTTTTTTTTTTTAATATATTTTGTACTACTAGGATATGTAAAAATTTAAGTAACATGCAATACAAAATATTTGAGATAAACAAGGTAAAACTCAGTTAGCACAACTGGAAAGCAGCGCTAGGATGCCCTCCTATGTTTCTAACTAGACATCAGAAAACAACATTTTATATGACAGAATTTCAACTTCCCTTCACAGCCAAACTAGATTTATAACCATGAAAGTCTATACCTGGCTAGGTTCCACTGAAGACGGATTAAAGGTGTGGAGAAAATTATCTAGTATTAGATAACAACAAATAATTGTAGGACATCTCAAATCAACATTAAGTAGATGCATTTTAAAAAGGAAATTAGCTGCTACCTAATCATAAGCATTTGTGAGATGACAAACGTGCATTTTATTGTTGCACCATAAATCTATATAGCATGCTTGGAGAACACTAAAACTTAAGCCATTCACTATTTATTAAGACTTTCTCCCTTCAATATTGCATCACTATTTTCACGTGGCATGTAAAAGCTTACCATTCATCCCTAAATACATTGCATAAAACTCAGGCATTGACCTTTATGCTATTGATATGCAATACTTCCCAAACTAATGCGTTACCACACAGTTTGCACACAGGTATATTGTATGGAACTTTTTTCCACTACAAAAGAGGGGAAAAAAAAAAAAAGAGAAAGGAGCGAGAGAGAAAGAGAAAGGAGGGAGAAGGAAGGGAAAAAACCCAGAGAACAAAGAAAAAAAGCTTTCTTAGCTACTGATACTCCATAGTACCCACATTTCTCTCTAGCTGCCCTTTTAAACCTGTAATATTCCACAACCTTAACAGCTTCTCCTCAACCACAGCGCTGATCAATATACACTACCCTAACTGCTTCTTTCCTTGAAGCCATAAATACGACAATTTGCAAAAGACAAAGAAATCACGATCCATCGCATTAAAAACATCAAAGCTACCATGTAGCAGCTGGCATCTTCTTCGCACCATGGCCTGATCCTATGTCAGTGATTCACAGAATGGTAGGGTTTGGAACGGACCTTCGGAGATCACCTAGTCCAATCGCTCTGCCAAAGCAGGGTCACCTACAGCAGGTTGGACAGGAATGCATCCAGGCGAGTTTTGAGTATCTCCAGAGAGGAGACTCCACAACCTCTCTGGGCAGCCTGTTCCAGAGAGTCGGTGGGAATTTTGTCACTCATTTTAACATGTAAAAAATCAAGCACTCCGATCAGAAACAAACTTATGACCACATCCTGCAAATTATTTCTGTACAAAGGCCTTGCAGGGTTTATTACTTGCTCCTATTAAGCTTTCTACTTAATGAACCCCCAAATTAAGTAAATCAAGATTGTACATACCAACTCAGGGCTTCCCTACAAATTCTTTCTACCTTCTGTCCTAGCAGCTAGTAAGATAAAATGGTGAAAACCCTAAAAAAAACCTGTACGAGCAAAAGAGTCCTTGCTCTTTTAGTTTTGCATTTAGGACGATGAGCAATATTTTCAGTAGTGCCCTCCGATTTTAGGTGCTCATTTTAGAACATTTGGAATGAATCATATTGTCTAGGAGGAGAGAGGAAAAGTCATAGCATTTTCCAATAAAATTCAGCCCTTTAAGGACAGCTCTCAAATCCAGTAATTCAAAATCAGAAGGCATTCAAAATGATGAGTATCTTAAAAAAAGATTTTCAAAATGTGATTCATTTTTATACAAAGAACATGAGAAAAATACTGAAAATAAAGTACCAAAAAGACTACTTGTTGTTTGTATTCAAATAACAATTTCAGTTGCTAGTTTGCGTCTGACATACTTTTCCCAATCTCCTGTGATGCTAAAGCACTTCCTCCAAAATATGCCTGTCTTGTTCTTCCCTGGAGGAATCCTGAACAGTATCCCCCAGGTAGGACACTGGCTGAGCACTCCCCAGTTCCCCCAGCCTGCAAGACCTTACAAACTCTTCTACCATCTCAAACACTCCCTACAAGCACTTGGAATAAACACAACCACTAATAATTTTGTTTGGGTATGCACACGTTTGCCTAAGTATCATGAAAGTAAGGCAGACTAAGCCAGAGCGGGGAAGCAAGACATCTCGCTGTGTTCAGCAAAACCCGACACTGGCAATGATCCTGCTAGATTCAGACTTAGGACAGGTCCTCCACGGAAGAACTCTGTTTGCAGATCACCAGTGTCAAATAAAAATAGCCATATGTGGGAGATCTTGCGTTTTTCACAGGACATTACCTAAGTACAGTTCCGCCAACCATACATCCACCCATGCATACATCCACACTTTCTGTGGGAGAATAAATATAGATAATTTATTCACAGATAAGCTCTCTACTGATGACAAAAAAAAAAAAAAAAAAAAAAAAAAACATAAANAACTTAATGCTTTACATTCACTATCCTGTGGAAAGCTGGTCATTTATCAGATTACTTTCCAGTGTCTTACTGTCCTGTCATCGTTTTATTCTTTCTGCTACAAAACTTACCATTTATTTAATTTATCTGCATTGGAAATCTACATAAAATTTACAATGGTCATAACTGTAACTGAGAACTTTTCATAGAAAAAAATATTGCAAAATATGTGTAAAACCAATTGTATTTCCCCCTAATACGAAAGCTGTGAGAATTAAATACTTTTTTATATATCTTGATAAAATAAACATTGTGCCCTAGAAAATAGTACTTTGATGGACATGACAGTGTTACAAAATTAGTGTTTAATGGCTCACTTAAATACTGTAGTGCTGTCACTACCCTGGATCTTAATGCTACTTAAAACCATTTAAGACATCTATTTCTATTACATGAAATCAAAGACTACATTCCCAAGCACGCTTTTCAAGATGACTATGCAGTTTTAAATGTAGCCACTACAAAAAAGAAAAACTGGAACAAAAGGGAATGAATACAGTAGGTATAAACATATTTTGCCTTGTAAAAACAAGTTCTGGTACCTTGTATCATTCACATGATTTTTTTAAATAGCAGGGAATAATACTCTGTTAAAAAAAAAAATTATGTACTCATTCTATGCAGCCATTCAGGAAATCTTACTGTGTTAATGACGTACCAATTTCATAACTTTATTCACAATGAACATACAGGAATACCTCATCCAAGAAAAGCTCTTTGTTTCACCATAATTATATTCTTTCAGAAAGTGTCCCATGAAGAAAATAGGCACCTTGCTGTAGGTTCTCCCCACGTCCATCTATACAGTGGGATTAACAGCAGGTTCCAGATGGTGCAGATAAAGATCCCTAATAAACTAGACTTCAGTTAAGAGTTCTGCTCACCAGAATAGTTGTATTGTCAGCTATCAACAACTAAAAGCTTTTGCAATTCTAGTATTCACAGTCCTAACAAAACTTCTTAAAAAAAATAAATCTACGATACGTAGTGCATCAACACAGACACTGTAAAAAGCTTCCCCATCATTACAATATATGTCTTTGTGAGATACTGAATACCCTACTCAATAGTACTGGGGAACTTGGAGAAGAAACCCAGCAACTGTCAGGAGCTTCCTGCAAGTCTGCAACATCAATTTAAGATACAGAATAACAATATAATGCAGACAAGATTGTAAGGTCTAGTGCGAATCATTAGGTACAGTATTAGCTTGTGGGTAGATATAAAACACTATGCTAGACAGAAAAATTTAAAAGCCAGTTATTACATGTTTAGCAATTATGTTTTTTTTTTTAAATCACTAATTATAAACTGTAAAAATGTACCCTAATTCACTACAGTAGACTATGCCCTGAGAAGTAACATTACACACTAAGAAAAAGCCACTATAAAGTGTCAGGTATGTAATTAATTCAAAAGCATAAACTGCCTACAAGGAATTTCTCGGAAGCACATATTTCCTCCATTTTTCAGCAATACATTGCTTCTTCAGAGGAAAAGACTAATGAAAGTCTATGCTAATTCTAGTTTTCCCAGCTTTAACTACACCATTTTTTTTTTTTTTTTAAATTTTCCTTTTCTCCTTTAAACTTTCCTGGGGAAACTAGATGGCTTCATAGATAAAGCTCTTGCTTTTCACCTCTGAAAGAGGATGTAGGCCTAGCATGAGGTTCCAAAAAAAACTGAGCCTGATGAACTCCACTTAAGGATATCAATCAGAGCACTTTTTGGGAGGTAGTCAGAGTTATCTAAACACAAAATGAGGCCACCTCACCAATGCTTTGCTACATTCTTCTTTGCTGGTTGGAAGAACAAGAGACGAAGTTGGGAAGGAAACACACCTCTGAGCACATGGGAAAAAAAAAAAAAGGAAAATTATCTTAGACAGGGACACTGAACTTCCTTTGAAACTAACTTGAATGTTAAGTGTATTTGAGAATAGGTGAGTTACCCTCTTTCCTTTATATCTGACATTAATAAAACAGTAAGATCTAATTGTAAATACATCTCATCACCAAATGATGATAGGACAAAAAAGATGACATTTAAAAGTCACATCTACATTTCACTTCACTGCTTCTTTTTCCAAAATTGCTCTAGAAGATACAACTCAGGAGCTGTGGGTTTTCCCTCCCTACACACTGTAAGTGCAATAATTCACTTCCTACTAAATTAAAAAAAAAAAAAANAAAAAAAAAAAAACACAAAACACAAAAACCACTAAGGAACATTCTTCCCTCACAGAAGGCAAAACAAAACTAAGCAAACAACCTTGTCCCAAAATTTAATCATCGCATCTTCGAAGACTCACCACTTATTCTCTGGTAGTCATATTTTGTTCATCGTATTATATGTTATTCTGAAAAAGTATGCTTGTTGAGTCTGGCTATGCAAACAAGCCTTTCCAAAATCCTTCGTTTCTGCTCATCAGTATTATACAGTACTGTTTTAAAAATTCGTTAATTATCCACTTAGGAAAAAACTCACTCCTGTCCATGAAGACTAGCTACACATTCTAATTAAGCAGCACTAACAAAAAACTGTAAATGCCAGAAGTTTTTATTATAAGACAGAATCTAAGCTTTCTCACTATATTACCGCTTTGCTTATTTGTCTTAAAACAAGTTCTATATAAGGTAATTAGAGTATAAACTGACAATTTACTTTCTCCCCTATTTAAATGTCACAAGGACTTGATTGTATAAAGAATATGCAAGAAGTCAACAAAACACTAATATGCAGGCACGATTAACAAATATTAATCTGAGCAGCAGAGCAATGTGTTCCAATAATAACTTTATATAAGTTTGTTATTGTAGCTATCTTTAATGCTGCATGTGTTGCTCCAGTAACTGTAACACACAAGATAAATAAAATGCCAATGAAATAACAGTTAATGTATTTAGCAGCAGAGAATTCAACCCCTTAAAAGTGTGACTCCTTCTAATTTTTGTAGTTTCAAATTACATTTGTTCCTCAAACCCCTTTGTTTCTAGCACAAAGAAATTTCTACAAAGACTAATCCAGTGAACAAAAAGAATTTGCATCAATTCAAATGACACATACTACAGCAGAAGAAAAAAATCAGTAAAGATGCTGAACTTTATATGAAGACGTTTACAGATGTACAAAGTTTGATTTTATATTTGAAGGAACTTCAGAGAGTGAGAGCCTTGTATTCCGCAGCTTCTGTTGGACATTTTCTCTGCAAGAATGTTCACTGACTACATTATAATTCTCTGACTCTGAAACAGTAAATGACTAAAATACGTTAAAGTAGCGGTAATTGGTAACCTTTATACATGTTAAGTACTAATGGCCTGAAGCCACTTTTCTTTTTCAAGCAGTGCCCAAATGGGACTCTGCAGTAACACTGAATGTTTAGACAGGTATGTTCCAAAGATCATAGGTTCAAGAACATCACACAGTTGTGAGCTTAATGCAATTTGTTGGAATTATCTCTTCAATCATTTCATGTAAGAGGCTTCAGAACATTGACAGCTTCAAGTAATTTAGTTATATGTTTTCTTCTTTCATATAATCTATATTGTTACCGTGAAAAAAGTCAAAGCTCGATTTTGACAGCTTATTGGTTGCATTCCTTTTAAAGGAGAAGATATGACTTGTATCAATTTGATTTTTAATGTTTACTTTTCTGTGTGGCAGAGTCTGGTCAGCAAACATTTCTAAATGTAACTATTCTCACTGGATTTAAAAAAAAAAGAAGGGGGAGATTACTTCCATCAGGTGTAGGCTTTAAAAACTCACACTTAAGAGTCATACTACAGCCATCAGTGTTTTGTAAAAGTAACAAAAATACCAGCACCATCTCTGATTGGAGCTCTCAGAACATTCTCCAAGCTTGAAAACACAATGCGACTCTGTTCAGTTACGTAGGACCAAATCTTGTCTTCCTACAAGCATGCATAACTCGTGCTGACATGAACAGGAACAGCACACATGTACATGAGGGCAGCTGTTTGATCTTAAGTGTTTCTGATGGAAAGATTGCCAAATTCAATAGTACAGTACTTCCATAATATAGGTCTAAGAAAGCTAACTAAGACTCCAGATTATAGTCTGGAAGAAATATATAATGGGTTTCAAGTCAGACTCTAATATAAATCTTTCCCTCTAAAAACCTGAATCATTCCAGTGCAAGAAGAGATCATCTCTTTCCTTCCACAGTTCAAGAAATATTTCTTATAATGCTCCCCCCTTCCCAATCTGCTCCTGCCACTAATATGTTTCTCACGAACATGTAATTTTTGCCAAGGTAAACAGAACACACAACTATGTTACTGTCTATGTAATCTAGGACCAAGAATGTGGTCCTTTATACATTGCCAGCTGACTTCACACTTTCCAGGTTCATACTAGTCATTAATGGAATTAATCAAGCTGACCCAGGCTACTACACATGCTTTAATGTATCTTTCATACTCAAAAAACATCAGGTCCTCTGGGATGCGTAAAAGTTCTTGCTCAAGTTAAGAACTTAAGTTCAGACTCTGGCTTATACCTGAACCTATCCATTTGTCAGTGGTCATAGAGACAACATCTTATGATGAAGTTATCCTCTCAAGCCTTTTCTGCACCTCCTTCACACATCGATTACGTTCTTCTGCAACTATAACTATCAAGCAAGACAGTGTCCCAGAGCACCTCAGAACAGCCAGCCATGTAATATGTCCCTAGCTATACAGGAGGCAGGTGTGCATGCCCATTGAGACAAAGCTTTGCCATAGAGATGCTCAAACCTAGGTCAGTCTTATCTAGGTACTGTAAACAGAAGAGTGTACATTTAGAAATGTCTCTGTAAGCTACTCTGTGCCTGAGTTATGAACATACTCTCTAAGCGTGTTCACTAGAGATGAACACTAGAGGTGGTCTATTTTCATTTTGAAATGCAAAATTAATCCCCATCAATCAAATTATTTAGAACTGTTGTAATTCCACGTTTCAAGTGCCTTTTTTCTTTCCAATTGATACCTTTTGAGCAGGC
Source organism: Himantopus leucocephalus (assembly GCA_003993805.1). Taxonomy (NCBI): domain Eukaryota; kingdom Metazoa; phylum Chordata; class Aves; order Charadriiformes; family Recurvirostridae; genus Himantopus; species Himantopus leucocephalus. The sequence continues at coordinate 35,441,186 of RSEF01000031.1, forward strand.
TACCTACTTTTTTTTCTCCCTCATTGTTACTCTCTCTGCCCAACAGAAACAGCAGCTTGAAACTTATCACAGTCAGGAGGCACTTTGGGCAGGAGAAATAAACAGCAATTTTGGCGAAGACTCTAGCTGAAAATCTAATCCCCTCAGTGAATAGTCTGTTTGGAACAGAGGCAATGTTGCCATTGTACAAACTTCTACAGTTGTACAACGTTTCTCCCCTGGGTCTTTGGACCAGCACAATTCCGTTAGTGTAAAGAATCCCTTATATAGACAAGTTTGAAAGAAATGACAAAATAAACCATTCATGTTTAATTTCACTGGAATAGAAATATGTTTCAAAATCCCTTAAAATTTACAGTTATGTAAACAGATATATGGTAGGTGAAGTGCTCTTAAGAAAGAGTCAAAAGTAAAAAAAACCCAGACTGAAGCTCTGCAAAAAAACCCAAAACTGAAGAGATAGCTCCCTCCTGCTGTTTGTTGGTTTGTTTGTTTTTTTTAATTGTGTAGTCTCAATAACCAGTTAGAACAATTACTTTTTGCTGCATCATCTATTGGAGTTGCATGGTCTTGGTTAAGTACAAGTTACCAACGTGTGATTTAGCAGGCTGAGATTCTGTAGTGTACATAATACATTCAGAAATGTGTATCAAGTGTCACTAATTCTGGATTGTTGAGATAAAATAAATAAATAAATACCAAGTAGGAAATGAAGGTAAAGTAGTCTGTTCCAAGAAAAGTCTTTCCAAATACAGCTCTGACTGTAAGTCTGAGTGTGAACGTGTGTGTTTGAACTATTTTCTGTCACATTTTCCTGTATCTGCTTTTCAGGATTTCAACTTCATAGAGTTTCCTATCAAACTCACGTGACAACTAATAACCAAACAAAAACGCAGTTACAATAGTAAAAGGCATGGCTCCAATACTGTTACTGGGCCTTGAGAAAGAAACACTGCAGTCTGGTGTTCTACCAAAAGTTGCTAATACAAAAGTAATAGCACTCACCGAATATAGTCTGAATCCAATAAGGTATTAGGAAGATGCCACTATAGTAAAGAGGAACAACCTGGAAACAGGTTTAGCTGATACTGACAGATCCTCCTATTCTTTTTCCAGACACTCTGTTTCAAAAGCATTTCAGACTTTTTCTTTTTTTTTTTTAAAGCTAAATGATTCAGAGTCCACCTTAATGCAGAAATTAAAAAATAAGAAAATGGCATGGCAGGTAGGAAGCTGACAGAGTGGTTTTGTAAAAAGATTAAAGAACAAACTGCATTTGCTTAATAAAAAGGTATGCCAGTTCTTAAATAAATAAAGTGACAGACTTCTACTCCGAATATGAACTTTAGGACTGACCATTGAAAGAGTGAGAGATACATGGTTAGCTAATAATTGCAACCAAGACATGCATTTGTGTCTGAAAAGAGAATATTGCACTAAAAGAAGAACCCTGAAGGCTTTGAACTCTTCCTTCACTGACCTAAAAAAGTAACTAACCATTTCCTATAAGCAGTAGCAAACCTGGCTTGGTCTGCATCCCTACAAGTTGATAATACTTTATCAATGAACCGGTATTCCATTTCCGGACCAAGAGAGTCCTGCATAGGCGCACGCTTCAGGCGTTTTGTTTCTTGAGTATAACCTTGTTTGCTGCTGGATTCATTCAAACCATCAACATCCATAACTTGTGCCACGTGACTTGTCGCAGGACTGTGGTGGGCATTATTCACAGTTTCATCACTGCTGTCCACAGATGATACCACCGCACTCAGAAGAGGAAGTTTGTTGGTCAGGTGGTGCTGAAGGTAGAACACACGCCTTCTTCAGAGGGAAAGGAAGAAAAAAAAAAGGGGGGGGGAAAAAGTCATGCACTGAAAACAATCTGCTCACAAACAGACTCAAAATCTGCTGTCGCTGCTCATACTCTACAAAAAAGGGCTCAGTGTCACTTTAGCAAATCTGCTGTTACCTAGTCAGGCACATACACCCAGCTGCCAAAGCAGAGGTTTTCTGCAGCTGATCCATCTTCTGCCTCTCTTTTGCTCAACTTTTGCCCTTTAAACATTTTAAGTGTGAGGAGGCTGATCAACAGTATCTTGTGTCTCTTGCACAAACTATAGGGACAAGTGGAGTCTACATCAACAAGATACTTAAGCCCAATCAAATTTTCCATTCTATTACTCTGATTGTGCTCTGGAACACTTTCCAAAGGCTTAAGACATGGTAGCTTGGAAGTCTTTTATTGAGTGGTACCTTTTAAAACCAGAACAACACTCTGTCTGGAAACATCAGGCAAAAAACAATCCACAAATCAGAAAACACTCTTTTGACCAAGTCCTCTTACCTATGACACCACAAGGTTTCATGCCCTGGGTAAGTATCAATCAGCTCAGTGCAGAGCTCCAACTCTTCCTCTAAATGGCGGGGGAGATCCACGCTCTGCTCCTCCGCACAGGCAGCTTCTGCCCCTGCACTCTCCTCCTCCTTTTGAAGGCTAGGGTTTTGCTCATTTACCATTTGATTTTGTACCAGTACATTGTTGTCAGTCACAGTTCTGCCTATCAAGGACTTGAGTAAGAACTGGCGGTAATGAAATCCACTATGGTCTGAGACATGCACGGATACCCAATATTTAGTGGATGAAAGTTCATCAAGGAGAACCTGAAACAAAAAGCAGTGAGAGTTATCAACAAATATAAAGAAGGAATTTACCACCAGTGTTTCTGTATTAAGGTAACCTCTCCTCTGGGGGTTTCAGCCACTCTGGTAATGGTTTAATAACACACACAGAAAAATTAAATAATCACTGAGCCTTTTCCACTGGGTGCTGACAAGTATCTTGGCATCCCTGCACAAGAGAAATTACACTTATTCCAAACTCTGAAAAGGTAGGTGTCTTGGAAAGCTTCCCACAAGGTGAGGGGGGAAAAAAAACCCAAACCACTTATAACGAGAAATAAGCAGTGGTTTAAGAATCTCAAAATGGTTAGGAATAAAGACTACTTTGAGGAGGCACAGGGTACACTAACCTACATGGTTATTAGAAGTATTTTGATTTTAGCATAGTGCATTCTGGGTGTCAGAGGGTGGGCGAGTTGCTTAAAATAAATAAATGAATGATTTAAAGTAATTCACACTTTCATTTTCCAGAAAAGAATGTCAACCACTAACATTCCAAGTACTAGAGCCTGTGAAATACAAAACTACTTGTCTGTAATTAAGTTGCTTCACTTGGTAATTGGTGAACTCCCAGAAAGGCTTTCCCAATAACGGTGGTAAATACTTAGATTGGTGACTGCAGCTGTATTTGTAACACTGCTGGCACCTATGAATTTGCTCTTAATTCTGAATGGTTTCAAACATTTAAAATTTATTTCTAGGAAGATGGGTGAGTTTGGCTGTTGGGCAAAGCTTCTTTTATTTCACTTTCTCTATTAGAACTAATGGTTGGTATTTCTTTAAAGGCTTTAACCTCTTTCCTGATGTTGCTCCTCTGGAATTTAAACTCTCCAAAGAGATCAAAACTACCTTTTTCATTTACTTCTAAAGACTCTGGAGATAACCTTAGTGGTATATTCTTGCTTTTAATGTCTTTTTCTAAGCTACCTACGTCACTTAACAGGACCAGCTGATGCAAAGCAACTTTCATAGGCATAAGTCCTTCTTTTTTCTCCTGCAGCACAAGATGCACAGCCTCCCACAAAGAAAACCATGGAAATGCACAAGGCTAGTTATAAACTTTTTTGTGGTGCATCTGTTCTAAAAGATATTAGAGCAAATACAAATGATGTAATTGGATATTAACAAAAATTTTTTCACTGAAACGGTTATCCAACATTGGAATAGGCTGCCCAGGGAGGTGGTGGATTCGCCATCCCTGGAGGTGTTTAAAAAAAGAGTAGACGTGGTACTTGGGGATATGGTTTAGAAGTGGTTTTTGTCAGGTTAGGATAATGGTTGGACTTAATGATCTTAAAGGTCCCTTCCAACCTCAACAATTCTATGATTCTATGATTCTAACTAGTGCCTTCTACCTGAGATACTCAACATGCTTTTTTAGATCTTGACAAGAGATACTAGTATTGTCTTCCTTTTACAGATCAGCAAACTGAAGGGCACTATTAAATAACAGCCCACATATGGGATTCTTAAGGGGGCTAAAACTCCCCATCTCCAGTTCTGCACTTTAAATCACAAGATCAGCTTCTCTAGTCTCAGCAGAATCAAGCTTACTATTTTAATTTTTTGAACATTAAAATTTAAAAGCCTATTAAAAACAACATAATGCTCAAGGGCAACATCAGAAAAATCAGACCAGTCTTTATTCAGCTGGAACTGATACTATGCACATTATGTCCAACTTTGATCTCAGAATAATCTGATTCATTTTCCTGACACGCTTATAAGCTACAAAGTTACAGGGGAACATTGTAATTATGCATTTTAACTCTCTACACAAAGCAAACAGAATGATTCCTAGCATCACTCCTTACCTGAACTAGAAAACCTCTTTTAGGAAAGCAAGACAGAAGACTGCCATTAAACCTCTTCAGATCTACAACAAACAAAGCCTCTCCTCTAGGAACCTCAGAGTAACAGTGGAAGATGCTTCAAACAACTGGAGGTAAAACAAGCAGCCAGCTAATGGCTGAATTCCAACAGAGATTCTTTCTTACCAAGTCAGTTTTCTCCACTTCCACAACAAAAAGCACAAACCTTTTGCCATTCTTCTGTGAAGCAAAGAGGAAATTATATGAAAACACCTCCCTCCCCAGTCTTGACAACCTCTCACAAAGGGCCCTCTCCTGCCTTCAGTGGTGAGCGGAGGAGTACCATGGAACTGGCATCCTGCTCCAGAATAGGACATATGCCTTTGGTGACCTCTGCCTCAACCTCTGGGACTGCACTCCCTCTTACACCCTCCCTGACCCCGTGCTTGCTTTTTTAAAGTGCTTACCCACCATAAACTGCAGCTTAAAATTTCCTCCCTGATCTGGGACACTGGGGAAATGAAAAGGAACTGTATCTGCGGAAAAAACTTTTAAGGACAACCAGAGAAATATGTCAATGTCCCCTAACACAAAAGACAGGTTCTTTTGGAGGTCCAGTCATCTAAGAAAAAGACAAGGCCTTACTGGGGATTGTCTGCAGGAAAGATTACTTTGTGTCTTATGAACATAATTCTGTCTTCTGGGCATCACACAAGAGAGGTGTTGTCTCATGACAATCACTCCACCACTTGTTCTTTGCTTGTTTTTTATTGTAGGGCCTCATCAGTCACTCTCCATCCTGTAATTATGAAATTGAGTATCCCTATCTAAAGAAAACAAGAAAGTTTGTCCATCCTTACTGAACTACATACTATTTTTGTACCCGTGCAATTTCTCTGAAGCATGATGATATGTATGAATTTTAACAGACTATATCAATATTACTCTCTTAATCTGTTTCTCCTATTAACTACGCACCAACCTATTAGTAAGTGTCTGGATCCCATGTTTTTCCCCCATTAGCTAACTGTACTGTCAGGTAAGAAAGCTGAAGTCAAGATTTCTCTTCCTTTTCTGAGGCAACTACTCCGATACCAGAAAGATCAGATTGGTTTGGAACAACCTATTCTTGACAAATCATTAACTGATACTAACAAACGCTATTCAAACACTATGTAAGCCTGCTAATGTGGTTCAACTTCTGCAGGAAAAACAAACTGAGATTTCTATATTCAAACAAGAAAATGTTTTTTTACTGTCTAATGTAAGAAAGAAGAAACATCTATATTCTGTGAGAAAAATCTTCCTACAGGGCCAAAACTTTCTCCTTTAGTATTTTATATCTTTTTCTCAGAGTTTGAAATGATATTCAGTCTGCAGAAGCATTAGGATTACCAAACCAAAGGAAAAAACCCCAAACCCTACTCAACAACCTACCCTCACAAATCCTCCAAAGCAGTCCAACAATTTCATAAATGATAAATCTGTTTTGAGAAGTCTTATTTCAGTGATAATACAACACACATTATGTTTCTGGGTGTCTGTTTCTTTGTACACTGTAATAAAAACTACCTCAAGCTAGAGGCAAAGTTTGTATTATACCAGAAATATGGCCCTAAATAATACAGGGTGCTCTAATTTGAGGCAACCTTGCACAAACTAAATGGCTGTAGAATCACAGTGACTGTTTTATCTGCTAATTTTTTCAGCACAGTTCCAGTCTTACATCTCAGTCAAATTTACCATTCTTTTTCAGATATTCAAGCAGACAAATGGCTAAAGTTATAAAATGAGACAAATAAGAAAACAACCTGTATATTTTTGCAAATATCTGTAATGTCTGCTTTCTCCCTGTCCTGCTTCGTATTTGCTTTTTTCCTCGCATCATATCTTAAGAATAATCACTTTCTAATTCTGCCTTTCAAAATCACCTAGACACAAGTCTTATCTCAAGATTCTCGGTATCTTTTATGTTCCACACTTTTCCCTAATTTTCCTGCATCCCAAACACCTTCTGCTAGGCCACCTTAAGAGATGCATTGGTGGTGTCACCAAAAAACCCCTTGAGTCAACATGGAGATTTCCCAATGGGTTAAACACACTGCTTGGGGAACAGCAGCGCCAGTGAAATTTTGCCAGAGGTAACAAAACCCGATTGGACAAAACCAGAGAAAACTACCACTTCCTTACTAATCAGCCTAAAAAGAAGACCAGTATGAGAACAGGGATGGCAGACAAGGCAAACAGACTTGGGAGCCATTGAACAAGTTTCAAACACTTCCTTCCCAGGCATGCTTTGTGACACAAAGCATTGACAACTGCCAATGAGTAAACCCTCCAGAATAACTCCAGCTCTGAGAAGAGTTATTTCTATCACAACACAGTTCTTTCTGCTTATTTAAATTAGTAAGGAATAGCAAGCGTAAAAAGTACTCAGGGTGTTATCCTGAGCTTCAAACTACTGTTAACTAAAGCATAAAATTACTTGAGTTCTAATTAATAAGGCTAACTTTTCCCCCCTTCTTTTTAATAAAGCTATTAAAGACTTGCGTAAAAGACACTGTTTCCTGTTAATATAGACTTCTAACCCTAACTTCTAACCTCCTATCTATTCCAATCCTGTAATTCTTCTGACTTTTCCATAACTACTTTTTCATACAAACTTGGTAGGCAGATGAGTCCAAATTCTGGGCTGTCTCCCTCAAAGTCTGGAACACCCTTGCTATTTACTACCGATCTGATACAGCTAATTTTAAAGTTTCTCCAGTGACAATTAACAGGAAACATCAGCAAAACAACATCCATTGCTAGCAGTAGCTAGCCCATAAGACATAAAAATAATGGCGATACCGACTCAACAACCTCCACTAGATTTCTCCCTCATTCCCCTAAGTATTTACAGGATGGCAAAACGCAGCTGCTGCCATTAGGAGTATGTGATGTGTCACTGTATCAGCCTAATATTCACAAGGAATTCACGTAACAGCTTAGAAAACACAGTATTACAAAACTACCTATGTGATTTTAGACCATGTCACATTAACTAATTCAGTTTGCTGCAGGTCTTGATGTTTTAGATATGTGATGGTATTTCAGATTGCATAGTAGTAAGATGACCCAGCTGGAGCTGAAACAGCTTTCAGCCCTCAGTTTAAATGCCGTCAAAAGATACTGTTGGAGCTGAAGAAACTAGTTACAAGCACTACTATGCTTTCTCTGAAATTTCTGCTGTCTTTACTTAATCCTTCAATATTCTGAAACCACAGATAAGCTGAATAAGGATATCACTACAAGACATCGCATTACCTTATCAAAATAGTATCTGTCATGTATTATCTTTTTCTCTATTAGGAATTTCAAGATTAGTGCTAGAATAATTATTTTCAGTTGCCTCCTCTTTATTTCAGCTTGTATAGTCCCATCTATCCTCCTGCCACAAGTTCATTAACACCAAGTACACAAACAGAACTTTGTGTATAGGCAAGAAAAATCTGACCTTTCTGCAGAGCAAGAAAAATGCAAAAACATACTCATTGCAATATTTTGCCTGTCTTTTTAAAACACTCTTAGCTACCTGTGCTAACTTAATATGACATTCTCCATCCACGTCAAAGGATCTCCTTGGCAAACCAGTATTTTTTATTTTTTTTTAGACAAGGAAATTTAAGACTTTATTCACTATTGTATTATACCTTGACAGTCAGCTTTCCCAAATGCTGTAAAACCCAGATGCGATGGGACCAGGCATTGTAGTTGCTTGGATATCTCCCAGCAGCTTCAGAGCAGACATTCATTTCCTCCTGCACTAGTCGGTGAATTCTCTCCACAGGTGCTGCTCCCAAGCTTCCTTTAGTCACAAGACTGGGCAAGGAGTTTTCCTGAATTAGTTGTTGCAGCACCCATCGTCTGGTTAAATGATGTACAGTGTTAATGGTGAGAGAGCAATTTTAAGAGAAAAAAAAGTGTTTTTTCATTTACACAAATCAACCAAACCTTTCTGATATTTCAGTTATCTGAACTACACTGTAACTAGATGACGAATAAGAAAAAGTAGTAAACATAACCGTCTTAATTCTTCCCACACTGTAAACCATGACTTTATGGTCACATTCCAAAATAATTTAACTCTAGCTGTATTTGTTTGTTCACTTACTGTAAGTGGTCATGGCTACTTAAAGCATATTAAATGGAAACAGAAGGAAAGAAAAGATTTATGAAAAAAAATGCAAGAACTGTCTGCATGAAATTTCTAATGACCTCCTCTTTCAGAAACTTGTATAGCACTAAAATAAGGTATTCAAAATGAGACCGAAAAAAGTGATTCAATAAAAAAAAAAAAATTAACTGTGCTTTGTATTTTCTACATCAGTCAGTACTGCACACAGCAAGCCCAATTAGTTTCTGCACATCACCAGCAGAAAGTGCAAACGACTTATGGTTTCAAGGGCTATAGCAATAACTAAACCAACTGTTTTTACTGCTGAATTATACATACTTGATGTGAAGGGTCTTGAGACAAGCACAGATTCCTACATGGCATTTTAATTTTACTTTGGAATGACTTTTAGTGGTAATTTAGTAGTATTTTTAGATGAGTGTTTTGAAAGGTGTCCTCAACGCTGCAGAAAACATGCATCTGCAGACCCTATACAAACGGGTCCTACAAAAAGGGATCACAGATGTGTAGACCTCCATGCAGCAGCATGTCTCAGAATTGCAATGGGCCCGTGTGGAATGCTCTGGAAAGCTTGACATCCTCCAGTCTGTGACACAGAGGTTTTTCTGTTTTGTACTGGCTCAGATCGGTTCCAAAACCAATCAATTGCTACTTTCAGAAAGGTGCCACTCCTGATTTAAAGAAATCAATAAATAAAATAAAAATAATAAATTAATTTTCTTTAAAGTGAGAATTCTACTTTGCAATTCATATATAAAATCACATGTGTGTGTGTATATATATATATAAAAGTAGATAAGCCAATCACTGTTAAAAAATATTTAGTAATCCATCTGCTTTTTCTCTCATTTCAAAACACTTAGAATATTCTTGTTTACTGGTATTTTTTATTTACACTGTGTCTTTTTACCTTAGTTATCTAAAAAAATAAAACTATCAGAAGACAGTATTAAAGGTAATTTATAAGAATGCAATTTCTAAACTTACTGCATTTCTCAGTAGAAATTACAGGTGGTGAATTGAAGTCAGTGTTCATACGCTGTGTTCCTATATAACGTTCATTTTAACTAAAGATGTACAGCTAAACAAACCATGCTCTCTGACTTATATTACTACATTTCATAAAATAAAGTTATTTTGAAGACTTGTTCCTATTACTATTGCAGTTCCTGGAATTACTGCAAATGAATGCAGGATTATTCAGTGACAATTGCGCAATCAATAGATATACCTATTGTATATGTGCAAGATCTACCTGAAATACCCCAAAAATGTATAGCAAAAGGCCATATGGCAAAACCTATGACAGGTATTTTGACATCTTTAGTGAGTGTACCCACCATGTGTAAGAAAAAAAAAATTTGGGTATGTTTTACTGAATTTTAAAACGGCCCTGTTCTGTTTTTTTGCACTTCTGTCTGAAATTCGGTATCATGGGGGAACAGAAAACAACATTAATCACTATGCTGATGCAGAAATAAAATTTTTGCATATCTTATTTTCTAACATGTACTAAACACAGTCAGCACATCCAAATCCAAGACAAACATTTGTACGATCATCCTCAAATATACTTTTCTGTTTTAGGCAAACATGAAAAAGAGCAACAAATTATAACACTATTAAAATACTCCTAATTTAAGATTGCATAGAAGTTACAGCCAGAATTTTTTATTATTTCTAAGATGTAAATAAATATTAAAAACCTACCATTCTGACTAATTTCATAAAAATGTATTGTTCATCATAACAATACGGGTGGCACCAGGTTCAGCACTAGTTACATGCAAGAAATCCGTTTTCCAGTGTTAGATACCATGTAGGTAAGGGCTAAACTATGACAAACTGCAAGATTTTTTTCTCATTATTTCTACATACTCCTTTTGCTTCAAAGAAATCAAGCAGCATGAATCAGTAACATGGAGAAGCAGTTGAAGAACAAGAAAATTAAAAGCCAACATTGCAGAAATTCATCAGTGCTGTTGCTATGTCAATGCTACTAAGAAAGAAATAAACAGAAATTAAGTAGATGTTTATAAGTTAAGAAACACGTAGGAATATTATGTGTATTACATTCTAGCTTAACTCTAAGAATTTTAAGCTCATGCACTCACAAAGAAGAGTTTACCAAGAACTCACTCTTCCAAAAATTCATGTGTTACCTGTACAACTGAAGCTTTCTGTTTTTGATAAGAGTATGAATCCCCTAATGGGGTATTAACTTTACGATTGCCCTAGTGGTGGACATGTGAAATGCAAACATTGCAAACTGCTTTATAATGTATTACACTCAAATCTCTTTCAAGGCTGTCTATAAAAGGATGGGTTATCCTGTGAAAAATACATGATGAAAAAAAAAAATCACACACACCAAGATTTATTTTTTCTTTTTTAAACAAAGTTGCGCAACAGATCTATACTTCACTTGGCTGTGCTACAGGCATTTTATGTACACTCAGTCATGACTGAGATGGTCAGCTTTGTGCATTTGCATCATTCTGGAGTTATCTTTTCCAGAAGCGTGCTCTGTTATTTTAATATTTAGTAGTGGTGACTTAATAACATGGCTTCAGTTAGAAATTATAAAAATAAATTCACCAAACCAAAAAGACCAGTATTGGATTGGAGAAGAACCCAACTTTGGTTATAAAGATTAGCTTTTTCTTGTCTTTCTGAAATGCCTGTAGACACGCAATATAGTAGTAAGTTGCAGGAGAGAAAAAGGGAGAAACCCACAATGCTCAAACACTTGCTACTGGAATCAGAATTCTCAGGCTGAGAATTTTAGGTGCTGCAAGACATGATAAACTTTTAGGGAAATTTATACCACGTCCAAAGTTTATTAAAAAAATATGCAGCAAAAAAAGGTGCATATGATTTCAGTTCTAAGTGTACAATACAGGCAAGTATCTTCAAAAGCCAAAGCACGGTATTTTACAATGACTGGCTCACAGAATCTGCTATATTTCTAGATGTACATATAGATTTCTTCATCTATTGCCCTCCTTAACCCAAGAATAGGAAAAAAAAACCAAACTAGGAAAAACGTTTAAGTGTGGGGAGGTAACAGAAGGCAAGGGAAACAAACCTATGAATCCATGTTTCTGGACTCTTTGGAAACTTGGTTAACGCCAGTTTTCCAAGATGCAAATCTTTAAGTGGATTTAAAGTGCCAGACAATATTAATTCTTTCCTACAAAAGATAAAATAAATTTCTATGAATATAAGTAGCAACCTGAAAACAGAACACAAATCCCAATAACAAATAACATGGCATTTCCTTTGTATCATAATAGAACTTCACTGTCAAACTGCAAGAGTTTTAAAAGCCTTTGGTGGATTAACCCATTCTACTCTGCTATATATATGCACACCCTATTCAACCAGGCCCAATAAAATAAATCCAGATCAAATAACATTATTTTAATCTGAACACGTGTAACCCATTGGTTCCCAAACATACCCAGAAATCACTGAGTCAACTGAGTGTGTCTCCATCACATTTTCTGTTACTAATCAGAAAGCCAAGGCGTTTGGGCTATATGTAATGCCTGTTGAGAATAACGTTGCTTCTATCTGCACACTCTAAAAGCATCTTAATAACAGAAGCAGCCTTTTTTTTTTCTTTGTTTTTCTTTGATACAAGGGCTGCTAATAGGCTTATATATATGACTAAACATTCCTTCTTGAAATTAAGTCCTTAGATCATTCTGTACATCTGAAAATACAGTTATGCTTCCAGCCCCCCACGTAATTTTAGTTTTTAAATACAGCTCAAGATACATTATCAAGGATACTTAAATTTAGAAATAAGTGGGAAATATTCTCTGTGTGTACAACGTCTTTCAAACTCAACAGAAAGGCTGAAATCACTAAAATTTACTTCCGTGTAAAACAACTATTGGTTTTTTAAAAAAAAAAAAAGAATTTGCCCTAACAAAACTGAGTGTTCATCCTACGTAACCCTTCCCAGAGTACCTCCGACACAGACAGAGCAAAGTGAAAGTCTGTATTTATCTTTCTCACCCTCTTTGCACAGAATTCCCTGCCCTACACCCTAGGGTATGTTCTTTCTAGCTTTCTAACTCTTACTGCCTGCCCCAAGGCATGTTTGTAGACGCCATCAATGGTTACTCCCAGGACATTCGTCTCCATATCCTATTCTCCAATCTAGTAGATAGTGGCTTTGAAGTAAAGATACAGTAAAAGTTCTAAAGTTACCATCTGCAGACAGGAAACCTGCATTTCCCAGAACCTCCAGAAGTCACAATTGAAAACTGAGAGTGCAAGAAGTAGAAACAATTTTGGCATGGGTTTGGCGGTGGGGCTTTTTTGTTTGTTTTGGGTTATGGGTTTGTTTGTTTGTTTTTTTTTTAATTTTTCATTCATCATAATGATACACATGGCAGCAGGTTCAGCAAGAGGAGCACCAGTAGGTGAAAAGCAGATGTCCATTTTCTGACAAAAAAAAAAAAACAAACCCCACAAAAAAAAAAAGAAGTGGGAAGAGGACAGGGAGGAAATACTGCTATCCAGTAAGAAGGTACAACTTCTCTGCAATCTGACACAGAACACAAAATGTGGTTTTAAAAGTATGGTCTGAGTGTCAGGAACAAATTGACACATTCCTTTAGTGTGAGCACTTACTGTAATTTTCTGTTTGTTTTGGAAGTTTTCAATAGGAAACTGACTCCGCCTGGTACATTGGCTTTGTGTTGCTTTAATTGAACCGTATACCCACACTCAGAAGCTAATGATGGCAACACTAACAGCAAGCAACATACTACTTCAAATTTAAGAAAAATGATGAGATGTATAGAACTAGGCACTAGCCTAGACCCTTCTTTTGCTACTGAACCTACAGCTGAATAAATCCTTAAGGAAGTTTTGCTCCTGACACCTGCTGAAGTCAGTAGAGAACTGTCTACAGAGATCAGAAACATAGCTACTGGGACATTTGTGCTTATCTGAAACAAGTTCCACCACGCTTCAGATTGGATGCTTTTAGCAGGTGCTCAACAGCAAATCCAGGTATACCAGCCAGGAGCGGCAGATTGACCAGACTGTTTGGTGCCAGTGCACTGACTTTTGGCAAAACAGACAAGAGAAAGATTCACGGAATGTCAACACTGGAGCAGGTGGAAAGCTGCCCCATTACTGCAATGCAGAAAGTAACACTTTGGTAAAAATCAGTTACCACATGGACAATGAAAAAGCAACCTAGATCAGTCTAACACTGAAAACAAATGCATGTACAGATTTAACAAAGATTTAGATTACCAGGCTTCCTAGCTCCCCAAACCTAAACTCTTGGTGAAGAAATTGCTTTTTCTATATTCAAGCAGTAAATGTAAATAAGTAGGCCCACACATATTTACTCTTAGAGTAAATTTATTCTTTTGCAAAGTTGAGGAACGTTACGGCCAAGATTCACTTTCACTGCTGTGGTAGAAAAGCAGGTTTTAGCTTTACAGATCTTCAGATGAGAGATCCTCCCATCCACAAGTAAGGACTTCAATCACAAATATGGATAAAGTATCATATACTCCCCCAAAAAATCTTTTTCAAACTCTTTCAGCAAACATCCAACTTGGGATACATAATTTCTAGCTCAGTTTTTTTGCCACGTGGACCACAGATAATTTTTCAGCCTTTAGAATTCTAGCTCCCATAAAAGATGATCTGAAATGATTTTGACTTGCCTTATGTTTTTGCTGATACCTTTGAAGTCATTGATATCTGATAGGAAAAAGTTTGACTTTTCAGAGCATCTTGTTACCTAATGCCTTTTAACTTTCAATCAATTGTACATACCAGCAAGGGTATCAGCAAGAACAAAAACACCTATGACAATTCCTTTACAATCACTTACATAAAGATTTTGGTCATTTTAACTTGGAAGATTTTTCAACACAGGATAACTGAAATTATGATTAACAACTGGAGATGTCTTGTTGCCCATTCAGTATAATAGGAATCTTCTTCCGAGTTCTAAGAAGCAACACGTCTCCTATTCTTTAGCATGCCTTCCTACACCATACAATTAGCTCTTGCTCAGTTCTCATGGTTTAGGTTATAGTCCCTGCCCTTCTGTAGCTTCAGTCACTTCCAATTAAAATAAATAAATAAATGACAAACATAAGCAGGCATATTGTAATTGTTTAGAACAGCTCCAAAGTCAAGGAAGATTATCTATCTCATCCTAACAGGTAACAGCTTTATGTTCTCCTGTGCTCCATTAACCAGATACAACCTTCTATGATTGTCAGCTGAGCTGAAATGCTCGTTAGTCTTCCACACCACCACTCCAGTCTTCTTGCTCTGCAAATCCTGTCTCCTTTCCAAGGAAGAGATTTCCTTTTCCTGCTCTTGAACAACCCTCTTTATGTATCTTCAAATTCAGTGCTACTGAGTTAACCACTATCTCTGAAGCTCTCAGCAGAGAATTCAACATAGGAAAAAGAGATTATCCCAGCCTAAAATGAAAGAGTCATTAAATTCTACAGGAAACATTACGTGCAGGGCTGCTATTCAGTAAATAACTATTACACTTTTATTTTTTAGGCTACTTAGAGTCTATGATGCCTTTTTCTCCTTAAAATAAAGCAGTGAATTTGTGTGTGGAGAACATAAGATCAATCTGGCACAACAAACACCCTCTGAGCAAGATAAAAACAATCATCCCACGGTAGATCCACTATATTCTGCAAGCAGAGTGCAAGTCCCACACAATTAGTTCCCAGCTTATACTAGCTCAGAATAAGGATTTGCCTCCAGCACCTATGCAGAACACAGTCTGTCCTCTACTCTGTGATTGTATATGCCACACATCAGGCTAGCTTGACCTGTAATTTACTGAAGTAGCTTTCAGTAAATTAAAAAAGTAATTTCAAAGAATAGAAGAAAAGCTGAAATGTTGCATCAATTAAGTGCCTACCCTTTGAAAGAGCAAACTCCCAGCAGCAACCTAGAACAATGTAGGGTCAGATTCAGCAAAACAGTCCCTTGGCTAGACCAGGCTCGGTGGTAAACTCCACAGCTATTGACTGGCTGGTATAACAACAGCTTCTCTCTGAATGCTAAATGGAGCTTCAAAGACAGACTGCCAACTAGGTCACTGCCCAAGAATTTGGGAAACAAGGCCGTCTTCTGTACTAATTAGCATACTTTGGTAAACCATAAATGTCATAAGAGAGAAAACAATCCTCATCTATATTCCTTAACATTTTTAATTCAATTTACAACTTTGAACTACTCCTCTCACGTACATAAGAGCAAATTCTTGCAGCTGTCAGGCACAAAAAAAGCCCGATTGATAAGGATGGATGCATTTGCATTAAAAAAAAATTTCCACAAAACCTAAAGCAAAAACCTGAATTCAGCTTTAAGTACCACAAGATTACATTACTGTAGTATCTCTAGTACTTATACATGCTCCTAATTCCATTTTATCACTTGAAAGCTACTCAACCTATGCATTTTCATGACAGTAAGCCCTTTGCTGTAACTTTCATCCCACTTTCTTAGACCTGATATGCTAGAAAGATACAGACCACAGCCAAACCACACCAGCAGTGAAAGCAGAAGGAAAGAAAAAAAGGGCTGAATTTGCCATATCTAGGGCTGACAGCTACCCACAGCCATCATCTTTTTAGGTCATTTTGTTAATTTTTCCTACTGCAACAATTCAACTGAACTACAAAAGCCCTATTTCTAATGAGAGCTCTTCTGGACACTAACATAAAACTTTCTGTCAGTCCTCCAGCCCTTCTAAAACTATTGCTTTAAGACTGTCTCTAGTCTTACCTAGGCAGCAGAAAGAGAATATTCCCCCACCTCTGAGATTTACACAAATATCATCAGATTACAGGGTTGCAAAGAACTGTTGCTTCTGGGCTCCATTAAGAGCAAGGAAGTAAATTCCTGCTCCTCCTCTATAATGACTGCTGGACAGGTGCTGCAGCATGACCAGTGGAGAAGCTAGACTAATCCCAACAGGTACAAGAAAGAAGGGTGGAGGAGAATGTATCTGGAACAAGGACACATAGATACACTTCAAGAGAAGTGTATCTATTAAGGGCTATTCAGCTTTGATGAGCTGCACTGGTAACAGCTGCAAACTGAACTGTTACCTCAAAAGGACTCAGGTATAATATTCAAAGAGGGGTAACATGAAAACAGTGAAGACAGCAGATATCAGTTGGGCACTATGGGATTCGGCAAAAAGGATATACCCATTTAAAGGTTACAAACGGCCTTCCTTAACTGACTGAAGGGAAGAGGAGTGGCAGTTCAATGGGACTTGTATCCCCCCAAAATGGGGGGGGGGGCGATACAAGTGCCTTCACATGGAGCACTGTAATCTTTAGCCTGCACCACAAAAAAAAAAAAAAAAAAAANAAAAAAAAAAAAAAAAAAAAAGCAGTCTGAAACTATCTGCAAGGCATACAGGATAGAGGAGATTCTTAACACTCCTTCAGCACTCCTTAGATGAAAAGCTCTTGCTGTGTCATTAATTACCACTTAAAACAAAGCTTACAGCTGACACACATAAGGCCCAGGTCTTTCTGATGTCATTCGCTGAGCGCAACATACCTCACATTCCAAGCAGTGGTGAAATCGGGGTTCAGCAGCAGCAGGGTACACGTGATATCTATCAGCTCTACAAAGATTGAACAAGAGACACAAAGGTTAGTAATGATTTGCACACAGCAGCATTCTCTCTGCACTCCCTTACTCCGTGTTCTTCCTCAAAGTCTCTCCTCTGCAGGCTGATGTACCTATGGATGCCCACCTCTACAAAACACTGCTCTGTCTCATTCCAGAAGAAATACTAGCTTAATTTAAGAGAGAGCACAATAATGGACTTCTGTCTTGCCAACAACTTACATCTAAGAAGTTTGCAGCTCGAAATTTCTGATCTCTACCTGTACTGCTATAATCAAACATAAAGTATGCCCTCAGGGAGGAATGGCCATTACACAGAATCCTCGAGTATTTAGTGATTTAAATTGCAGACACACTGTATACATCATAAACAGAGGATTCTTCAAAGAAAATCCAACAATTTAAAATAAGGTAGTACCATTAAAACCTACTATTTCAGTACATGTCTGAGCTGCAGATAGCTGCCATATACCATACTGTCACAAAAAATCCCACATACTATAAAAAAAACTGTAACTAAAAAAATGAAACACCATAACCATGAATTAGGATCACAAAATAACTCCACTATCTAACTGCACAGAAAACACTTTAAATACATTCTGAAGTGACAGCCTTGCTTCAGATTGAGGTTTTAAGACTAATTCACCAAAAAAAGAACAAACAAAACATTTGTTTGCGTCCCTGCGTTTAAGCACTGCACAGACTGCAGATTTACGTATTACACTTATAACAATGTCATAAAAACAACACTGAGGTATATGGTTGCTGAGAATGGAAGAGTAATTTCATTGTAGCCTAGTCTTTCCCTTTCCACTGCACCACTTCAGCAGTTTGAGTCCCACCACAGCAACAGAGGTGATCCAGGAGGCATCTCCACGTAAGCTTGAGATACTAAGGAGTGTCACTGCATTGGCTCCCTTAAATTCTGCTCTCAGGAGACACAGCATCAGATCAATTATCCTGTCCTGCAATCACAATTCTTAAATTTACATGGTAATTTTGCAATTGAGTAAGAAGAAGAAACTTGCTTCAAAACTGAAGGTGACTATCCAGGCTTTTACTGCCAAGAAAGTTTGGCTACATTCTCTGCTAATCACCCTGCATTTAACATACTAATTAGATTGTACTCCAGGTGATTTCCAGCAAATAAGAGGCACTTTATTACTTTTCAAGGAAAAAAAAGAAATGGAGAAAGAGGGTCTCTAGTGGAACTAGACCTCTGGTTAGTGCAGTTAATGTGACTATAAAATGAAATTTTAAAAAGACACTGATGAAATGCAACAATAATGGAGCATATTAATTCAAAATGCAAAGGAACATGGCTTCATGTATCTTTGAACGAAGACTTCGAGAGAAGTTAATATTTAAGTGGATCAAAAAGTGGAATACCTGTGCATATTACTGTATGACTGCTTGTTCATTTATGACATGCAAAGCAATTTTGTGTTTCCCATGATGTTCCCGCTTATGAGGAACATATTAAGCCATCATATAAGGCGGGGGGGCACTGGAATTCTTTAGTGTACTCTGTCAATTTTGCATTAAGCTGTTATGGTGATATTTCAAAAGTTACCTCAAGGAACTGATTAACTTTCTATTTTCACAGTTTTTAGTTGAGACTTTTTTTCCCTTTAATGAAAGATTTCCCCTCTTTGTTGCCAGGGAACGAATATTTATCATATGAACAAAGCTTCTTCCTAATTTGCTGCCTAAATGTACAAAGGGGAGGGGAGGGAATCACTTAGGTTGGAAAAGACCCTTGAGATCGTGAAGTCCAACAGTACAGATATAATGCAGAAGTCCGGCACTGGGAACAAACGCTGCTCCTACAAACGCTCTCACCTCAGCGAGATTGATGTTATAAGCAAACCCTGATTCTGAGCAGGTTTCCTACATCAAGATCTGCAATAACAGGTACACCAGCACTAGAGAAACACCCCACTTCAGATCCGGTGCTGCAGCATAAGCACATGCTCCAGCATTTTCTCAAAAGAGGGCCGTGATTAATATTTACATATTAACCAGTAACAGATGAAGATGTCATGAAGTGTGGATTCTGAGCCAGAGATGACAAATGACACAATTTTAGTAACCTCTGAGCCACTTTTCAATAGAAAGTCTTATGACAGATCTGGCACACAATGATAGTAGTTGCCAGCTAGTTCCCTCTGTGTCAGTAACAAAAAATGTCTTTTACTTACAAGTTAAAAGTACTTTCTGCTAGATACATTTTTAACAAACTATAGCATCAGGTGTGCTCATAACATTCATGTCCTTTTGTACATGAAAGTCTCCCACACTGCAAAAGGACAAATATAACGTGTTTTTAGCTCATTTTCTTTTTCAATATGGCTGAATCCAGATTATTTTCATTAGTGTATCACACTAAGACGTGCTTTTCAGAAGAGTGTTGTGAAAGTGGAAACACAGATTTATGGAAAACAAGGATATTCTGGGAGTATGCACAACAATACTTTGCATAAAAAGAGGAAGTTTGTAGCAATTTCAGAAAACCATCTTGTGATAACAGAAATAGTACGCATGCATAAATTAAAAAGATATTTTGGAGAAAGTATAAAAACATATTGTAAAATTAGGATTTCTAAACTGGAACAATAGCAAGAAGATAAGCAGTTATGATTCTGGATTCCAAGACACCATCTAAATCAAGTATCCAAAAGAAAGCATAGCTAAATGAAACATCTGTCACAATAAGCTATCAATGACTGACTACAAAGCACTTCCTTCTTCCAGGATCATGCCAGAAAAATATCAAAACACATCTGAAAGCAGACACTTGAATCAGCACCCTGTTTTTCTTCTCTGTTCTATCTAAAATGGCTTACAGTAATTCAAACAAGACAAAAGATGTAACAAGAGACTACATTTGCAATCACTGTTTACTACAAGCATCAATAGAATATGCAATTGAGTTTTGCAGCAGTAATAAACAAATCTATCCCTTCACTACATTCAGAAGAAAATAACTACCTTCCCAAATTCCAGCATGCGCTTTTGCCTGCAACAAGTAATCTGGAAGAAAACCCTTGAGGATATTTCAAACATACAGAAAATCTAACATCTCTTGACAGAGTATGCCTACTTATGCCACATTAAGAGAGACTTCCACCTTCATTTACTCCACCACTGCAGTTCAGTTTCTGCTAAAATTTCCTATCAAATGTGAAATCAATTATGGTAAAACATAATAAATTCTATAAGCTGTACCTTGCTTTACAAACAGGTTATTAACATAGTGAGGTCCTGATCAAGTTTTACAGCAGTGACACAAAATCTCAATAGACATGAAAATGCTGTAGATCACCTCTTTTCACACATTTTACACTGACTTTTGTAACTGAAGAAACAAAGAAGAAAACCAAACGAGTCTCAACAAACAGGTAGTAATCTAAACTTCATGCCACTCCAGTATTTACCAACACAGTTTTGTGATCTGCACTTTGAGAGGAAGGGTTCTGTGAGGCTTCGTCTGGGAGGGAAGCAGAGACACTCTCCAAGCAGTGGGCGCATCGTACCATCCTGGTGGAATAGGCATGTGCCACAGTGCCACCACAACAAAGTGCCTGGTCCGATGTGAATGGAGCAGGGTGCCAGCACATTGGCACCCAGCTGCCCTTCAGCTAACAGCTATCGGTGGTCTCCAGCCTCCCAATGCAAGGCTGACACAAACAGTGGTTTGTATTTTGGCTTGAAACAACAAGTTTTTGTCTGCATGGCAGTTTCTAGGGAAGGACTTCTCTGTAACACTTCGGATTGAAATGAAAAGTCTTCCTGCAGAAGATCTGCAGCATAATCAAAATACACCTCACAAACTCCTACCTCGGACCTGCAAAAAACACTGCAATGAGAACCATCAGTCTTGCTAAGACCGCCTGCGCTAGCACGTTCAGGTCTTTAAATATAAAATTTGTTTCTGGATACATTTCAGAGTGAACATTATTTATATTTCTCATATTAAAGCTCTATTTATTGAATTGTATAATTGTCTGCATTATAAATTCTGAACCAGAAACCAGTCATTGTGATATGATTGCAATCAGAACTGAACACATCAGCAGCAGCTTGGTGCCAGCCTTCAAGATCCAGGTCTTACTAGGTCCAACCCTAAACCACAGAGACCAAGTAAGAAATGGAAGTTACTTATGTTAGAAATATACATCCCCTAGGAATAAAGTCTTTTAAAGATGTCTGTAATGACAAAGACTATTTAAGAAAATAAATGGGGGGGATGTGATGGTTGGAGGCTGTCTTGGGAACAGTGATCAC
>RSEF01000031.1:35462909-35533448 GCA_003993805.1 Himantopus leucocephalus
TTTTAGTATTGGGTACAAGTGAAAATCAGTCATAACAATGCGAAGTTCTATTCTGAAAGTACTGAAAATTGTTGCAAAACTACTAATGTACTTACAAGTTGCAAAATTAGTTATTTAGAATAGGGCAATTAACTGACAATATACTTTGTATGAATTCATGCATGCCTTTTGAAGAGGACTGAATAGTAAATTGCTATTCTTATTTAATAGCATAATAAAATGTATTTAAATTGTGTACCTTAGGTACTTATACACATTATCAAAGTTTATAAGGCAAGCATTGGTATTAGTGTTACACATGATAGTGTGTAAAGATAGCTTTTGGGAGTGATTTTTGATTTGTCAGCCAAGCATTACTTGCTGTAATTTTGGGGTAATTATAATAAATTATTTCAGAAAATATTCTTTTGTTAAATGTCACTTAGGGCATAAGAAGGAACTGTAGAAAATACACCATCACTAAATAATCTAAGAAGTACATATCTGTTATCCACAGAAAAGAAATTTCTCTGGGTAATCCATTTCTATGACATCTGTCAAAAATCTTGGCAACAATTTGTTTGAGGTGGTTCTTCTGTGATGAGTACAGAATAATATATCCTTGTAGCTATCTAAAGTAATATAATGAATTTCTATTACATTAGGCTTGCCTTAATACATAACTAAAAGGTTAGAATGTTTCCATTTTCATCTAATTGCCAGGGTGTGAAATGTAAATGTTAATTTCTTCATGGATGCCTTTGCAAAGTATGCGTGATGTTCTTGGTTTGTTCTGTGCCCCTCAGCTATTGTAATTTGTTACAGCTTTATGGACAAGTCCAATTGACTTTAATGCTATTGATTTAAGTATCATATTTTGCATGAAGACCCCTCACAGTTGGTTCTAGTTGTCCTCTACTTTGGGAGCGTGGAAACAAGTGCACAGAAAAATGGGTGCATCAGTCTTAATGATTTCCCATGGCCTAAGATTTTTCTAAATAGGCCACAATGCACGGCCAACAGGAGAACTTCATCACCACTGTCCTTGCTTTGCTATTTGTTGCAAAGATCCTTGGGGGATTTGACAGCTATAGTGCAAATGCAGGAACGCACAGCACATTTTTTCATAAAACAGAAAGCATCAGTCTTCAGATTTTTCAGTGATGTTTCTTTAGCATCAAAAATACGTGGTGTGTGTGTTTATATAGTTTTATACTCAGTAGTTCTGCGTACATTTGCTTTTCAGGCTGGCAAACAGAAAGATTGGCACTGTTTGCAATGGCTGCACCTGCTCTGGCTGAGTTAACAGTACTTTGGTTCAGGCATCACTGACAAATAGCCCTGACTGAAATCAACCTTGTTGCGCAAATCTTGAGAACTTGTGCTAACTCCCATTTTTTCAGGAACTAACGCTTTGAGCCAAAACCACAATACCCATCTTGAGTTGGAACTAGACGGAACTAAAAATTGCTACAGTTGTACACCTGTGCATACACCAAAGGGGAGTTTGACTACAAGCCAATGACTACGCTACAAATATCTGCAGCCACTAGAGCTCATTGAGCTCTCCTGGATAGCAGCGGGCTGCACAGCGATCTCCCCTTGAGCAGGGACGCCTCGCAAGGTTACCCCTCAAGGCTGAGAGAGATCCCTTAACCAGCATCGGATGTCTACAAAAAGAGATGGTCTAAAAGATCTAAAAGTATATTGTGTATAAGCTAATTATTTGATGTGTAGTAAGTAGTAGATTGTTTGACCACCACTTAATCATTGTTTAATAAAACCTTTGATTAATCCCACAACAATGATTCCTCTCAGTAATTCTCCTGTGACACTGTTAAAATGGTGCTCAGGCATTGTCAGTTACCTCTGGTTTTGCTGCAAGGAAGCTAGTTCTTATGAAAAATTCATTGTAAGTTATTATTGCATCAAAATTCTAATATAATGTTTTTACTGCGATAAATTATGTTTTATTATAATGGTTTCATAACATCGTAGGGAATATCCTGTGGCTTAGTTCATCGTGGTCAGTCAACATCAGTGGGCTGGTGAAAACAGCGTGCTTGAGGGACAGTGCAGACATGGTCCTCACGTGGATGAAAGAGAAGAGGAATGGAAGCAAACCTCACACTGAAATGTGCCCAAAATTTTTGAATAAAGAGTTTTTGAGAAACACCCTATACTTCCTACAGTTTACATATAATGGACTTCATTTGTGGATATTAGTTCGTCTGTGTTTCTCCAAATTAATTCTCTTCCCTTCTTAATAGAAGTAAGTGCAATTGATGTGCCAAGAAAAAATTCTCTCACATATGTGGAATTATTCATTCTCTTTTGTTGCATAGTATGAAGTTAGATAACAGTTGAAGCTACTTTGATTTTAATTGTAGAGTAACCTTAAGGAAAAAATCTTAAATTGATAAATTCTACTAGTGTTTTATTAATAGATATTTAATGTCTTAAATTAAATTTACAGTAGTGTTATTAATAATAAGTGTTAAAAGTGATGTATTAATATCAAAGTGTTCCTGATATGTTAAATAATGTAAAAAATTTTCTTAAAATCAAACCTTATGTTTATTTTCATTAAGATCTGCATTTGATCTGAAGCAGTTCCAGCAGCACTTGTGTATGCATGCTACCAAGTGGTTTAAGTACACCTATCCTATCTATGGAACGAGATGTTTTTTAGCAGCAGAGTTGATTATTGTAAGTCTGTCACCTTATTTGTCCTCTTTTTACATGTAATTTATTTATTGTAATTTTTCTGAAGGGGAAATAATTGTTTTCAATGCTAGGTGCATACTGTCAGTCCAATGTTAGCTAAGACAAAGTTGAGATTTCATTACCACTTCCGTATCAGCAAACCCATGTTGTAACTCTTTCCCTATGTAAATAGGTGTATAGCCTACCTCTAGTTTCACTACTTACAATCATTAAGGATTGATACAGAGAAGTAATGAATGTGACTATTTTGTTTTCCTCCCTATTGTAGTATGAAGGTAGGATGATTGTTTTTATAAATGAGTATATTTTGTGGTGCCAACTTAGACACTTCTGAGAATGCTTTCTCACTTTCTAGGCAAGGACAGAGGTCAGTTTCAGGAATATTTCCTTATGTGTGAGAGCATTATATATAACAGCATTAATTTTCATTTAGGATAAGGATGGTAGAGAATGGAATTCTGTGATCACTCGATTTCATTTTGATGTATATTTACATGTTTTAACTAATGCTTCTTCGCAGCAGTCTGCAATGTAAACAAGTAAGTGAATCTGTGAAGGGGAGCCTGGTTCTTGACTGTTATAAATTAAAAAGTCTTGTATCTTTCATCTGGAAACTGAAGGGAAAAGGAAGAAGTTCCTTACTGATGTCAGTGTTTGTGTGATGGACTGGTAGAAAAGGACTGCAAAAGCAAAGTAAAAAAATTAACTGTTTACAATGATCTAGGATGTAATTGAATGGATTTTCTTATTCATAATATATTTTTCTCCCACTTCAGCTTTATAATAGATATTGTAGAATATACCATACTGAATCTGGAAGATGGACTTTGGTACCGAGGAAAGAAAAATGCACTATGTCTGTATTGATGACATAATGGAGGAAGTATTTCAGGGCTGTTTGGAGACATAGAATGAGGTCACGGGGGAGCAGAATGCTTCAGGACTACAAAATAATTTGTGCTACTTCATTCATGCTGCCATCTAACACCTCCAGATTTCTGCTTACCATAATTACTAACAATAGTGCTTCATTCTGTAGGAGGATATAGTTGTTTAACACTTACGCTCAGTGCAGGGAGAGGAGCAGGTAATAATCTGTATTGATGGGAACACTACAGATTGGAAAACCAGCCATTTTAATAAGCTTGCTAATCTATACTTAATTTTATGGTTGTGTATAATGTTCATATGTACATAGGCTATGCTACCATTCAATTTTGAGGACTATGTTTTTGAAAGTTTGAAACTTTTATGATTAAAGTGATACGCACATTCTTTGTGTGATAAGTTATTTCTCGTATGTGTTATAAATCAAAGGTATAATTTTGTGTATATATTAAAAAATGTAACTGATTAAAAGATTTTTGCTGAGGTCTATTTATTTTAATATTTTAAAACTATGTTTTCAATTTCAAGTGGTCTTCATTTTCTGTTTTGTTCTAGGTTTCTGCAATATGCATCATTAATGTAACTCTACTATTATTGTAAACTTTGGTACAAACACTATTATATATGAAAGGTTTGTTATTTGTTACAAATAGGGGTACTAGTAGATGGGTAAATGTCCATACCTTATAGATCTGGTGTTGTAATAACTGCACTGATCAGCTTGGAAGTGTGTATGTGTGTTGCTGAATTAAGTGCAATCCATAGTAGCTCTGAAAGTATGTCTCTTGAGTTTTTAGACTGTTTTAGAGAATCTGCATAGATTTATATACATTTACAAATCATAAAAGTTAATTTAAAACCTTGTTAGGTGGTAGGAAAACTAAGTAAATTTTCATTTAGTAAAGACTTAACCTTATCTCTTGGTCTCATGTAAAAAATTTCCTAAGATACTGTTTCTGTCTTTCACATTAACGAAAGTGAATAGGAAGGATGGGTTAGCCCATCATATATTAGTGTATAGCGTGTTAGCATATTAGTGCAGAATTTAATTATAAAGCTAGAAAAATAAAATAATACAAGGAATCCTGTAATTGCTTGTACAGAGGTTGCATGACTGCATCCTTTTTTGCTGTATTGAGAATGGCAAAAATTAGTATCATCACTAAGACTGCAGATTCTTCCATTAGTTATATGCAGTTTAAGTTTCATTTTAATGGAACAACAACGTGAACAATTTGGGGAAAAAGGAAATTAACAAAAACTTGAAATGGCATTGGTATGTAATCCATTATTTTCACTGTAAATGTTAACTGGTTTTTTACTAAAAGCTCAAGAGTTAAGGAATATCAGCATCCATTTGGGACTTGAGTGTAATTGCAAAGAAGCATAATTGGGTGCCTGAATTCAGCCATCCATAAAGGCTGATGGATGTGCTGAAACCACATGACAGCTTAAAACTGTCCTCTTGGTAGTTCTAAGTGGGGCAAACTGCGTATTAACATAGTTAAAACACGTGCATGTGTTTTTAAAGCAGCATTCAATTCTGGAAAGTGGGCATTCAATAATAAATGGTAGCATTCTGCTCTGGAGATCTTATAATGGAGTGTATTTATAGCTTTAGCCCAGCAGTTTTAAGGGAAAGGTAAGTTTTTGCTACTTTTAGTGCCAGTTACTGCTGCAGTGGGTGGTGTGTGGTGTGCTGAGAAGTGTAGTCCCCGCAGGACCCTCCTCAGGTCCCACAGGAACAGTCCCTTGCTCTGCTTTATAACAGGGATTTGGAGGATCCAGGGACTTAAGTCGAATTAGTTGAATGTCTTGCACAAGAACTTGGTTTCTTTATAGGGTAAGTTGAAGTCCACGTGTTTGCAGCTTTAGACCAGTGATTTTTGTTTGTTGTTTGAGCATCGTTTGGGGTTGGTTTCTTTTTTTCCAATGTCTGTGCTAGTCTCCCCGTTACTCTGGCAGATTTTCTTGACCCTCTTTTTCTTTAGCTCTTTGCTTTGAACGGACTCCCAGACCTAAATCCATATATGGGCCTTCTCCTTAGCTCTAATTTTGCAACAACTTGCCACACTGCATTTAAGTTTAGCTTCATGCACTGTGGTTACAAAGGTACTACATGGCAAGGCCTTCTGAATTCCTGTTCTGTTGCCCCTCACTTACGTTACAGCTGGAACTGAAAAAAGCTAGTTCACAGGCTTCTTGTAGCACAGCCCCTAGTTCAGGTTAGAATTGACCTTTCTCTGGACTAGTGTGACTACCCCCCATCATGTAAACCCAAAGAGTAGATACAGTCGTAATCTTTAATTGCTGCCACTGGTCTCAGGATGTGAGGCAAACCGATAGCAGTGTTTGTAGTATCTCAGTGACTCACGCTGGTTGCAACTCTCAGGTTATCTCATTAGATTTTTACCATTGCTTGTCGTCTTGAGATGATTGCATCTTACATCTCTTAGATGAACCATAAATTGTCATAGCCCAGTGAATGATGGTAACAGCAACAATTAGTTTAACTGGTGGTCTCCTGAATTTGTGTGCTAACTATTTTTAGTCTGAATCCTGGCCTTACCCACGAGACCTAATGCAAGCCTATCCCAGTGCTACTGAACGTGTTCTCTTAGTCCAAACTGGTAGTGGCAGTCCACCTACCTACTTCCTCTATTTCTTCCTCATTCTAGGGTGTTTTTTCCAGTCTCAGCCCCGCTTTATGGTAAACAGATGGGAAGACGAAAGCATTCAGAGAACTGGATAGATAAGGAGCGTCACTCTCATATTTCAAAGGAAACACCTTTTTTTCCATCTCCCAAAGTAGGTTATTTTGCCCTCTTTAATGTAACCCTTAAATCTTATCTCTTAAATCTTTTCTTGACTCATAGTAGTAACCTGCAATTTCTTACAGTTCTTGTGTTGATAGAATTCTGTATGCAAAACTTTCTAGATAATAGGAATCATATTTAGCATGCACTGAAATTACATGTCCGTGGAGGTAAACAATGGTTCTTAAAGTATAAGCAATCTCATCGCAAGTATTCATTTGAAACACAGTTCAAAATTAAAATCCAACGTTAAGCGTGTGCTACAAGAATGTAAGCTGTCATTCTCTCTTCACTAAGAGACCAGCAGTGCTTATAATGGTAGGCTCCAATAAAATGAAAAGATCTGAAATTTGCTGGCAAAGCTCCTGTGAATGTGTGCAAAAATCAACTGCTGCTTCCAATATAAATCTTATGGTTTGTTTTGCATCCATATAAAATAAGGTAAGTGAATGAGAGGAGCTAACATATGTAAAACGTACATTCTCTTGGTAGCGCTGCATATTTTGAAACTTTTCAACCTGTAGTTCCTCAGGCAATGAGTAAAATATTAAGAAGACAGACTTGTTTTCAGTTCGTTCATACCGTATATAAAGTAATTTTCAAGTGCTTTTTTAGCTATTACAGTGGAGAATTACTAGCACATAAATTTTTTTTGTGCAAAGTGTTAGAACCTTATTAGCTCATCACTCACTAAACAGATAAGAAATCAAGCCTGGTTGTCAAGTTAAATAAAAAGCTGTAATTCTAAAAATAGTGTTAGTTGTTTTTGGGGTTCTTTTTCAGATAGAAAGCATCTTGCTTCAAAATATGTCTGTTTGTACTTCTTTTACATATTGTTTAAGTTGGTGCTGTATGCTAAGTCTGGACTTTGAAGAAGTCACAGATACGTATTACTAGTTTCTTTAACACACAGTTGAAATGTTGCCAGAAGCAAATATAAGTAAAAAACCCTGGCTAACTAAGGATGCTTCTGTCAGTTTTCATGTATACAAAAATTATATGGTCACTGGACAGTGGCCTAGTGCATTATCCTCAAAGGTTATGGAGAAGAAACGTTAAGTATACCGCATAGCTTTCGTCTTTCTGTTTCTTAGTATTGTTTGGCATTGCATTCTGGCCTCATATCCTTGTTTGAACAACAGTATTTCATATCATAGGTAGTTATCCTGGCAAGGATAAATATCTGTACTCTGACTATATGTAAAATGCAGTTGTGACTGCTCTTTATTGACAATTTGGCAAAATAGGATGTAGGCAACTTCTTTTATTAACGTACAGTCTTATGGTTTCACTACATGGCCAGGAACCTTGCTTGTCAAAACATTTCTGAAATAGTAGATATTACAAGTGAGAACTTCTTTGCCTTTCTGAACTTAATGCCCTGCTTTATTTTCTTCCAATGGTTTCCTATTCCTATCCTTATTTTAATGTCTGAATGCTCTTGGAGTTACCTGGGGAGCCCTGCTGCTAACAAGAAGGCAAGGTCCCTGTTTCTTGTTTGAAATACCTCCTGTAGTTGAGTTCTGCTCAATTTATGTTGACAGAGACCAGAACAATTTTCCAGAAGCCCTAGCTCATGCCCAGGGCCTGCAGATGTTGAAAGCAATTATAAGCCTATGTTTTCTGGCTTTAGTAAAATGAAAATTCTGCAAGAATGTTGTTAGTCATTTCATTCCAAATACGAACAAGAGAGACGTGGAAAGGCTGAGCCGTAACACAAAACTTAATGCAAACTCATGCTTTAAAGATCCAGATTGTGATTAAAGAGTAGATTTGTTATAAATTAGGACACTTGGAATATACCTGTCAGTTTCCCTTCTCTTTTTTGTTTCCCCTGCTTGTGTTTAAAAAAGAAAGAACACATGCTACAGCCCTGTCCCTGAAACACGACAAGGTGGTTTCATCGCTGTGTTGACCAGCCGATTAAGCTGGGATTCTTCAGGTGATTAATGTCTCTGGAGTGTGTGCTGGGAAGCTGTGGTGCTATTTTTATCTTAGAAATACTGTTCATGAACCAGTACCCTCCTCCAGCAGTTAAAGTAAGCCACGATGAGATCAACTCTTCTCTGAAATTGTTTACCAGTTCTACCTCTTCCATGGAGCTGGAGTTGTTGCTATGGGTAGTAACCACAAAGCTGTGTTGCCCAAATCTCTCCAAAGATGAGACAGTTTTTTGCCTACATAGCTAAAAATCAAGACCTAGGAGTAACTCTGCTGGTTCAGACCAAGCAACTGTTTGGCTCCAAGAGTCTGGCACTGATCAGAGGCCACAGCTGGATACCCAGGGAGGATTAAAAGGGCCTTGTGCATGTGATACTCTCTTCTGTCATCTTCCCCCATTAGAGTACTCTTAGCTTCTGACCGTTCCTCAGCCCCAGGGAAGTCAAAACACTGTAGTTTGTTCTGTTAGTAACCATCAGAAGATCTCTTTAAAAACCCCTTGGGTCTTCCCTTGAACTCATATAAATTCTTTGTCATATCTACCTGGATGAAGTATAGTCTCTCATTTCCCTTTTCCAGGAGGTTTAATAGTTCAGTGTTGGGTGGGAGGAACAACTAAGGCTATACCATTGAATTTTGTGCAGTCTTCAGCTGCACAGATTTTCTGAAATGTGCAATTTTTCATCATCCTCTGTTCCTGGCTTTTTCTCCCCTTTTGCTAAATCAGTGTGTGTACCTATGTGTATAAAATTTGATGGGCAAACAGTCCTTCTTTGCCTAAGGGATTAGGAAAGTTGTCTTGCATCCTTCCCACTGTGAAAAGCTCTAGCAGTGTTTTGGTTTTTTTTTGTCAAAGCTGTTTAAAAAAAAAAAAAGTGAAAGCATAACTAGGAACGGATCATTAATTAGCAGTTTGATAGTTTTACCTGTTTACCTTTCCAGGGGAAGAATGGGTGAAATCTAATAATTACTATCAACATTTGCTAGATCAGTTGCAACGTCATAAAATACACAGAATTAAAGATGAGGCTCCTCCTGCAGCTGAGTTCCTCACCCCTGCCTTTGTTAAATACATTTTTTTGGAAATACAAGTAGCTGTGCTCTTATTTTCATAAGAATGTTGTATAAGAGAAGTTCAGGTTCTCTTGTATACAGAAGAGATACATGAATTAGATAAAAAGTGAAGTTGTTGACTCTCACTGTGATTTGTGGTGCTAGTATTCAGGAGTTTCAGAATTACGGATGCCATTACACTAAAACTAACTGATTCATTGGGACATATCAGTCAGCAGTGAAGTTATGTAAGTTCGGGGAAGACAGCATTTAAGATTAATATTTTAGGGCATGTGTGTTTTTAATACAAAGGACTGATGTGACTGCCCAAGGTTAAGTATCTCAGATGATCTGGGATACTGCTCTGCTTTCAATAGAAAAGCTCTGCTCTTAACAGGTAGAAATCAGGTGACTCAATGAAAAAACTGAGTGGGGCTTTTTATCTGCTGTTATTAGGGAGAGTTGGCACAAGACTTCTTTTTCTGGCACTTTTTCAACACTTTTTTACTCAGTAATACACTTAAAGACTTTTGGGACATAGCCCTCTGCTTTTTGCGTTCTGTTTGTAGGTTTGGGCACATACTCAGATGCTGGTGATACGTACAGCCTTTGCTCACACGTCATGTGTTCCAGGCCCTGACCATCTTGGTGACCTCACCTGGACTCAGCAGTATGTCAGTGTCTTTCTTGTCGTGAAGAGGGCAAAACTGGACGTAGTACTCCAAATGTGGTCTTTTAAGGACAGAATATTTCATTTGATTTGGCTTCTTAAACTGTTTTAATAAAATGTCCCAAATAATTCCAATTTTTAAATGGAATTTGACCTCCCGTACAGTTGCCAAATAGATTGAGAGGTACGTGTGTACCACCTATCCTGTTTCGAGTAAAAGATCTTTTTTTTTTTTAACATCAAGGCTTAACTTGTGAATCCTCAGCTCTCAGAAGTCAGATAAGGCTGTTCAGATTAAATGCTTAAGAGTGAAAGAAAACTATTTTATGTATAAACTAAATACTTGTCGTTCAGGATCTTGCTTTTCTGTGACTACAAATAAAGCTTATTCCAGGATTTTTTTAAAGTCCTCTCTCACTCCCCCCTCCTGGGCTAAGGTTACCCCTCTAAGCTTTTCAAAATATATTGACTTGATAGAAGTGAACAATTTTATTTAAGGGTGATGCATGCAAGCGTCAATTAGATCAATCAAGCTAGATAATGTAAGAACACCTACAAGCAGAGGGCTACTGAGAGTAACAGCTGTCACCTCTGAAGCCTTCAGATCCTTGAATACTCAGTCCTGGTACTTGCAACTTAAAATGCCATATTGTTTTTATGAAGATATTAACATGGATTGCTAGAAATAGGGAGATGATATCAAGGTTGACATTTACTTTGAATCAGGGACTTGTTTGTTCCTCCACAGTGTAAGTGGTGAATTTACATTTTTAATGATGTTGATGGCAAAATACATGTGGAGCCATAGGACGATGAATGGATGAAGTCTCACCTTTCTTTTAAAGTCTGTGAAGCAAAAAGAGCGGTTCTTGGAATACGTCTGCTGCTGCTGCTTCGGTTTGCATCTTTTCCAGTTATGCTTTTGTAGTGCTGTTGATGACTCACATTCTGAACAGGATGACTCACATCTTACTAGGATAAAGTAGCTTTGAGGTGGTGAATAGGAAAGGGTAGTTGTCAATCTAGAGAATGTTTAAAGGATATTGCTAGGCAGGAACTCTGCTAGGTGCAGATTAATGTGGGTAAAGAGGAGTTATAGTAGTTCTGGCAATATGCTATAGCTGCATACATCTCAGCTAGTTTTGTTGCTGTTTAGTGTCAATTTAGTGATCACGAGACAGATTTGACCTTTTCTATTCTTTAATGCACAAAATCCTGTTTGTCAGTAGATGTTTTGTTTACTCTGAAGGGGAAGCATAAATCTTATTTGTCATCTCTCAAGTGCAATGAGATGCAACTGCAAATGTCATCTGAACTAAAGCTGGTAGCAGAGAGAGTAGGGCAATAGCATTAAAAATAAGATTGGCTTTTAACCTTGGTCCTGAAACTGGAGAATGGCTCATTCTGGCTTTCCAAAGACGTGACTTTTTTTCCTTTCTCCTTGCCTTGCCTTGCCTTGGGACCAAGAGGCTGATCCCAAAGACTGGGATATAAATGGCATTCCTTTGGGTTCCAGAATTTATGCTGGTCTTATCTGATACAAGGAAATACACAGAGGGTAACTAACTGTGCCTTCTCCTTTGTTATAGCTCAGAAATTTAAGTGCATACATCTGTTAGGCCTGCTTGTAGCTTTGATTAATGAAACATGCATCTTCATGGCCTTTAGGTTCGGTTTATTCAGGAAACATAACATTTAAAGGTGCACTTTCTATTGAGAAGGTTAAATGCAAATTCACTTCCATTAAACTAAGTAGCTTTTCCTCTTTATATAAAAGACTAAAGATATATTCACTCTGTGAATAATCATGTGATGTGTACAGAAAAAAATAAGATTTTTCAAGTATAGCAGACGCGGCTGTACATTTTCTGGATCAGATATGCTGGCACATAGTAATGCCATTATGGCAAAAGCAGAGCTGGTCTGCATCGCACTGTGCTGGCTAAGCAGACCTCTCTACTCATGGGATACAGTATGGAGAGAAATAAAATGCAATTATGCTAAACAATTAATTGAACAAAGGTATTTGTATAGGAATCTTTCTCCAAGAAACTGTGGGTGGAGAAGCTGCAGTTTCCGAGACAGCAACCTCCTGAGAGTACTTCCTGGGGTTTTTTTGTTCTGAGTTACTGTGTGGATCTCCTAAACTAAGTGAATTAAGGGTCAAAAGCTGGTACAGTTCTGTTGGACACCTTTTTACTAATAAAACCAAACTACTTCAGCAAAGTCTAAAGTAAAACGTGTTTTGATTCTGTACCAACTATGCATTTTACATTTCTTGCTAAGCTATCGTTTTTATTCAGTTGCCTACAAAGGTGTATTATGTGACAACGTTTTTATTTTTAGAAACATTCTTATATGTGAAATATGTTACCACAAGAAATGTCAGGCCTGGACAATTTATGAAGCATTTCCTACCAAAAAACAAGACTGAAAAGCACTCTTTAGAATAGAGTCAAAGAGATCAGATTACAGTTTTACATCAGCTGGGGGGGGGATTTTATAACCCTTTCTCCAACTTGCCTTCAGAAACCCAGTTCCATTTACACTCACATGGATGCAAACTTAAATTCAGCTATGTGTGCGAATAGGGCCTGACCTTTTATTTTGTAATAGTATGACTTAATATGTTTGCATTTGCTTATGTTTATCTAAATGTTATAGCTGTCACATAGCATAGTAATATAGTAAATATGAAGAATAGTGGTAAGCAAAAGCTTTCCCACGTGTCAGATTCCATGTTGCACTGAACCTGTGTAACATGAACATAAAACGCAGCCAATGCTACTTAATGTGAAATGGTTTCACACTTTAAAAAATGCTGTAAATGACTGCTTAATATACTGGACAACACAAGCTTAAAAGCACTCTTTACTGTTCTAGCAGCATTACCACTCTTTACTGAAGAAAAGTGTTTAAACCATAAGACTATAGAATTATGTTATTCTTACTTAGGCTTATTAATCTGAAATATTTACTATCACTTGATTAAATTAATACAGTGTTCTTCATGGCAAAACTTACCAAACACCTTACTGCTCCTGAGTGCTAGGAAAATATGCTTGAATATGTGAGTGGTGGTAAAATGTAATGGAGGAGCTCCTTTGTTTTGTTTCATCATTAATTGAAGTGGTGTCACAGTTGTTTTGCCGTCATTTCTCTGGTGGGTCTGACAAAGCCCCATTTCATATTGAATCATATGACTTGCAGAAAGAGCATTTAATACTCTTTGCAGAAGATAGAGATTAAAAGTTTCTCAAGTCCAGGGCAAACAGAGATAGCACATAAATTTCTGATGTGTAGAATTTCTTGCTTTCCTTCTTTGTTAAAAAACAGTAATAAGCTGCCATTTCTAAATGTGAAAAAGAAGAAACCATGTGGCAATGTTCCACTGGAACAGCAGTTCTTGCTGCAATTGCAG
Source organism: Himantopus leucocephalus (assembly GCA_003993805.1). Lineage (NCBI taxonomy): Eukaryota > Metazoa > Chordata > Aves > Charadriiformes > Recurvirostridae > Himantopus > Himantopus leucocephalus. The sequence goes on from RSEF01000031.1 coordinate 35,476,405, forward strand.
AAAACTGATTTATATTAGACCCTAACCTCATTTTTCAAACCTTTTTGGACTTGGGCTTAACAGTATTATGAGGTTGTCGTTTTTGGAGTAACTCCTCAATGCTTATTTTCAGAAGCAGTCACTCAAGGCTTCGATCTTGCAGTGAAAGTACTGAATGCTATTTTGATACAGGCTGAAGAAAAAAGTGAAAAATGAAAAGGCTTTTACAGTAAAAAGAAAGCACTTGAACTTCACGTATTTTATTATAATGTCCTGAGTTTGGCTGTGGCTGCTGGAAAATTGATTAATGTAAAGACAGATTACAAAATAGTAACTTTTAAACGTACAGGAGCCTGTCCTCAGACACTAGGGGGTGCAATAAAACCTTATTGCTGATGCCTTTAGAGAAGTTACCTACCTTGGCTTGAAGCTCTGTTTGTGGACAGACGGATTTCCTCTATGAGGTTGTGCAAGGAAAATGCCATGGCTGAAATGCACTCCTTTTAATGACCGTGTTCTCTAGAATGCTATCTGTTGATTTACAATACGGGATGATATTTGAGTCCTAGTCTTAAAACAAAAACAAAGAGACAGAAAAATACACAATATTTTGCATATTGCCCGGGGCCTCTGCTGTGTTGAAATAATTTATTCCATACTTTTCTGTACCAAATATCTTTGATTGTAGGATTACTTACTAATGGATGAAGTGGTGGTGAGGATGGTATTTGAGCTACTGCCTTCCCCATGTGTTTAGGAACTCTATGTTTGTTAGGGAGTACTCACCTGTGTCTGAAACACAGATGAGTTTTCGGTTAACAGTGATGAACACCATACTAAGTAGGCCTGAGCCTGTTGCTGTTCGCCAGTGGTTTTCACTTGAAATAACAACTGAATTCGGTGTGTAATCTTAAGCTGGGCCTTTGGGAAGGAGAAGCACCGTGGCAGAAAGTCATGCATAGCTGTGGAGGGTGGCCCAGAAACACTAGTGTGAGAAGCCATGCTGGTGTGAGAAGGGTGCAATGAATGACGAAGGGGTGGGCTATAGCATGCGTTCTAGGGGCTGTTGTGGTACCGCTGCATGTTCTAGAACCTTCCACTGGAAAATGTAGTTTACACCATTGCAGAAAGTAGCATAGTCACAATTGCACTATGGCTAAAATAAACTCCCCGTGCTTTCTTGAGTACAGAAACTTATATTTTTGAACTCATGGCTTGATAGTCAGCTGCTCTCTGCTATTTACAGTATTACAGACTGGCTGAGGTTGGGAGGGTCCTCTGGAGGTCATCTGGTCTAACCACCTGCTCAACCAGGGACACGTACAGCCAGTTGCCCAGGTCCATGGCCAGACAGCTTCTAAATATCTCAGGGAGGGAGACTCTCCAACCTCCCTGGACAACCTGTGCCAGTGATCAGTCACCCTCACAGTGAAAATGTGTTTCCTGATGTTCAGAGGGAGCCTCCTGTGTNCCCCCTGAGCCTTCTCTGCTCCATGCTGACAGTCCTGGCTCTCTCAGCCCCTCCTTATAGAAGAGATGCTCCTGTCCCTTCATCATCTCCGTGGCCCATTGCTGGACTTGCTCCACTGTGTCCACATCTCTCTTGTACTGGGGAACCCATAACTGGACCCAGCACTCCAGGTGTGGCCTCACCAGTGCTGACTAGTGGGGAAGGTTGACCTCCCCCAGCCTGCCGGCAACACTCCTCCTAGTGCACCCCAGGATGCTGTTGGTGCTTTTTTTTTTTTTCCACAAGGGCACATTGCTGGCTTATGGTCAGCCTCGTGGCCATCAGGACCCCCAGGTCCTTTTCTGTGAAGCAGCTTTCCGGCTGGGCAGTCCCCAGCAAGTACTGGTGCATGGGGTTGTGCCTTCCCAGGTGCAGGATGGTGCACTTCGTGGTGAACTTCATGATGGTCCTGACAGCCCGTTTCTCCAACATTCCTTGTAAAGAATTATAGATCCTCTTTTTCAGGGAAGGTGATAAAATTACAAAAATAGTTCTAGAGGTAGATGATACAGCATTTTCCATAAAAACTCTACCAGATTCTGGATTATTTCACCAGAAGATAAGTGTGTGAGTTTTCTTCTGCTTTCTTGCAGACTTGGATCATCACATATCAAGCTCATCTTTCTCAGCTCTTTATTATTATGGAATATAAGGAAGTTATATTGAAAAGTTCCAGAAGTTCATGCCAAACGAAAAAAACTTTCAATGTGGTATTTCACTCTATGTGTAATACTGAACTCTGAGCTGGACCCCTGAAATTATAATTTGTAGCACGATGAACTGAAACCAGCCCCTTCAATCCAGTGTTTGAAGGACTTCATGTTTAGAATTTTCCCCTCATCAGTCCAGACCTGTAGCCTCTGACCTAAAGCAGTGCTGATGGAAGGAGCCTGATGTGGATGAGAATGGTATATGGCCTGAAAATATGCTTAGCATTATGCGGTGCAAATATGGTTAAAATTTAATCTGTGTTTTTAAGGTAAAAGTTTCTCTCTATGTATCAATTGGGAAGAGGGATTCTTGAAAAACAAAGATATATTTAAATAATAAGTGAGATAATGCATGTTGAAAATGGTAATTATTAATTTTTTTGCTGATTTTTGTACCATTTTTAGCTGTGGCAGAAGATTTTGTGACAGATACATATTCTGTGACAGTCTTCAGCAACAGCTTTCCCTGACATGGGAAATAATGTGCACTTCTAACAAATTCCGGTAAATCTGTTTGATTCAGATCAGTTTTCTATCATTAATTGTTTACTATTTAAACATTTCTTCATGCCAGATGGAATGCAGTAAGTCTGGAAACTCAAACTAATAGTGATTGATTTTCAGGAAACTGACAGAAAGTCTTTCAGGCTCTGGAGCTGTTTTCTCAGGATGTGATTCAGATCACTTTAAAATATTATTGATTTTAATTTTTATTTTTTCAGGTAAAGAACATTACAGACCTGTATGGTGGAAAATATTCAGTGCAGAAGAAAAAGCTTGGAAACATTATAAAGAAGTTTGACACAGAGTACTTCAGAACTGCTTTTTAATCTGTTCTTAGTTGCCAGTATGTATTTCCTTTCCAAGACTGGAAAAAAGCAGTAAAAGGATGTTGACTTCCAAACTGTGTTTGGAAGGATGTTGACTTCCCTGTGATACTTATGCTAGAAAAGCATAGGTGAAATATAGAAAGGCAGTTTGAATGAAAACTTAGATGGTAGAGCACAAGATGTGGCTTGCACAGAGAGGGCCTCTGTATGTACTTCACTCCTTTGTTTTGTCCTCCTTTGATCTTTCAGTGCAGATATAGTGTGGGGGTACCCAAACTTCACGACTGGGTGTCAGCAATCAGATGTTCTGGTGCAACTCTTGCCAGAGGTGACTTAGTACCTTATATTGCATTTTACAAATAAAGGTAGGTTTTATTTTTCTTCTTTGCCTTGAAACAATTGTCATTTAGGTAAAGAGCTGTCAGTGTGCTATTTGCGAATCTGTTGGTTCCACAATATAATACTTAAGTATGTAGTTAGCGGCATTGCTTAAATTCATCTTGACATTGCATCTGAATGTGATTTATTTTCCAAAGAACGCTGCAGTTGGTTTATAAAAATGCACACTGCCTTCTCAGAGATTGTCCTGCTAATTTGCCTCTGATAAATGAGGATGTACAGACAACTCTCTCAAAAAGAAATTTGTAGTTTATCATCACCCTAATATAAACGGTGATACAGTGAGTTAGAAAGAAGGGAGATTTTGGCAAAAGCCACTTTCTTATGGTATTTTGTAGTAATAAATGAGTATATGTCCCAAAATCTGTAGTTAATGAAACAGGCTCATCACCACCTGCTTTCCCACAAGCACAGAAAGCTTAGTCAGCTTAATTTTATTGAATCAGTTTTGTGTAGTGATTGGTTTCCAGGTAAGTAGCAGTGGATAATAAATCCAACACTCAGCTGTAAAAGTGGATCAGCGTAGGACCTGCAGTCCCTTAAGACTTTAACTGGGTGTTTGTGGTAAATCTTGCATGACCAACCTGTTTCCACACAGTTCATCAACTACATCATCTTTCTGGCAGGGAAATAGAAATTAAAATCAGCCTTAGTAAATACAATTACTATTCAGAGATTTTTTAAATAATGAAACAGATGGTGTAATGAGTGTGATTACGTTGTTTCCTATCTGCATAAAGACATGAGTGACCAGTGGTTCTCTATGCAATGGAAACCTTGAGTGAAATAAGAACTGGCTCCCACTTGCCCTCCTTTTTTGTGATTTTTCGGTAGGCAAATGTTGGAGGAGAGTTTTCAGGCATCTCTGGAAACATACTTAAAATACAGGACTTAAGAAGGGGCTGATAGGACTGGAAACATACAGGTTGTTGCACACTCTTGAATAAAGCAGTTCCTTCTGATAAAACAGATGATGATAAACATGTGCTAGTGCCACCAGAAGCAAAGTGTTTGACGCTAATTAAGAGGGTCAGATATTGACCTTGCCCTCAGCAATATCGCAGAGGAACTTTTCATCTCACTACACTTTTTTCTCTGACCCATATGAGCATTATAGTCGTTCAGATTTCTTCATCTTGTGGTAAGCTACCTGTCAAACTAAAAATGGAAAAGCAAGACTAAATCTATCTGCAATTAAACTGGGACAAAATCAAGGTTTCTACAGCTCATGAAAGAATGTGCAAAGGGAAAACAAATCCAACTTCGAGAGTTTTGTCTGATTTTTATGAGGGGAGGGAGGAAGGTTTCCCCTGTACTGCATTCTTATTTAATATGAACATCTACTACCCATACAATATGTTTTGTGTCCAAATGACTGTACACCAGGTACTGACCTGAGGCTACTAAATAGCTTTTTGGTATCCATTTGAATGTCTAAGAAGCAGACATTTTGGACTATCTTGGCCTAACTGTTCAAGCATATTAATCATTACTTCAGGTGTCAAAGAACAAGTAAAAGTTGTATTATATCTCTATGCACTGCCTTATTAAGAAAATTGTGTATACCTATTTTCAAAAAGCAGCAACAGAAACCAGAAGGTTCTTTCTGATTTAATTGATACATGTGGCCTTTTGAGCATTCATAGATGCAGAATCAAGCTTAGTCACAGGTTACAATAAGCCATAGTACCTGCATTGGCCTACTGAAGAGCATGAATTACTAACTTTGACAGCTTTAGATGATTCTGCAGCTTTCTGTCTTGATTGTCAATGACTGTTAAAATGGCAGAAAGGGAGAGTCCCATGGTCCCTGAGAGGCATTTGATCAACTGAACTTAAGGTATGTTGTCTTTTATATGGTATCTCCTCTAGAGCCTGTGAGACAACTGCATTTCGTTTTGAGGCACCAGCATAACAAAGATGTTGATGAACCTGAGTACAGCAAGGGGCGCCAAGATGGGTGGGAGCTGGAGCACAGACTCTGAGCAGAGGGGATGAGGGAGATGGATTTGTTCAGCTTGGAGAAGAGGTGGCTTTTGGGGACCGAATGGAGGCCTTCCAATGCTGAGGAGGAGGTTACTCAGAAGACAGAGCCACACTCTTTTCTGAGATGCACAGCAGAAAATAGTGATAGCAAACTAAAACAGGGAATGTTCTAACTGGGTATAAGGAAAGTCACTATGGGGGATAATGAAGTAGTAGAAAAGGTTTTCCAGAGAGGCTGTAGTATGTCTATCTCAGGAGGTTTTAAAAACCTAACTAAACAAAGCCCGGAGCATTCTGATCTGAATTCAGTATTGACCCTGATTTGAGCAGGAGGCTGGACTTCTGACATGACTTCCAACCTGAGTGGTTGTGTGTTCTCTGTGATGAGAGAAGATTTATACAGACAGAACTATTTCACCTTCTCATACTCTTCTCCCCGTGGGCAAAAACTGGAGCAGTCACAGTTTTTGAAAGCTTTATGAAAGTTTTAAAAGGGTTTAAAAGTTTGACATGTAAGTCTGTGTACTAGACTCCTCTGCATCTAATAAACTTTAAGTTTGACATTAAAGCTGCATGTGGTTTATAAAGGAGCTGTCAGAAATGTTAGGGTATGTATGTCAGAAATTGTCTTGGATGCCTGCCATAACTGGCATAGCCTTACTTTTTTACTGTTGTTAGTACTCTGCGTTTGCTTCCACTACAATTGTAGTAGACTTGAATTTTCCGCCTTTCTTGTAAATCTTTCAGAATTTCGACGGCAGGTGCTGAACTGAGGAGTTGAATCACAGTTAAACACCTAATCAGTTTAAGATTGCTTTGACAACTCTATTTAGACCACAGAGTTAAATTTGAGGGGTGTATATCTGATGAGGGTATTGGTGGCTATGTCTTAAAACTATTGTGACATATTGATAGTGTTTTCAAATGCCATAGAAATAATTTCACTGAAGTCAACAGAGATACAAAGATTTATCTTAGCTGAGGATTTGCAGACATAAATAAAATTTGTTCTCACTTGATTGCTGTCAAAATTTCGTCTTCTTGTTAGTTAGAAGGTCAATCTTGAATGTCACAATCACTAGAAAACTTAAGAAAACTGTAGAAAAATGTTACAAAACCCATGAATCGTTGCTGTGTATACCTAAATGGATACCCTTGAGTCTGGTCCATCTGTAAAAGCCAGCAAGAAAATGGCTTGTTAGGTTTCTCCAGCTGCAGGCAGCCACAAATCTTGGCTTATTAGGAAAGAATTTTCAAAGTGCGTTTTTTGGAAAGTATGTAGTCTTCTTGCTTTTGCTTCTTTTAATCTCTCAGGCTTTGGGTTTTTTTGTTTTGGTTTATTTTTTTGGCATTTAAGTGACGTAATCACTATATGTTATAGTGATTTGTAACCAAAGCCAGATAAGTTTGCTTTTTTGGGGGTTTTTTTCCTCTGCTGTCTCATCTCAGAACCAAATGGAGATATCTAAGTGTTGAGTCAAGGTGCTAAACAGTAAAATCTTTCTTGTCTCGCACCCAGCAGATGGAGTCTTTTCAGGACTTTCAAGGAAGGTATTTTCTCAGTGTTTTTAGTTTTTTAAATATGTAGATGGCTTAAGCTCAGTTCTATAGAATTAAAATAACTATAGCTCCATCCCAAACACTGGGCACTCTGAGTTTCAAATTATAGGTTTTATTTTGGAATTTTAATGTAAACATTGTATTGTGCCGTTCATTAGTTGGTTTCTTTCCCTGCAATTGAAACCTGAAAGAAGATAAATGATTCTGCCATTAATAACTGAAATAAGGTAGAACCTGAATTTTTCATGTATCTGGAAATGTAAAAGCAGTTTCAATGTTCTCTTTTTTTCATTGCAGTATTTTGTGTGTGAAGCCACTGTTCAGCCATGCACCCATGTGAAACCGAGAGAGCTCTAAATGTGACTGTGTCGAGTTACTGGAGCTCTTCCAAATGTGGAAACTTAATTGGCTTAAGTTTCCACAAAAACAGCATAAGGTTTTAAGTGGAAGATTTTTAATCATTCCTCTTGCTGCATATTATCTGTCCAGTTACCATCAAAAATACCTCATGCATCAAATATTTCCTTCTGTTGCTTATGAACCTTGCAAAAACCAGAATAACATTTCATTTCAAACATCTTATTAACATTAATTTGTTTAGGATTTCTTATAGTCAAATTAATCACAGTGGTAGTCATACTTGGTAAATTTGTGTGTAGCGTATGTCCTTCACATTGTATTTACTGTGTTTTAAGACTAACCCAGTTACTAAAACAATTTGTTACTGGAAGAAAAAATAAAACAATAATAGGTGAAATATTTTTTGCCTAATCCTTACTTATTTTCATACTTCCTTTGAAATTTCTGTGAATGAGCAAAACTGATACTATTTGAACTATCCATTATTTTTCATAGGTCAATGAGAGGCCATGATAAGATATGTAAACAGCTTCTATTGACAACTTCTTGGAGACTGAACAAAGCATTTACAAAAAGGTTGCAACTATTTTTCTACAATAGCTACATGTAGAAGAAAACAAGTCTTGGTAAGTTAGCATGGAGAGATACTGGACTGTTGTATACCTCCAGGTGCTTCTCAAGAAAAAATTACCATTTCAGGAAACCAAAGAATGTTAACTGTCTTGTATTTGCTATGGGCATACCTGGAAAATAAACTCTTATCTACAGGAAACTGTTGCATGTTCCTTTTTTCTTTTTATTTGGAGATGGATCCAGAAAGGGGAGAAAAGAGTAGAAAACAAAAATTCTGTGGGGCTTGGAAGCAAAGCTACATCTGGACTCAGATTTTAGGTTTCTCAGAGGCTGTTTTGGGGCCTTATGTAATAAGCCTTTCTATTTTCATAGATGGGTCTTGTAGGGTTACATTTGCATTAGACTCATATAATGGCAAAGACTGTATTTTCAGGGCTTTATCCTGTTTTTCAGATCATTTTATTAGGTTTTAAGCTGGTTAAAGTCTGCTGTGAAAATAGTGTAGAAAAAGAGAAAGTGTATAAAGGTGAGTCTGCCTAGTGCCTATCGTGTATGCCAAGTACAAGAAGTGGGAAAATCACATGCATTTCTCATTTTTTTAATCCCTCCTTTTCTTCCTTCACAAACACAGATGTGACGTCCTAATCCTGTTGGAGCACCCTACTAACAGAACTACCATTCGTAATTCATAGTGACGAATCAAACACACGCAGAGAGACAGATGTTGTTTCTGTTCTTGTAAAATATTCTCTCTCAAAAAGATGAATGCCCACTTGAAAGCCAGATCTTACATACTCTTTGCTCAGCAGTGACACAGAGCAGCAGGAGGAAAAATCATGCTAATCAGGGACACCTGGAAGTTACTCCCTGCCTAATTCTTACCTAGGCATTTGATTCCAATGGGAGTTAGGTACAAAAGGCCAAGGTATGTGAAGGTTTTTAGTACTGGCCTTATTTTTCTTCCTTTAAAATCAATGTGTCTCCAATAAAGGCTTCAACAGGATCAGATGTAGGTCATGACAAGTGGTTTTGAAAACCTTAACTGTTAATTTCAGCAATTCATAGCTGAAGAGTGTCATAGCTGCAGAAAACAGTATATTTAAGAGAATGATTGCTCTTTTAATGATAGTGTTGTTTTAGCTGTGGTGACCTAAGGACAGACAAGAGACAAAGTATATATAGAAATCACGTCTCTAATTAGATGAGGTAATTTAGCACAAAAAATACACAAACTTCTAAGCATGTGAGCACTTTCTTGGGATAATTTTAATAATAGACGATTTAGAAGAGTAGATGTTAACTGTTAGAGGATTACATAATATATTCAGCGGGCAAAAGAAAGTTTTCAGATACATGATGTCTAACACAGAAGTAGCAAAATTCCTGGCTAAAATAATTTAGAACAGCACTTGGGATGTGTTTTCATCATCTGTTGAAACCTATTGATGACTGTGCTACTTCTGGGGCAGGTATTCCTTCTTTATGTGACTGTGGGTTTAGATAGTCTTTGTTTTGTCACGCAGATGGTGAAAATAAGTTAATCAACTAGACAGATTTCAGTGAAAAAGGTTAAATGAAAAAAAAATTTCTGGAACGTGGAGTGCCATGAGGGAGAGAACGGAAGGCTGTTATCCCTCTTGGAGCAAAAGAAATTTATAATTAGCATCTGTGAAATGAGGAAGTCAGCAGAGGTTTGGGCAAGACTGTAAAAGATCATAAAGTAAATGTGTCTTGACTGAATTGGCGTGTTTGTTTTTAGAATAAGTGTGAATTTTGTTTAACAGGCTCGTCTTTTTTGTATGTCTTCCCTGAAAATCAGGTTGAGAGGTAAAAATAGAGTGCTACTTTTGAGAGAATATTGCATAGGATTAGGATATCATTATCTAAATCTTCCTCTAGATTGCCAGTGAAGAGTCAGTTGCTAAAGTCACTGTAGTGGCTGATTTCCTACCACTGTTACTTCATAGGTTTTATTTCTCTTTCATGTATTTAGAGCTTAATCACATCAGAATATTCCTACCAGAATGCCGATTTATTGATCTTTCAATTACTGTTTTATTAATGACAGACAATGAAATCATTGATGTTACAAGCTAGTATAATAAATGCGCCTGTAACAGGTATAAAAATTAAGTAATGTTAAGACTGATGAATTATAGTGACTATTATTTAAAGAGATTTATCGTCATTGAATTTCCTGAAATATTTCATATTTTAATCTACTGCAAACAGTAAATTATTTATTTTCTTAATTTTGTTCTGGTCTACTTTGCTGCTATAAGGGTCATTTACTATTGCCATGAGAATAAATTTATTGAATGTAGTCACTAACGCCATGTGTTACTTGTCACCACACTCGATTCAGTGAATCAGGTTTTTTCATTATACCAAAGAAGCTAGATAATCCATCTGTCAGTTTCTTTAGTGTTTGATGACTACTTGCATCAGTCTAGCCTAAAAGGGCCAGAGCTCAAGGGGGCCTGAAGAGAGGAGCTCAAGGGGTTGTAGTGAATGGGGCTACATCTGGTTGGTGACTGGTCACCAGTGGTGGTCCTCAGGGTGGAGTTCTAGGGACAGAACAGGGTTCAATATATTTATCAATGATCTGGATGCAGGAGTTGGATGCGCCATTAGCAGGTTTGCTGATGATACCAAACTGGGACGTGCTGTTGACACTCTTGAAGGACAATGGCCTTGCAGAGGGATCTAGATAGATTGCAGCACTGGGCTATGACTAATGGGATGAAACTTAACAAGTCCAAATGCCAGAGTCTGCACCTGGGTTGGATTAATGCCAGGCACAAATATAAATTGGGAGAGGAGTGGCTGGAGAGCAGCCCTGCAGAAAGGGATCTGGGGGTGCCGGTTGTCGTTAAGCTCAATGAGAGTCGGCAGCGCACCCTGGCAGCATTCTGGGGTGCATCAAACAGCATAACCAACCGGTCAAAAGAGGGGATTATCCCGCTGTATTTAGCATTGGTGTGTGCAGTTCTGGGCCCCACAGTTTAAGAAGGATGTGAAGGTCCTTGAATGTGTCCAGAGAATGCCAACAAAGCTGGTGAAAGGGCTGGAAGGAATGTCCTGTGAGGAGCAGCTGAGGACTCTTGAGTTTGTCTAGTTCAGAGAAAAGGAGACTGAGGGACAACCTCATTGCTCTCTACAGCTTTCTGAGGAGAGGAAGTGGAGAGGGATGTGCTGATCTCTTCTCCCTGTGATCCAGTGACAGGACTTGTGGGTATAGTTCAAAGCTGCACCAGGGAAGGCTTAGACTGGACATTACGAAGCCTTTCTTTACCAAGAAGGTGGTCAAACACTGGAACAGCCTCCCTAGAGAGGTGGTTGATGCCCCAAACCTGTCAGCGTTTAAGAGGCAGTTATGGTTGGAGAATCCCACAACAATTTATTGTTGTTAGACAGGTATTCTATCACCCAATGACGTCTCCCCACCCAGGAAGGGGAATCAGGAAAAACCAAGGAAACCTGGGGGTTGAAATATAAACAGGTTTAATGATGATTAACATTAATAACACTAAAGAACCAATATTGATCCAGATAGCAATATAAAATCTACAAGGATTATACTCAGCCCATTCTATCAGTAGTGGTGTGCATTTTCAGCAGTGAACAGCAAATGTCAGATACTGTGAGCGCTATGGCTTCGGGGGGAAGGGAAGACCTCGGGCATCCGGCACTGGGGCAAGAAATTCTCAGGATGGAAGCTATCAGGGAGACAACAAACTTCGCAGCAAAATTTCTAATTTATGTTGACCATGGCATCCATGGTATGCAATAATCCTGTTGGCCAGCTTGGGTCAAGTCCTGGGTCTTGCTCCTCCTCATCCCTGCACCTGGCGAGCTCAAAAAACACTGAAACCTTGAAACCCGCACACCATAGCTGGCTACAAAGTAGATATTTTCACAAATTCAGACACTAGAGGCTTCTAAAAGTGCAGTTTTCTGAAGTATTAAAAGAGAAATTAGCCCTGTGTCACTCAAACCAGGACAGAGGCATTTGGACAATGCCCTTAACAACATGCTTTAACTTTTGGTCAGCCCTGAAGTGGTCAGATAGTTGGACTAGATCATTGTTGTAGGGCCCTTCCAACTAAAATGTTCCATTCCATTCCATTCCATTCCATTCCATTCCATTCCAGACCATTCAGCTGTCACTCAGTTTAATAGTCACAAAGTTATAAAAATTCTTAAGGCAATCAATGCAAGCAATTTAGTGAATGCATTGTATTTCATGGTGCACTTCAGGACTTTTCTATCTGTCCAGAAAATATGTGAGAGGGCCTTTAGCCCTGCAGCTGCCTGAAATAAAGCTTATAGTTTCTAATGGTCTAATGAACTTAAGCAGACAAATGGAAAATGTTACCCTGCCCACATGGGGTAATCTTGAAAGGTTTCTTTTGCTGGTTGGTGCAAAACCTAGCCACCAGGCTATGTCGTGTTTTGGGTCCTACCTCCTAGCTGGAATTTTTGCTCCTATCTCACCTACTTAGGACACTGTACAACCTAGCTTGTAGCCTGGGACCTCTCACTTCACCCTTTAGATGTTGCATTTCCTTCCACAGTGCATCTGTAATGTCAGGCTTTTGCCGTTGCCCTTGCTTGACTCTGAGTACAAGGAGCTCCTGTTGTTTGTGTCTTACTTTCAGATCTGACATTTGAGGACAGAAGTGTGATATTTTTCATGGAGACAGTCACTTCTCACTTCAACAAATGTTTGAAACTGCTGTGCTGAAGCTCACAGCAATTAAAGACAATCCCAAGCTGGAAAANGAAAAAAAAAAAAAAAACAAATAAAAAAAAAATTGTACTGGCAAATTCTAAGAAAAGGACCTTTGCCAGGGCTGCAGGAAAATAATATCAGAATAATTTAAAATGTCTGTTCTAATCAATATTCAGGTTACATTGATCTTGTATTTGCTGTAGAAAGGCTCCTATTTGCATAGCAGTTTCAGTGCTTTGGCTGTATTCATTGGCCGACTGGTGGAGTTAGCCCATAACTTTAGCATACTAACTTTTCACAACAAATACTAACACAGTTTTAAGAAGAGTATGTAACTCTCAGTCCACCTGCCTCTAAAATTACATCTTGGTATATCTTTTTTCCAATAAACAGCCCTGGGACAACATGAATTTCCCCGATTTCAGATTTGAATTGAGCTTAATTCCATTGCTACTTGACACCCGCATTCAAGCAGCAATCCAGCCTTCTGTTACTTAGGTTTTGCAAATTTTCCTTTTGTGAGTAACCCAACAGGAGCATCCTCCCCGCGCCTACAGGGAGGTGATTAAAGAGACAGAGCCAGGCTCTTCACAGCTCTGCATGGTGGGTGGATGAGAGGCAAGTGGGCAAAAGTTGGAACAAAAAATGCTCAGGCTGGATATAAGGAGAAACTTTTTCCCTGTGAGGACAGCGCAGCAGTGGAGCCAGGATACAGAGAGGCTGTGCTATCTCCATCATTGAAGGCTTTCAAGCCCTAACTGGATAAAGCCCTGAGTAAGCTGATCTGAGCTAAGAAGTGGGGGGCAGGAAGTTGGACTAGAGACCTCCTGTGGCTCCTCCTAAACTGAGTTTCCTATGACCTTGTGATTGCTATGAAATCCCTGGGGTAGCAGAGCATCTTTCCTGAGATGCCTTAGGCTTCATTCAGTAGCAAAATCTTGGAGTGTCTGAACCTATCTGAACCTGTAGCTCCCTTTCTCCTACATGAGAAAATCTTACTTCTCACTTGGGAAGAGGGACAGAATAGGGTGACAAAGAGGACTGAAGACCTGCTAGGCTTACCATCACTTCTCTTCCATTTCATCGTCATTATGGGAATTTCAGCTGCAATATTTTCTCTTAAAACTTTGGCATAGTTGATTCACTTGTGGCTACATTTCCAGGAAACCTTAAGCCAGCCTTTCCCCTCCTTTTTTCCTACGAAGAGCTGGCAAATAGGTTTACTCAGTCCTGTGAATTCAGGGCTGGCTGAAGAGGAATCTTCTGTTCTACAGCAGTTTGTCTTGGGGCTTTTTCTGTCTTTTTTTTTCCTGTCCTGGAACAAGGATGAAGGTCCACCTTGATCTTTTAACTTTTCTGAAGCCAAAATGGGGGTTCGAGGATTTCTACGAGCTGTTCCCTCACTGACTGGGTAGAAGGAAATAATGTAAATGTGGACTGGTGCTGGGGAACAGAGAATCAGAGGCCTTTGTGCCCTTTCCTCTTTTCCTAGGAAAATTTGTGGTCTTTCGCTCTAGCTTTCTGAGCATTACCAAGTCTGGTGTTATTTGCGATATCCACTAAGGTTTACAGTTAATGCTTTGATGCAATTCCAGTCCCAGAGAGCAATATGTGGCATTATAATTTATACTAAAGCTATGAGAATGCTAAGTGAAAGGCTGAAAAAGCATAAGTAGCTTGACTCTTTTGCCCAAACTGGAGTATTACAATCACATAGTCACATTGGAAACACAATGCTGCATTTGAAATCCATTTAGGAGTGAAATGAGAGGGAGGGACACAGGATAACCTGCTATTTGGCAGTAACAGCCAATTCCTGCATCATGGTTACTTGAAGAAAAGTCCTGATGGATATTCTCATCTGCAAGAAAACTGCTAAGTCTTCCTTCTTTGACGAGTTTTCTCCTAAAAAGGGGAAATCACACTTAGATATTTTGTAAATTAACTGCTACAGAAACATCTTTATGCAAACTTTTTTTATCCAGCAGATTTTACAGTGTTTTTTTTCCCCAGAGCAAAGATTATTTTTTTGCTGTGGTAGCAATTCACTTCTCAAAGACTCAACAAAGTGTATTAGAAGGTAGACACATATCCTTACCTGTACATCCCTTGGGTTCTGATGGTTTTGTGAACTGTTTCTGTTCTCAGAGAGCACATCTTTCTAGGGGTTAGTCATGTACTGGTCAGTCCTGTCATCTGTAATTTGACCAACAAGGCACAAAATTATGATGATGACTCAATGATCTTAAAGGTCTTTTCCAACTTAAACAATTATGATTCTAAAATGGAAAGGCAACCAACAGCTGAAGCCACTTCCTGGAGTCATACCTGTTGGGATATGCTTATGCTTAGTAACATGATGAATGGGGAATGTGAAGCCAGTAACAGGATACTTATGAATGTGTGAGAGACCTACGTATGGATTGTTCAGATCCACGTCTTCTACTCTACTCTACCAGCATTAAAAATCTATGCAAAATTAGTAGAATTAGAATTAGCAGAATTCTGCGACAGCCAGCAGATGTGATATGAATTTGATGGATAAAACCAGAGGCACAGTAGGCCATTCTTAGATCATACCTCTTGCTTCACTGGAGGAGCATAATAATATTACCTGCTGAAAGGTAGAGAGATATATATTCATAAGGAACAGACACTACATTTTTTGCAGTTGTTTGTAGAAGAACATTTCAAATTTAGGGTTTCTTTTGCGTGTTGTAGTATATCCTGTTCTGTTCTACCTTGGGCATGTACAAGTCCAAGCATCTGGGGGTAGCCATGTTAAGCCTCACACAGTCTAAAAAAGGAAAAGCTGTATTTCAGGTTGTCATATGTATCTGGGTGGTTTGCTGTACCAAATAAATCAGTGTTTGCAGCGGTTGTCCCTTATATGCATTGGCACTGGTGTGGTCCTCACAGACCTCGAGGCATTTCATAATAGGTACACAATGCTCTAACTATGCTTGCTTCTTTCTCCAATACATTGCTTACAAATACACCTCAGAAAAGCGTGGTGGTGTTGACTTCGGCTTTTTCTATGAGAGAATAATGATTGTGACTTTAATTTGCATTTTGGTGATGGAGAAATTTCAAAAGAAAAATTAATTTCAACTAATATTTGGGCACTTAATGTCTTTATTTTTCATTTAAAATTTCAGTTTACCATTCTCGCTATTTTAAATTTTCAGTACTTCTGCTGACCCCACTCACTCTTTTTACTTTTCTCCTTTTTCCCCACCAGAAAAACTTGTAGAGGTTTAAAAGGAAAAACATAGGAGAAAGCTTTCAGTTGTCTGTAAATTTTCAGTGGCTTCAGAATGAAATCAAACAATTCTTGTGTTTCATCTCAGAAAAAGTCCAAAGAGCATAGTTATTCAGACTGGAGGAATATGAAAGAATTTTTAAACAGGACAAAAAAAGTGCAAAAAGGAAAATGCATTGCTAAAATTATAAACTTTCTTTAACTAAAAATTAGCTCTGTCTCTTCCTATACACAAGTGATGGCAACACTTTTAAGAAATTACTGTTTTATCCAAGCTATTCTCATATGGAGGACAAGTTCTACAGTTGGACAAAGAAGCAGGGCCAGATTCTTATTTTAGGCCTATATGTTAAGTATTTTGCTATGACATTTTTTAAAGTTAGAAGAGTGGAAAAAGTAAATATCCTAGCTGTAGTTTTCACTAAAAATAAACACTGACAATAAGACAGTTCATTTATTTAAGCTGTAGAAACAAGTACTCATAATCTGGTTTAACATTTATTTTGTTGTCTTATGCTAATGAACATGAGCAATTGGAACAATTCCTATTAAACTGGGAAATAATAATGGCAGTTTAACCACTCAAAACATAGCTAAGAGGACACAAATATTTCAAACTAGAACTGTTATTGTGTTTCCTACTCTGTTCCTTATTCTTTGCAGCTAACACGGAAGGACATCTATCCCTGGACATCCCTGATTCCTGGTTACACAGACAGTCCATGCAGGAACAGCTCTTCTAGAAGAGGTGTAGGCAGATAGAAGGTCCCAAAGCACCACTGTGTCCACTGTCCCCACTCTGTTCTGTTCCACTAGACTCTTCCTTTTTCATGTTTCATCAACAATTGACATTAAAGTATTTGTGGCAATGGCACACAAAACAGAGAACCCGCACAGGTGTATGAGATGGGTAGGTAGCAAAACACAGTTTTACTTTGTAAAATGAGTTTGTCCAATCTGGGCATCTTGGGGATAGCAAATCTCTAAGTCACTTTTTACTCTAGAAAGAATTGTGCTTTAAAAACAAAAGCTTTTCTCTCAAAGGGATATGCTAGAGTTATTAAGCCATGTTCGTATTACACAGTGCAAAAGGTGCAGATGAAAACAAATCAACAGTGAAAGATTTACCCCATTCTGTGTGTTTCCCCACACTCCCCCTCATTCAAGAGGAGTTGGGGGAAAGCAGTTATTACTTCAGTAACCTATTTTTTAAACAACTGAAGAATAATTTTTAATTTGCTGGGAAAACTGTAACAAAGGAGCAAGCCTAAAAAATGTTTCTTCGGCTTTAAGTGTAATATGTGTGTAAAGGTCTCTTCATTGTTCTGATGGTTTATTGGGTCATGCCTGAGCTTTCCAAGGTCTTGCAGATATGTTAGCTGGAGCTTCAAGAACAATTAGAAACTACTAAATGTAGTACTCAATGTACGAATTATCTGCTAATAGGACTCATCTGAAGTCGCAGACCACAGGAATGTGAACTGAGACTTTTTATATGGGTCATCATAACCTCACTGCAGACATTTCAGATACCACTAGCATCTATGTTAATAATTACTTTGACATCTGGCAATAGTGACAAGTAAAGCTTTCAAAATACTGATATCTGATATTCTTAACAGCTGCATCAATTAGTATGACAGGGCTGGAACACCTCTCCTGGTGAGTACCATGACTGCTGACTCAGCAGGGCCCTGATGTTTCTCTGGAGGTGCTGGCTGAGGAGACACAGAATCACAGAATGGTCAGGGTTGGAAGGCACTTCTGGAGATCACCTAGTCCAAACCCCCTGCCAGAGCAGGGTCACCTACAGCAGATTGCACAGGGTGGTGTCCAGGTGGGTTTTGAATGTCTCCAGAGTGGGAGACTCCACAACTTCTCTGGGCAGCCTGTTCCAGTGCTCTGCCACCCTCACAGTAAAGAAGTCCCTTCTCCTGTTTAGATGGAACTTCCTATGCTCAAGTTTGTGCCCGTTACCTCTTGTTCTGTCACTGGGCACCACTGAAAAAAGACTGTTCCCATCCAGCTGGCGCCCTCCCTCTAAGTATTTACAAGTATTGATAAGAAACCTTTTCCTGCTGCTCCATGCACAAATAGCTCCACGGGCTTTTGCATGGGAGCAGGCTTGACTGCAGCGCAACAGCACGAGCAGCAGGCAGGCATACAGGGATTGTACCTTTCATGGCATGTAAAAAGAGCAGAACTATTGAGAGCTGCATCCGAATAGGAAAAAAAAAGTGTTGTAGCCTGGCTACCTTTGTTTTGCCAGAGCAATTGTTTATGTGAGTGAGGTGTTCTTACAGCTAAGGATCATTCAGCATGGACCTGTTCTTTTGGTGCACATTGATAATTCAGATTTTGTTGAGGAAACTCAGTGGGAGGAACTCCTCTGTTTGGTGGGCCATGGTCCTGCAGCACGTCCCCCTGCTCAGCTGAGGCTGCAGCACCAGCAGCTCCACAATCCCAGGCACTTGATGGTTACCTGTGGCTGTTTCATAGAGAAAACTGTGTGACTCCAGCAAAGCAGTATTTTATGAAGCTGCATCTCCTGGGATGCTTCACTGGTTTGGACAGTAGGAACCTTAATCTCCATTTGCTTCATAGACAGAGCTTCATGTATGAAAAAGCTAGGGTTTGTTCCCTCCTTCTTCTTTGGTTCATCTATGTACTTCTTTTGTCTAATGTTTAAATGTTATCTTCAGATGTTTCAAAAGATTTTCACATAGATTGCCCAAAGATTTTCAGAGGGTTTCTCATAACCTAGTAATACCTATCTAATGACATATTTTGCCCACATCATGGCCTACTATATGTAGGAAGAATTATTTCCAAGAAATCCTGTCTGCTAAACATTCTCCTATTTCTTTTGCAAGAATTTCTTTTCTGTCTGGGACACAGGAATCTGAATTGTCTCGTGCACTGGCGCAAGAGGCAGACTAAACCATGAGAAGTGGCTGTTCTTTGTGGGACATAAATCCATAATTGATCCTGATTATAGTGTCCAACCGTGGAAGCCACCCAAGAAGAAAGACATGTGGCTCCCAGCCCTGGACATAACAGCCTACTGGCCACAAATTCTAGGTTTTGAGTGGAGACTTGAGTATCAGGAAGAAAAAAGCCTCTTGAGGACCTAGTTACAGACTGGACCGTGTGGGAGGAACAGAAGCACATAGATGAACTTCTTTGACATAATTTCCTCTACCACTGGAGAGTGTATGAGAGCAAATATTGTGACAGTTTATCATAATGCCTGCTTTGCTGCAAGGGCCCTATACTATGGTTCATCATTCAGGATGTACATGTGCTAGTTTGCTCTGAGATGGGGCAAGGGAAACTCGGGCAGAGCTGGCAGGGTATTTCCGTCTCAGGATCTTTACAAACAGGCACAAATACACGTTGCACCACAGGCTTCTCTCACCACATGCAATGCCTGGAGGTCAGTGCGTGCCTTTATGCCCTGTGCTAGGAGAGGAAAAACACATTATTCACGTGATGTTTCAGTAATACTGCAGTGGCAGGGTGTGCATTATGCCTTTTGGTTTTGTGCATAATTTGCCACCAAAAAATGGCAACAACGACCTGGACCACAAGGATGGCACGGAGCAAGCTCACGCTGATAGCCACAGAGTGTGAGTAGAGCTGTGCCGTTCCATAGGCTGCTGGCCCCATGCAGGCTGGATAAAAGGCAGCCCTCACCAGGCTGACCTCCAGGCTGTGGTTCTCTCCCTGAAGCAGATGCCAGGGACTGCAGATGCATCACTGCTGGGGCAGAGGTCTTACTGAGTTTAGATGTAGGTCTTGTGTAGCTCTGCCTTGTGCTGACCCTGAGTAGATGGATGAGGTAACATCCTCAACCAGCCTGCCGGCGAGAACAACTTTCCTATTTTTATACCATAATTATAGGAGATAGTCAGGTCCGTTGTTGAATTCTCCTTCTCTTTGCTTTCTTCATTTGTTGTTGGAGTAGAAAAATAGGCCTTTTGGTATTATCTCCCAAGACAGACAAAAGAGTTTACCAGTTTCTTTTAATTCTGCAGCAGCTGTTTTAGTCACTGCCTGGACCCCTTCCCTCCTTTTCTTGTGCAGCTGTATTTAAGTTACAGAGGAACAGATAATCCATACAAGGTTAAAGCCTAAAAATACTCTGCATCCGAAAAATGATCAGAGGACACGGGTTACCTGTATTCTTAGTGGACAAAAAAAGTTTACTTAGTTAAAAAGGAGAAGTGTCTGGAACAGTGTGAGATCTCCACCTATCCCCACTTGCCCTGTTGGTATGGGAGACGGAGCTGGTGGCGCTGACAGGTCATCTATGGAGTACAAGGAGACTAAGTGAACAGTTAATTGAAGAAGTATTATGAGCCTTCTTAAATTGTTTGTTGATATTGCTGTTAAGGAAAAAGAAAATCACAAAACTGGATGCCCTTTCAGTTAATATTAACCATCTGTCTGATTTGGTCTACTTCTTTTCTGGCAGGACTTTCACTTTTGTGGTTCTTTTTCTTTTCTTTCTGATTATGAAGCAATCCCCAGTGGCATGTTAGAAATCACCACTATAAATGCTGACAATTGTTCTGGGATTAGCTTCAAAGGCTTGTAAAACCCACAATGTTAAATCTATGTCTGAAGCTGGCATAGTCACTGGCTCCAAATGACTAGTTTGTGTGCAAGTTGCCCTCAGTTGTGAACACCCTGCAAATTCTTTTAACACAGGAATGCTTGTCAAATGCAAATCAAAACTCAGACTTTGGGACACCACTCCTAAGGCGGGGGGGGNGGGGGGGGGGGGAGTTTGCCAAGGACCCAGCTGAATACAGTGGGGTGGCTGGAGATCCACAACCTCAACTGGTGAAGGTGGAGAAGGGCGGAGGTTCTTTGCACCACTAAATGGTTGCCCTGAAGATAAGCAGTGGCACAAATGGTAAATGGTTGTCACAGCTGTACACAAACTGACTGGAAGGCAAAGAAAACAATGTGCAAGGCTGTTTCGTGGGTGGGTTAGTGCTCCTGCCTAAAAGACCTGACTTCTTTTGCATGTTATTCTGCCTGCTGAGATTTCATGGGGGTTTGCTCTGTTTTATGTCTGATTGGGTGAGACTAGAATTTGACCTTTCATCTCTTGTGTGCACCTTTTAGTCACACAGAAAACTTAAACAGTGTGTATACGAACAAGAATTGGGTTTAAGTTTGCATCCTAGTGAACTAGCAGCTGTTTTGCCTACAGCTGACATCATACTCTGAATGTGAATCTATATACTGTTGAAAGAGAAAGGAGACTTTTTAATCTAGTGCTAGGGATTTTTTTAAGGTATATTAGAAAATATGAATCTCAAACCTATTAAGAAAAAATGCACACAGAGGTAAAGAAAATAACCTATTCACACAATAATTCTTGTTAAAAATACTGGTTTTTTTCTGTTCTGAAACGAGAAGTCTATCCTCTGCTGTGATGTTGAGAATGAGATGAGGTAAGATGCCTTTCAAAACCATTATGGATTTATTACCTACTTGTCCTTTGGTTCTTTCCTGGAGCATGATTTTTAAGAACAGTTTGTCTATGTTAGGACCTCTGTTGTTCTTTGCTGCCTTTTCAGTATCACCTCCACTGTATGCCAGAGAAAAAATTAATAAGCCTCTTTATTATTGTGCTTGGATGTTCTAGTTGCTGACTGAAGCTTTTTGGTGCTATGGAGACTATCTTTCTATTTCTAGTGTCAAATAGCAGTGAACAAAGTAGAACACAAGCTAACATTCTCTTTGTTTCTCACGTAGTCTTAGGATACCCGTCTTTTCAGTTTGCAGCATCTCTAGATAACTGAAGTCCTTTGCCTGTTTCCATTAATATCAAGAGAAAGTCTGTTTCTTCCTTCAGTGTAAGCACAGCTCAGTCATTAAGTTCAGTTTTTTGAAACCAGTGTTTGATCCTGTTTTGTTTTGTTTTTTTTCTTTTTACTTTTTCCTCCTTACGTCTATTATAGAAATTAACTAGATATTAATATTGTATTAGTCTCTGGTCTTTTACTACATTCATTTTCTATTTACAACATTCAATGTGTGGGTTTGGCACACTGGAACCATCTGTGGAAAGACTTAGTTAATAATATTCAGAGAATATTACAAACAAACCCAGGGAAATATATCACTTTGAGACAGACTGAAGTAGGCTGACTACTTAATTCTGCCTGTGCCAAGATTTTCAGAAGTATGTTTATTGCAACACTAGTGTTTTTCTCATCTATTTTCATCAAGAGGTTTTGAATCTTCATTGAACTGTACATAGAGAAACATGAATGGCTAACTCTTTTTTTAAAAGCACGAGATTGTGTAAAATGTTAGTATTGGACACAATGTGTGACCATAGCAAAGTCAAACGTGACTGACTCTCTAGTGCTTGACATAGTGTAGTAGGATTTCTGTTATTTTTGCATGTCAAACTTTAGTTTCCAATTCTAGCAAATTCATGTAATTCTAGTTCTGCTTTGAATTAGCAAAAATCAGAGCTTTCCATTCTACTCTCATTTGGTAATAACACTGGCAATTAAGGAATAAGACACCAGCCACAAAAAAAGAAGCAGTTCCTGTCTTAATGAGTTTGTGGTCTGAATTCAACAGGCCTGATGGTCACCAGCTGTTTCACAGCATTGTACTTGTATTTTCTTCTTACGTTGAACTTCCTCATGAAATGTAGTTCCACTTGCTTGGGGAGGCTTTCTCTTAGTTTTTATGAGTATACTGGAGATCAGAATTAGGATCTACATGCGATTTATATTTATATAAATTTGTGAAGACTTATTTACTACATGGCTGTCTTTAAAACCAGATGCTTTCACTTCTTCTGCCCACAGAAGTCTTCACTGCTGGTGGTTGTCTTTTTTAAGAAAAGTAGCACAGGTAGTTCTTGAGCACCAATGATTTCAATGAAGAATTTTGTTACATTATCTGCATAATGTCTTTCGTACAAAAATGATATTTTCTGATGGGTACCACATTTCCCCACATATCTGCAGAAAGGAACAGCTGCTGCGTTCACACTCATGTTTTGTGTGAAGCTGTCTGCAGCAATAATGAAAAGCTCCTGGCAGGACTGGATCTGAGGCCGCCAAACAGGAAGACTTTGTTGATCGTGGCATACCTTTTTGGCATAGATTTGCACATGTCTTTTCCATCAAATTTCTGGCTTCTTCAAAATGAGACAGCTTGTCTCAGTAGAAGTACACTCACTTTGCATATGCGCTGTAGCTTTTAATAACCATTTTACCTTATTGCTGCCACATCCATGCCAAGTACTATACTGGCCATGATCTTTTCAGCTCAGCTCAGACTCATCTTTGCATGGCATTATACCTTTAAACATGGTTCATTTTTATTTTAACTCACTCCTTGCTTTGGGATACTGGACATTTTATCTCTGATTCTACAGATTCTGCATGTATTATGACCAAAGCCTGCAAGTGTTTACAGTGCCTATTATTATGGTGAATAACTACCATAGTGTCTCCTTTAATATACTTACACATAACCTAATAGGAAATTGCAGTGCATAGTCAGTCCATGACTAGAAAATGTCTCATTTTAGAGAAGGAATAAACAGTGTCTTCAGAGCTTGACACGAACACAGGCCCTGTGTCACGTTTTCTCTCCCTATATTAATACCAGGACTGCGCTGTATGATTTCTGTTGAGTTGAGCAGATGACTTTTAGTGGGGAGATAACAGTACATGGAAGTACTTTGGTGTATAGGAGCATAAGGAGTTAATCTAAGCCTTTTATTTTCAAAGGAAATTTGTTTCTTTGGGTTTTGGGTTACACTGAAACCATTCTCTCGCGGGTTTTTTTTATGTGTTCTCACTGGCACTCCTGCCGTGTGCTTTCTGGAGACTTTGTATTGAACAGGAACCTGTGAGGACTGCTCTTCAATGCCAGCATCTCGTACCTTCGAGCCCCCTGCTACCATGTGCCCTCAGGGCCCCACAGCTGGTATGAGAAAATACAGTGATTGCTAATTTCTTATGAGTCAGCTTCTGCAGTCCTTGCTCAGGTCCTGATTCTTGTCTTTCTATTTCACTTGGGTGGCTGTTTAGCTGGCTGGTGTAAGCAAGAATAAAGGAAGTCCTGGTGTGTTTATTAAAGCAAAATGGCTGGTGGTTTGCCCCAAATCCATAGTGCTGTTTGCACGTAAGTTAGCATCCGTGAAGAATTAGGCCCTCTGAAATTTGTAATGATCTTTGTTTCCATCAGTGAGAATTAAAATAGTTGCCCATAAAGGTAAACTCAATTTAAAATGTATTTATCTGAAGCTAGTAAAGAACTAATTTAATTTTTGGAAAAGTAGCTGTGAAATACATCCTTTAAATGGATACACCCAACATAAAAAAGAAATAATAATATCGTGTCACACCGCTTTCTCTAGCAATGGGTAACTTTATTGTCTAGAGATGATAACACAGAGATAACTGGATACAGAGGCACCAAACACTCTAAACAGTTTGGAAATAATTTATATTTAGTTGCATACCAAAGAAACAGAGTGTTAAGTGTTTTCAGTTTCACAGTTATGCCTGCAATAATAATAAGAATGCTATGCTTGCTTCTGAAACTACTTTGAGATAAGTGATATCTTCTCCAGATCACAAGAATTTAGTAACTGTATTAAAGGTCTTTTATGTCTAAGGAACCTCCTATAAAAAATAGCCACAGTCTGCTCCTCTGATAGTGAGTTCAGTTCACCACTGAACACATGAAAATATAATTTGCTGTGTGCGTTTTTGTTGAAACTTTGTAGTGTTAACAAGGTTCAAGCAATTCTCTTTTTTAACCATCACATTTGTGATCTGGAGGCTGTTCAGGTCTTAAATTCCAGATAAAACTTGTCAATCCATGATAGTCAAAGCCACAGACAATATCAGTAGGAATCCCTGAAATGTGAAAGTGCCAAGTTTTGCCCTTGCACTAATGATCATTCTAATGCTGCGGCCAAAAAATGATCTAGAGAAAAGGAAATGCTGCTGTAGCTGTAGCATGGACACAGGCAGGACAATTAAAATTTAATTTTTTCAACTGTACAAGCTGGCTTAGTAAAAGAGAAAAATCTCTACTTGCACATCTTGTACCCGCAGAACTGCATGCTATATAGTCTTCAAACCGTATGAGATATGTATACCTAATTATTCTCCTGGTTTTAACTTTGGTCACAGAAACATTAACTGCACTTAAAAATAGACAGCTTTAGCTTAGAATTTGCTAGTTATTATCATCATTAAATATATAGAAAACTGCAAATTAAAATAAACTTGTTGTAAATGATGAACATGTTTATCTAAGCATGGGATTTGCCCTCAGCTGTACATGTGAAAAATAAAGCAGACAAATTAATTCTTTAGAAGCTATCTTCCTAGCTAGTTTCTGTGTTGGAAGCTTTACTGAACAGCAATTAACAAAATATATTTTGTTTCATGGTGTATTTTGTGGTGTTTAACCTCATGAAGTTCAAAAAGGAGAAGTACAAAGTCCTGCACTGGGGGAGGAAGCCCATGTACCAGTACATGTTGGGGGATGCCCAGCTGGAAAGCAGCTTGGCAGAAAAGGAACTGAGGGTCCTGGTGGACCGAGTCGGCCATGAGCCAGTAATGTGTCATAGAATCATAGAATACTACGTTGGAAGGGACCTCCAGGAGCATCTGGTGTCCTCGTTGAAAAATAAAAGCCAACAGCATCCTGGGCTACACTAGAAATGTTGCCAGCAGGCCGACGGAGGTGAGCCTTCCCCACTAGTCAGCACTGGTGAGGCCACACCTGGAGTGCTGGGTCCAGTTATGGGCTCCCCAAGTACAAGAGAGATGTGGACACGGTGGAGCAAGTCCAGCAATGGGCCATGGAGATGACAAAGGGATGGGAGCATCTCTCCTATGAGGAGAGGCTGAGAGAGCCAGGACTGTTCAGCATGGAGCAGAGAAGGCTCATTGTTAATGTGTACAAATACCTGAAGGGAGGGTGCAAAGAGGACAGGGCCAGGCTCTTCGTGATGCCCAGTGACAGGGCCAGAGGCAATGGGCACAAGCCGAAACACAGGAGGTTCCCTCTGAGCATCAGGAAACACTGTGTGAGGGTGACTGATCACTGGCACAGGTTGTCCAGGGAGGTTGGGGAGTCTCCCTCCTTGGAGATACTTAAAAGCTGTCTGGGCATGGTCCTGGGCAACTGGCTGTATGTGTCCCTGGTTGAGCAGGGGGTTAGACCAGATGACCTCCAGAGGGCCCTTGCAACCTCAGCCAGTCTGTGATTGTGCAATTCTGTGTATACCTCCTTCCTAAGGTCTTCAGTGAAGCAGGGCTCCAATCACTCACATTTTGGTTTATAGACTGATTTTTACATTATGGAGATGTCTGTAACTGCCATTTAGAAATCTGATCTGTTATCATAGTGTTTTATGAAACATATAAGACAAGTTTTTAAATGAAAAGCATAGAAATATGAAATTTAAAACTAACAGTAGCAGAAATGGGAATAATGCAGCGCAACAGCA
Organism: Himantopus leucocephalus; assembly: GCA_003993805.1. Taxonomy (NCBI): domain Eukaryota; kingdom Metazoa; phylum Chordata; class Aves; order Charadriiformes; family Recurvirostridae; genus Himantopus; species Himantopus leucocephalus. Next base: position 35,502,831 of record RSEF01000031.1, read on the forward strand.
AATATACTAAATTGACAGGTGAGGTTGATTGCAAAAGCTTGCATGGATTAAGTGGCTGTAAACATGAAGTTATTGAATTACAAAAATAACCAAGGTCTGTTGATTTTTAAAACTTGGCATCGTTAAATGGCCCCTGTGGTTGTCTAAGATATTTTAACTTCTGTTGGTTGTATGTAGGAAACACGCTGATCAGGATTATTCTCCATCTGCTTTTGTTCACAGTTGCTACTGTTGTGGCACAAGTTTCTCGTGCAAGCTGCATCTTTTCCATCAGGGTAGAAATATCTTAATTTTCATATTTGTTCAAAAGCCAGTCTGTTTCTTTGCAAACATCACAATGTGCCAATCAATATAACAAGGGAAAATGAGGCTGCTATACATGATTCTAACTCATGAAAAATAACTGCAGTACATGCTTGGATTTCTTTGCTCCTTCAGTCAGCCTCATCTTCCCCTGCTGTCCCCCGTGCTGTCCTGTGCAGGTTAGACCTCCCTGCCCATCCTACTGCTTCATATTCCTTCCTTTTTCTAACAATTTTCCTTCAGTCTGGCTGTTCCTTGCAATCTTATGACATCATCGACCCATATATGTTAAAACCACGCAGATGTTCAAAATGCCTTATAAATATGCCTGATGAACACAGATGTGTGCTGTTTCTCCACCTCTCAAGAGCAACACAGGATATTCCTTTACCCAAAGTGGCTAGCTCTCTGCTCCCCATGGGAGAGGGCCTGGGAAGACCCACGCCTGCTCTCACTCTCTGTGTCATGATCCTGTGTCATGTCTCTGTGTCACCATCCCTTTGGGGCACCTCAGCTAGCAGTATTTGGATAGGTTCTCAAGGTGCTGCAATTCTGCCTGGGCTTACAGCTGCCTCACAAGCAAGGATGGAGTTTCCTTTCTCCCTACCTTTTCCCGACTGTCACCAAAACACAAGTCAGGCATAATGCATTCTTTTAAGGTAACTTAAAACTGAAATGTAGTGATTTCCCCAAAAGGGGTTATTAGACACAATTAAGCAAATAATTGGCTGTAGTGCTCAATTATTCCCTTGCATTCTTTGCTGTTTCTATCTAGTGCCTAGCGCTTCCACAGGTTTTTGGATTAAGCTGGAGGAAAAATCACAGATGTTTGTTTATTGGTGATGGTATTTTTATTCCTAAAGGACTGTAAATAAGAAGGATGAAATAGAGATTAAAATGAGATTTTTTTTTTCACCCTCTCATTTGGAATTCATCATTTAAGCTGCAAGCACCCTTTACCATTTAATTATCCATTGCAGACTCGGGAGAGCTATGGTCTCACTGCAATCAGTGATGTACTGGGATAGCTCACATGACTGGAGTGCTGCGATGGGTGGATACAGGCTCATTAGGAGGGACAAGCTGGGAAAGCGAGGAGATGGAGTTGCCCTTTGTACAAGAGAGCAGCAGAAGCACATGGAGTGCACCTTGGGGTGGCAGATGCACATGGGTGACATTGTGGCAGGTGTCTGCTACAGACCACATGCTCAGGAAAAAGAAGTAGATAAGGTCTCCTTCAGACAACTGGGAGAAGGTTCACTTTCACATGCCCTGGCCCTCATGGGGGACTTCCAGAGTGTTAATGCAGCAGAACACAAGCAATTCAGGAATTTTCTGGACTACACTGATGAAAATTTCCTGACACTGCCAAAGAGGGGACAAGCTCTGTTGCTCCTGATACTTCCACAGAAACACTGGTTGGGAATATGAATGCTGGGAGCAGCCATGGCTGCAGTGACCATGAGATGGTGGAGTTCAATGTGTACAAATACCTAACGGAGGGAATAAAGAAGATGGAGCCAGACCCTTCTAGTGGTGCTCAGTGATAGGCACAAACTGAAGCGCAGGAAATTCCACTTAAACAGAAGAAAAAAACTTGTTATTGTTTGGGCAATTAAGCACTGGAGCAAGTTTCTTAGGCAGGTGGTGGAGTCTCCATTCTTAGAGATATTCAAAGCCCGACTGGACAGCAGCCTTGCTAAACTTTCTGTAACTGACCCTGCTTGAGCAGGAGTCTGGACTAGATGGTCTCCAGAGGTGCCTGCAATTCTATGATGTGAATCTGTGATCAAAATACATTCCAAAACAGACTTCACAGTAATCTTTAGCAAAGCTTACTCATAGAGAAATTACAAGGAGGAATCCGAGCTGAGGAACCAATTCTAAAGGGTGTTTTATTTAAGATTGTAGCAGCATCAGCTGCGAGAAACCCTTGTCTAACATAGTTATTTGAAGAATGGGTCTTTGTATCATGCGTGATACTTCCTGACTAATTTGGCAGGAACTTTAGTACAGCACGATCCAATTAGTCCACTGTTTAATGAAAGGCACTGAGTTATACAGCCTAAGTTATACAGTTATAACTACAGTATTTATATATACAGTATATAAGTCACAGTTATACAGCCTAAGCATTCGTTTTGAGCATTAAGCAGGTGCACAGCAGGGTATGGGAGAAGAGTGGAAGCTGCTTTCCAAGCAAACAGCTTGGAAGTAATCCAGGCTTTCGCACAGATTGCTACCAAAGATGAAGAGGATGGGAGGAGGGACAGAGCTTGAAGGCTGATGACATTTAGTTCCACTACTGTTTCCTGGGAATCAGGAATGAATTTTAGGGGTCTTGTGGAGTCTCACAGTTGCTGGCTGCAACTTAGCAAGGTCTCCAGTCACCAAACCCTTTCCCACAGAGCTGGCAAACACAGATTCTCATGGGATGATTTTTTTAATGATTCCACCCCTCCAAACAGCACAGGAAAACTTGTTTTTGTGTTTAACATACAACCTTTTTTAAGAAAATTGAATGAAATTACAGATTTGATCAAAATTTACTATCTTTTTTTTGAGGTGTTCTTATACAAGCACAGGAAAAACAGAGGGCTGGATTAGGAGAACAGTGTGTCCACACCCTTTCTGTGTGCAGTAACCTAGTGGTGACAGGCTGAAGTTCAAATCCTCACTTTTTGAACCCAACCCACAGTCTTGACCAGAGACCTTCCCTCAGATCACTCTTACTGGTCACTGGAAGTGAGGACAGACCCCACCTCCCAGGGTATAGTGTCCCTTTACTCAGCGTTTGTTCAACTATGTCCGAAGCACTGTGTCTAGTTGTGTGTGTATCCCCACCCTACCCCCATGCCCCATCCTCCCCCCTAGTACAGGACAGACATCAATAAACTCTTCAGCAGAAGTGGACGAAGCAGACTAGGGGCTGCACCTCTTGCCCTGTGAGGAGAAACTATGGGATTGGAGTGGGTTTAGCCAGGGCAAGGGGTGGCTTTCGGGACACGCAACAGCAGCCTTTGCACCCACAAGGAGGTTACCAAGTGAGAGAAAATGGTCATAAATTGAAAAGGGTAACATTCAACTGGACATAACAAAAAAAAATATCATCCAAGAGTACAGCCAAGCAACGCAGCTGGGGTGCAGAGAGGTTGCATCGTCTCCATCCTTGGAGGTTTTTATGCCCTGAATATGAAGCTCTGAGCAACCGAGTCTGAGCTCAGAGCTGTCCCTGCTGTGTCAGAGGTCTGGACCAGAGACCTGGTGTGGTCCCTGCCAGTCTGAGTGATTCTGTGATCCTATGATTTGCATTTATCTCCCCCATTTAAAATATCATGTTTTCTCTACATACAGTGAAAACCCTCTAGGACAGACTGAGAGATGCTCAGACCCAAAATACCCTATGTCCCAGTGGCAAAAGCACTCTTCCAGGAGATGGAAGATCCCAGTTCAAATCCGATAGGAAGAGTGCTGAATTGAGATACTGCATTTCCCAGGACAATACTGTAAACCTAGTTTGGCAATCACCCGACTAAGAAGATTAGTGGTGTCCACACTGACTATTTGGTTTTGCAATGACACCAAGTGCTTAGCCTGCAAATACATATTTATTGAAAGAATGATTTTGCCAAAAAAAGATTCACCTTGTTCTCATAACAACTATTTTCTGTGTAATGACTAACACACCAGGCTATGTTGATTTTCTCTGGTGAGCTTTCCCAGCATGTGCTCCTCCCATTTTGCTTGGTAAAGCTTCTTAATCTCTGCTGGGACAGTCTGAGAAGCCTGATCTGAAGTGCTCCAGGATGCACCACTTCTGCCTGTGGCTGATCAGCCATAGCAACAAAGGACACAGTGAAGACATGAAGAAGAAAAGAGAAAGGATTTTACGGGGTGCGAGAAGGTCCTGTATGTGAGGCGTAAAGAGTGGCAGTACATGCTCCTATTTACTCTCCCATCCAGCATGCCAAATCTAGCCTGCAGGGAACATTTCCATGGCACTTTCAGACCGTGGCTTTGCTGCTCTGTAGAAGGTGATTTGAGCGACACAGTAAGCTGTCGTATAACTTAGACTGATGGGCACCATCAATTCATATTATTATTAACAACCAGTTACTTGTTGGTTGGGGTGGTGATTTCCAGACCTTCAGCCAAGTTCACATCAGTATAAAGAAGATCGATTGAAAGTTAATTAGGAGATCAAGGTTGCTGTGCTGAGAGACCCCATCTCTCCTTTTTTCATACCACTAGGTCTGGACAAAGAAGTAAGTGCCCCAGTTCTTGGAACAGGTGGAGCAGTGATGAGCAGTAGATGGCTCAGAGTCAGTCTGGAGAAGCTGATAAAACTGTTGCTATGTCACGGTGACAGCTGTCAAATCTGGGTGGGAATCCTGGTCTGGAGCTCCGCAGAAGACCGACTCTTGTTGACCCACCTGTAACTGAGTACCTCATCACTTACTCTGGTTTGATCCCTAGCTGGCTACAGAAATTGGCACATCATAACCATAAATCTGTCGGTGAGGTTTGGCCTTGGGGCTGATACTGGGAAAACAACAGAAAGAGGCAGTTAAGGTACCTGTGTTCCTGCCAGATAAGGCACAAAGTCTAGTGAGACTCACAGCATGTCTCAGAAGAAGATCAAGTAAAAATCAGTGTCTAGAAACTGATGGAAATAGGGGATCTGGCAGCTTGCTAGTTATTGAACACATCTTGTCATGATGCTAGAACTAAAAATGGAATGCTCCTAACCAGATGAGAACACAGCTCAAAGAAAAATACCCATATTTTGTAAGCCAGTCATAGGACTCAGTCCACGACAGCACATTGTTGTGGCAACCTCATACCCTGTGTCATTAATTATTAGTCATTTTCCCCCTTGGACCTTGCCATCTACTATAATCCTCACTCACTGCTTTTGTCTCTACAGGGTTGCAAAGAAGCCATAGATCTGTCATTTTGTTGGCAGCTGAAATTTGTTTGTTTACCACAAAGTGCAACGTTTGGTGCAAAGACCACTACTTGCACATCTGATCATTTTGGCCTGGTGTGAGATGCCCAGTGTGCATACACAGATTGTTTGCAGACATTGATCAAACCAGCTGACAGTGCAAACCACAGCCACAAGAAGGGATGTAATTTTGGCTTTTCTGTTTTTGTCTAAGTGAAAAACTTTAGAAGAAATAGTCTCATCTGTTTGCTAGCTTTAAAAACAGGAAGTTTCTAGATTTACTTTTTTTTTGGCTGTCTTGTTTTGTTTAGAGATGATCGGTGTGACTCAGTCATTCCTTCTGCCAAGCAGGAAGAATTCATAATGTCTAATAGTTGCCCCTAATAATTCCTGGGGAACAAATATTTTAACCTGAGGAATACGTTTTTTGTCCTTGCAGATTTTGAAATTGGCAAGGCTATTTGGTTGGAAAGTGAGTCAGGAATGACAAAGTGGTGCTGTCTCTTGCATGGAACTTGGCTTTTAAAGACCAGAACATACAGGGATTTTTTGGTATCGCTGAGGTTTAAGACTTTTATTTGGATCCTATACTCCCTTAAGTTGGGCTACATAATGTTTCAGGTTGGGAAGCCTCACTCTCACACCAACTGCAGGGTAAATCAGGAAAAATTAGCCTGAAGTATAAAATCAGGATATGAAACCCCAATCGAGCCTTAAATGTTTAAACAAGGTTCAAAATATAAACATCTGTGTTCATTAGCATGCTTTCTTCTTGCTGAGGAATGAAATAGATGATTCCAAACAATAAACAAACACCTCTTTCATCGCTCTCCTTTCTTCTTCCAACAGTTTCCTTTCTCATACCATTGCAATAACTGCCGCCTTAAAGATTTTCAACGCTGCTTGACCGCTGCAAAATTCACAGCTCAAAACAGATCAGTGTAACAGGGAAACGAAAGGCCAGTTATCCCCATAAAACAAAGCAAATGCCAGAATTAATTAGATATGCAGGAACACTGTGGAGCTGCCATTCGGGTTTTTCATCAGGTAGGTAACAAGTTATGACCTGTAATCAAAGCAACTGATACATTACAAAGATCCTTCTTTGTTGTATGCTATGTGTTGAAATGCTGGCATTTAACATCAACAGGCTGGGGGGGAACCCTGTGGCAATACCTGCCTGTACAGCTTTACATATATATTTATCTTGTGGCCTGTACATTTATGGTATGTGTCAAACTGAAAAACGAGGAGCAGCTGGATCTGCCTCATTTGGAGGGTTGTAAAAGTGAAGCTGTACTTTTTGTGGTAATCGGCAATCTCCAGTGTGAGCGAGTATCCCGATTTCCTTTGCGGTTGCAGTCAAATAGAGTATTCTTCACTTTGATATGAATTTGTAGAACTTCAGCCATAGTCCCTTCGGGCAAAAGTGCCATACGTATGTCAGCTCTCTTGTTTTTGTGGTGGTGTTTTGGTTTTTTTTAATCTCATATGGTTACTATTTGATGTTGCAACTGGAACTGCTGTTGCTATGAACACATCTTTCCTTTTTATATATATACCCTCCTTCTATTCAGCAGGTTTCAAGAGAAGAGATGGTGCCAGTGCTGGCAAAGAGAAAGCCGGATGAGATGGCTTCCTACGTGACTTCAAGCCACACAAAATCCTAGCCCAGCAGCCAGGTAAGCGCAGTAACTTCCAGCTGTAGGACTCCAAAACCCAAGGATAAGATACTGACATGGTATCTGCCAATTCTTTGCTGACTCAAGAGACAGAAAAGCTCCTGAACTAGTCCTGGAGGCCCCTCTTAAACAGGGCAACCCTCCTCTGCAGAATTTCTGCACTGTTTTGGGCAGTTATTTTGCCCCTGCCAGGGAGATTCATTACGCTAGTGCCAGTCTTATGAAGAAGTCCTGTGGAAAACTACTTTACAGCAGGATGTGGAATGTGCAGGTCCACTTCACGCAGTCCTAAAAAATAGGGGTTAATGGTTTTAAACAGAACTGAACAAATCTTCCTTTTCTTCTGTCTCACTTCCTATTTTTTTTCTCCATTTTCTGTCTCTGCATATCTCCTCATATTTGGCTTTGTCCTCTGTTTTCTTCTGAGTTCTGCAAAACTACTGTCATCTGAGGGAGAAACTGACCGCAGGGCATTTATTTGTGTACAAATAATATTTTACCATGGCAACCTTAATTTTTTTCATTATGCAGTCCTCTGGACTATGAAGTTGCTTTTGAACAGCTGGGCACTCTCCTGCTTCTTCTGCAGCTGGTATCTCAAAGAAATCTTAAAAATAGATTGTTATAGGCACAGAACCAGGAAGGAAAAGGAACATCATCTGTAGAAAAGGTTTTCTGCAATTGTCAATAGCTTTTTGGTTTGGTCATGCTTACAAGTAATAGTTATTTATAAGTGATCAGTGATGTTATTTTACTGTTAATAGGCCCAATTATGTTCACTTTTACACCTACAGGGTAGCATCTGGTACAAATTAGCAGAGAATATAGTCCACAGTGTTTTGTTCTTTCTGGATTGTTACAAAATTTTCTCTCACCTGATTCATTCTGTAATGTCCAAAGATGATAATGGTCTTTGAATATAGTTTAAACAAAAGAATACTTTTCTACTTTCAGAGCTAAAATATATAGCAGAATACAGATAGACTATATTGTAAAGAACAGTTTACTTTTGTCAATTACATATTGCTCCAAGGATCACAGGGTGGCGCTCAGCTAACTAACCTGGCCCCTACCTTTACAAGTCAGCTTTCCCTGCAGGAGATAAGACCAGTTCCTGACTCCCTATGTGCAATGAGCTACAGCCCTGTCCTGAGCCCAGCTGCCATCCCAGGTCTCTGGGCTGAGCAGGGTGTTGCTGGCATTTCAGCCCTGAGTTCTTTGTTCTAACCCTATCCTTCCGCAGAGTAGATGATAAACCTCCCCGGTTCAAAATATACGATGACCTACCACACCATCCTGAGCCGACCTTCATCTAGCTCTCTGGGTAGAGAAGGATTTCAGTGTTTCTCCAACCCTGAGGATCCTTGCTTCCCAAACGCTAACCCTAATGCTATGTTTCACTATTGTGGATACCAAACTCCCGCAGTTGGAAACAGTGGTGATGAAACCATCACTATCCCCATCCCCTGTCCTAAGCCAAATCCTCATCCTAGCTTTGGGCTGAGCAGGACTTTGCCGGAATTTTGTCTTCATGTGAAAAATTTGCCATTTACTTGTTACAGTTACACTGCCAATCATTATATAAATGCCTGCTCCAGCACGTCCTGTTTCAGTATACTTTAAATCCTAGTTTAAATGAAAAAGGTACTTGTGTTGAAATTTAGACTATGTTTTTGCAAGTAACACCTATTCTAAATGTGTGTCTCTTATCTTCATGTACAGCAGCAAGGCTTGTTTATTTAGTCTAGATATAACTAACTTCCAGTAATTGGACACTTATAGTACAGCTTTAATTGAAGCGTTTATTATTGTTCTCCCCTGAGTAGCTGAAATATTCAGTAAAATATAGGAACCTTAAAGTAATTCTGTGGTTTTGTCCAGGAACCAAAACCTCTTTGAATACTGAGCCCAAAAGACCAAAAAATAAAATATTAATATTTCCTTCTTCTCTCAAAGTTCATTTCATAACCACTCATCTTCAGCAGAGCATCTGGTGAGTGCCACAACAGAAAGCCTCTACTTGGCCTTGTGAAGCCAGGTCTTCTCTTGTGATGGTTTCTGTCTCTTGTTGGCGAAGCACAGGTGATTTAGCTTGGATTTATGCGAGGAAACTCCTTTACATGCATGCATGTGGGAAGGCTACTGTTTTAGCAGGATTATCTGCAGTCACCATGACCCTGAGGTTGCCTGTCTCACTTTGGGCTCTGGCTCTGCTGCTTGGCAAGGGGTGGTGCTGCTGTGGCTGCTACCTGCTGGCTTCTTTTCCTCCACAACTGGGTGACCAGATCACGGTGTGAGGACAGAGAAGGGACTCTTGCAGAGCTGCACTCTGTGGCACAGATCAAGCATGCATATCCTCTTCAGAACCCTCCACCTGATCACTTATAGCAACTGCAAATCACAGCGGCTGGCACTCTCTCTGGTGGCTGAAAATGACAGAATTGGCAGCTGAAAGCAGCATCTAATGGCCTTCAGAGGCCACCACCTGACTAGCAGGCCACTAACCAGGCTAGTAGCCAATGTTTAGATACCTTCCAGTCCAAACATCTGCTAACTGTGGTTTAAAAAAAAACATGGAAATCAGACCTGACAGCTGTTATAAAACTTCAGTTAGCTGTAATTACACTAGCTATTTCCCTGGCACCTGAGTGCTTTTTTCCAAAGACGAAGTTGCGGTTTGCTGGTGCCAGCAGAGTTTTTTCAAAGAAAGAAAGAAATCACTGGGATTTAACTTGTTTAGTAACTTCACATGCAGGTGTCATTCTTGACTGTTTCTTTTACTCCTCTTCATAAAATCATGGTGACGTGCAGCAAGAGCCCACTTCTTTCAAGCTGGCTTTCCTTTACAGGGAGTTAATTAAGTCTGAAAAACTTAATGTATAATAAAAATGAAAAAAAAAAGTAGGCTGATACTTCTAATGTTAGAGGGGGATCCTGGAGTCTTTTTGTTGTCACTCGCAAAGGAAGAGTTGGCTTTGCTGAGCTGTGACTTGATGCCTAGCTTTATCTTTTCTGAGATTTGCCTCCTGGTCTTTTTCCTACTACCTGCCTGTATGTTGCAGAATTGNAAAAAAAAAAAAAAAAAAAAAAAAAAAAAAAAAAAAAAAGAGTTAAAGATTGCTCGGTTCAGCCACTAACTAAATTTTTATCTGGAAGTACAGCAGTACTGATTTTATGTATATACAGCAGATTCTGACTCCACATATAAAACATATTAACCCCCTCCCGTCTGTTGTCATGGCTTTGTATGACCACCCTCAGTACCAGCCAATCTCACCATGCTCAGCTGCAGCACGGTTCCCTTCACTGGGTCCCAGCAGATGAACCAGCACTGGGCTGACTGCAATTTCCATTCATAAACTCAGGTGCCTCTTAAGGTCAGTCACCAGCCCTCAGCAAACCAGAAGTACTGGAGATCTCCACGCTCTCCATATGAGGTTTTCAGGGTATCAATCATCAGAAGCAACTTCAGTGCATGGAAGAGTAAATATACTGAATCAAGACAAAATATGTGGGGACAACATGCCAAACACATGTGCTTTGTTAGTACTAAACCATACCAGGCTGTTCAGAGCTGAACCTTCCAAAATGTTATACAGAATCCGTTCAACAGAATGAGAAAAAATTTCCTCTCTGAGCCATCCTAAGAAGCACACGGATGTACCTGCTGTGTTGATGTGCACATGTGGCTCATGCCATAGATGGCAGCTGTAGGAACTTTCCCCACTACTTCAGCTGGCAGTTGCAGTTTGGTGCTAACAGGGCAAAGTGATCGCAATCTGCAAAATCAAATAAAACTGTAAGGACCTTTTCCTGCTCATCCCATGAGTGCATTTCTTCTCTTGGCCCTCCAAAATGGCACATAACCGATACGGGAACAGAAATGGCCATCACAGTCACTAGCTGCTAGTACCTTCTACCCACCCTCTCTTTGGTTTTCTCTTAGGAATCAAATCCTTCAGAAAATTTTCAAAAAAAAGAAATGAGTATGTATACTCCTTTTACTCTCACCATTAGATATCACCTTTTCGTTAACAACACTAAAGGGGAGTCCTCATTCACTTCACTGCATTTTGTAGTGTAGTACCTTCACAGAAGCAAAACTTTAAGCATTTTCTGCTTGATTTATAACAGAGTTCATCCCATACAGTCCAACCAGTCCCTGGGAACAACCGATGCATTGTATGCAAGGGCTGCAGTAAAGCCAGATACCAAAAGAGAGATGTCACTCTGTGATGTAACGTAGTCATGTCCTCAGAAAGACAGATCTAGACTCTTATGTGGACTTGTACCTTATTCTATGAGAAGCCCAGTGAAAGGCAATGGAAGTATTCCTACAGCATGACGTAATTCCAGAGAACGGAGAGGACAGCAGCTGCAGAAACTGGCTCATAAGCAAGACCAGAATCAGCTCGTACTGTGAAGAACTGGACACAATGGGTAAAAGGCGTAAGAACTATGGATACACCAATACAAAGTTAATCTGATTGGATGACCTCTGCTCAAATTATTGGTATTTTTCATATCAAAGATAAATATAAAAACAGACGCCAGGATTTCTGCCTAATTAGACTTGTAAAGTGCCACGCATTATTATAGTACCATTAAGGCATATAAGGCATGAAATAATAACATTAACACATGTACATGAGGAGACTGAAATACCAACACTGAACTGTGATACAAGACCTCATTTCCTTGTCCAGCCCTGATGTCCTTTTCCAATTGAGAACTGTACCGGTGTCCAATGTCTGAGAACAAGTGGAAAGTTTGGATGTGCCTGGGCATGCAATGAGATCTTTTTACGAAGTGTATTTTCCAGGATTTCAAAACAAACACTGGAGGGGAGAGTAGCTGTAGCTAGGAGCGCAGAGAATTTGGAAAAGCTCAGACTGTAATCATTGTTCGTCTGCTTCTCTGGTGTCGCAGTTAATCTGGAAATATAAAACGAGTCAAATAAATGTAAGGCAAATTGTGGCCCGAAGATCAACTTTGTCCTTAAAGCAAGCTCACTTAATAATACAATTTAACAAGAGATGTAATTGGCCTTCTGCCTCATCCTGGATCTCTGCATTCCCTGTCTTAAAAGGGAAGAAATGTGGCTTACCCATTTCCTGGCCGGTTAGGAGCGAACCATGGAAGCGCCTATGGAATTAAACTCTGCCATTTGTAGAAGGCTTTTGTACTCTTCAAACACTCATATATAATGATTAATGACACCTCTGACATTTGTTTTCACTTGTGAGGTAACCTGGTTAACGTATGCATGATTATGTTCCTCCCTGACATGAAGAGGACAACCTAATTCATTTAGCAGCAGGAAAGGACAGGGTGGGATTTTGGGAAATGTGAGTTAATAAGGTGCAAACTGCTTTTACAAATTCATTATTAAGGAAAATGTTCTGTCCCTGTCTACATATTTCTTGGAAGAGAGTCGAGTGGGCCACTCTGAGGTTTTACATTAGTTTCAGGAATTTTTATGTCATTTTACTATTTAGTGTCTCAAGACCCTTGCCTGGATTTTGACTCACTTTGTTTTGTCTTTCACAATTTAGCTTACCTAGGCTTTCAGAAATTCTGTATCATCCTCCTCCAATTCCTCTAAATTAATCTGTAAATCTAAATTACACTTCAAAAAGTGTCTGCCCTAATCATTGGTCTTATTGTTTTAAATATTTTCTCACATCTCACCACGAAGTCCACATTTATTGCACTTCCCTTTACCTTCCAAAGACTAACCCCTATTTACATTTCTTCTCACCTTTTCCCTTTGCCCTTCAGAACATCCCATTCACACACACCTCTGCCGTTACACGCGTCTCCTGTTATTTCCCTGGCTCCTGAGAGGGTACAGCAACCTGGAGCTGCCAGTCTAACCATGGGTTTAGCACATGGAGCTGTAAACTTTGGTGGCTGAGGAGCTGCTGGATGTGCAGCTCAGCCACCCCTAGTAAGAGCTGAAACATCTTGAAGACCAGTAAGGAAAACAACCGAGCGCATTAGCCACTTCAGCTGTTTTTATGAGCGCTTGTATTGGTGAGTCACCAGTATCAGTTGGCTATTTGGGCCATCAGCTCATTAAAAGTGGTGTATTCTCTATAATGCACTGCACTCAATTCTGTGTGTATGTATTGTGCAAAAATGGGCATTTTTCAAAGCTGCTGGAGCAAATTAGCTGTTAGCTAATCAGCTGCCTTGGTATTGAAATTAATTCATATCAGGTGCACATAGCTGACTTCAGAAAGTTTGGCTAAAAGACCTGCCAGGAGTTTGTCGCACTTTGAAACAGGAATAAATCCATTTATTCTAAACGATTAAGTAGAGATATTAGTCAGACAGTTGTCAAAAATGCTTCACAGCAGATATGTCCTGAAAGGAGATAATTCAAGTGTCTGAGGATTTTAGCTATGAGACTTCGAGGCGGGAGCGAAACCTAAATCATAAGTGTGCATGCTTTGACTAGATAAATCCTAGGTAAAATCTTACTACTGAGGAGGCAACAGAATGCTATTAAAATGAAAGTCTGTATTTTAAAGGTTTTTCTACGCCACAAGTCAGATCTGGCAAGTACGCTGTGTCTACAGCCTGGATAAACAAGTAATGCAGAATTTCAGTATCTGCAATGTAACAAATTAAGTGATCCTGATTTCTTTGTTATTTCTTATTGTTTGTGTTACCATAGCAATTAGGAACCAAAGTACCTCTATTAAACTGGGCCCTGTACAAAAACAGAAATAAAAGTAATCCTCGCCTCTCCCAAAAGTTTTCTGCCTGAGAAAAGGGACAGTGGATTAAAAGAGCCAGCCAGACAGTAAATATAATGAAACTGTCCTGCATGACTTATGTTGGACACAGCACACCAGTTTCCATGTTGTTGTCAATCTTTTACAGGTCTCACAGGAAAAAAAAAAAAAAGCGACCAAACCACAAAGAAACGACCTTTGAAGTAGAACAAGGAAGAAACTATGCGGATGATTATGGAGACCGTCTTATATGCAAGAGGATCAAAGCAGGTAGAAGTTGATGTCAACGCTGAGGAAAAGCCAGTCAGGGAGTGGGAGGTCATGGAAGTCTTTGAAAGTGAAAGCAAGCAGCTTATATTTAACAGGACAGGAGAGGAGAGCAAACGGAGGGATGGGAAGAGAGGTGTGTGTGATGGTCAAAGCTGGGAAATCATCTTCTCCATAGCAGTCAGAGTGGGTATGACTGAAAGAAGAAGATACATTTAGCTTTAACTGACCAATTAGTATTAAAGGAAAGTTGCAGCAACAGGACTGGAACAAAGAAAGAATAAAGTAATCAAAATGGTTTTAGAAGAAAGCAAAGTATTTCCTTTTGATTCTCTTACTTCAAGTCTGGAGCTTCTGTGTATATCATTCAAAACATTATTTTGAATCTGTCACTGCATTATAACAAAACATAACCGCATGCAGCGTGTCAGGTTTTGTTTGTTTCTTCTTCAGCCACAGGAGTCTGCTTTGGTCATCTCAAGTGAAAGACGATCATTATGCAACTGGCAGCCACACCAGAGAGCAAAAATCTAAAAGGACTAAAACAACATGATGCTTCTGTCAAAAAGAGGAAAAGTCTTTACCTGATGTTTGGATTTGCCATATGCCTGAGCAAGGAACCATTTTACTATAGTCCAACCGACTTGATTCTGAAGAAGATTGTGATGAGAACCTGTCTAGTTTTGCTAGCCATGTGGAAAAAGTTGTAATGGGCTTTATTTAATTTCATTTTTTAAAAATCTATCACTTCCTTGACTCTAAGTTTGTGTATTTGTGTGGGATTTGCTCACACTGCAATAGAGACAGGAAGGCAGGGCGTACAAAGGGACAGCTGCAAAAATTGAGTGAAGATGCTACACGGACACCATTTCAACTTTTGAGGCGGTAACTTACTGCAAAAGCTGGCCCCTTCAGGCCTGTCTCTGTCTGGAGTCCTTTTGCAGACAAACAATCTAACTTACAGAAGGCTGTAGGCGTGGGACCATACGGAGTTTTTGCATCCTGCCAGGATCTTTTGTGTAGAATATCAGGAATAAATTGAACTAAGGAGTAGAGATGAGACAAGGTAGAAGCTACAGAAAAGAGAATACTCCCTGAAAACGCAGACAAGTGCGCATAACTGTACACGCATGAGAAACAGAGCCCTGCAAAAAAAAAAGGGAAGCTGATCTTATTTCTGAAGAAGCTGGTTCTGAAGCATTTAATGTCTCTACCAAGTTGTGATATTCTGCACACCGTAACAAATTGATTAAGAGAATGCTGTGTTTTTAAACAGAGAATGCAAAAGAAGATAAAAGACCCATAGAGTTTATGACCAGCCTGTGGCTGAAGAGCCAATTTTGCATTTTGGGGTTAGTCAAATCACTGAGAAGAGACCAGCTCATGACTGGTGTCTGTTGCAGCCCACTCCGCAAGCAACTACCCATGGAGCCTGTGATGTCTACGAAAAAAGCTGAAAACATAAAACTTGGAGTAAAATCAAGGCATAAATTGAGCTACAAATGAGCCAAGTTTTGGATCTCATCAGGACAGCACATTCCTTGAAAGAGGAGATAGAGTAGGGCACTGTGGCAGTAGAGGAAGATTTTGAGAACATTTTCAAGGAGGTAATGGAGCTTTTGACATAGTTTAGAGCAGAGGTGAGGGAACCCTCTCTTCTGGGATGCCTATACTCTTCCACTTTCCCTGGAGCAGAAACTGGAAGAAGGGCTGGCAGGCTCCTTGTTCTGGAAATCACAGGTCAAGCTGGAAAAAAACCCCAACAAAATTAGGTCACCTGTGGTGGTCAAGACCACTAGTTTTATTAAAAACCCGTATGAATTGAGTGGATTTCTAAAGGGGGGAAGCTTTTCTACTACCCAAGAAAAAATATTCTGGAAGGATGCTGTGCCAGATATTTTTGCCACCTATTTTCTGTGTCTGATGTATCCAGAGAGGCCTGGCAAGTGTCCTTAGGAAAAGCAGAGGATATGTTTGTGGACTTTCTGAAACTGTTTCTGGACACACCAGTTCCACAGGCTGCATGTGGGAAGTGATTAATTGGAAAATATAATAACTTCCTGATTTTATTGTGGGTGCTGAGGTCTGCATACTCGCTGTTTTGATGTGGAATGCTGGTAGACAGCTATGATTGAAGGCTTAGAAAGTTTAGGTTGATTTTTGGCTCTGAGGCAAAAGCTAAACAAACAGCTGTAAATTCTGTATTACAGAAGTATTGTGAATACAGCGAAGAGTACACGTGAATGACAGAGCAGAGTTCAGGGCACTGGCAGTGTACTAACAGCTCTGGGAAAGGAAAGGGCACAAGGAATTTTTGAAGGGGAACTATGCAGCGAATTTTGTGTAATCTAGCTGAGCAAGAAACCTGAGACTGTCACTGTGCAAACCCATGAATGAGGGATGCAAATATTACATTTTCGGGGAAACTGAAGGAATCGCACTAACAGCCAGCAAATTCAAAATTAAATTGTCAGTGGGTATCTCCAAGGTAGGTGCTACCCTAGTCCTCCTACAATGGAGTGGCCAAAATTAAGGACCTGTTGTTTATGCACAGGGAGCAACAAAAAAAAATTGAACAACTTTATGCTGGTTACAAGACTTTCCACAACCATTCACTGTTGCACCCCAAAGCCAGCAAGCACGTCCTCCCCTTAAGAATACAGAGTCTGTTCTTCTAGGTACAAAACTAATGCTTTTCAAATCAAACACATTTTGGAGTGGTTATTAAAGAGGTAGATTATGTACAGGGCTAATCTGACATTATACCCGGCCCGCCAAAACACAATAAAGTCTGTCGGCCAAAAATCTGCATGGACAAAACGTGAACTGGGTGAAGGCTGGAGACATTATCCAAGATATCACCAGGGCTGTTAGCACAGTTGACTAGAGGCAGTGGCTACGTCAATTTAAGGGGCAAATTCTAGATGCTACATGGGATTCAGGAATGGTAATATGTTAAGTATATTATGAAGTTACATGACAGTTACTTAGGAATATAAAAACTCAGTGAGTATAAGAGATCTTTTACTGGCTTCAAGTGACTTTGCTAGAAAACTGTTGAGACTTTTGACGCATGCCAAAATTTGCCAACATTATGAAAAATAAAGGCCAAATAACTGAAACAGCCTGTGTAGGCTGTCAAGCAAACCACACATTTGTTTACAATGGCTGAAGAAAAACCTTATCTAGCTATTCTGCACTATTCCTGGTATTTCCCTGACATAGCTTTACCAAATGATATGATATTGAACCCAGTGATTGTACTTAGAAAACCTATTTCCATTAGTAGCAAATTATAATACAGACTGTGAGAAAATTAAGAAATAGGACTACATATTATAACTAAGAAGAGTAGTTGGCATGAGTTAAGGCTGGTTTTGTTGCAATGTAGGTCTCTATGGATTATTGCTCATTCCTGGTTCCCTGGAGCCCATGGATTAGTAGGAAGTGTTATCAGAGTAGTCCGACAAAAAGGTTCTGACATCCTACATCCTCTTGGTGACTTTTGTAATTTTGAAGGATGTTTTCAGGAAGTCAATTGTTCAAATTTCTCACTGTACCTGATCGGTTTAGGTGATGACCTAAAAGCATGGTTGAAGTGAATTTACCTTGGGGTAGACAAGAATCCTCTGGTCAGCTAAGTTTTCCCTGACATTTCAATGGGGAACTGTGTTGCAAAACAACTGCTGAAGCAAGCAAGCCACAGCCATTGAACAGGGAGGACAGAGGCTTTAGGCTGTGTTACATGGGCTTTTCTGCCAGATCTGACCTGGAGCAGGGAATGGAGGGCAAGTGTGTCAACTTTTCAGACGACACCAGACAGGGATACCAGTGGATATGCTGTCAGCAGGACTGCCATTGAAGCGAGCCAGAAAAGGGGCTAACAAGAAACCCAGCAAATCCAACAAGGGCAAATGTTGAGCCCAGCAGTTGGAAGGCAGAGATGCAGACTGGGGCTGGTGGCACTGGGGAGCCGGTCTGGGGCATGGCCCTGGGCGCTGGTGGGCAGTGAGCTGAGCTGGGGCAACTGGTGTGCCTGAGTAGCAATGAGGACCAGCTGTGCCTGGGGTGGTGTGAGCAGGACACGACCCCAAGAGCCAGGGGAGGGCAGGGACTCTTCTCTGCTTAGTGCCCATCAGACCCCGTCTGGGTATTGCCTCCAGTTTGAGTCCAGTATGGGAGTAACACAGAAGCGAGGGGAGGCCACCAAGACGGTGGGGCTGGAGCCCTTGCCCTGTGAGGAGAGGCTGCAGGACCAGGGTTGATTCAGCCAGGTGGAGGGACAGCTCTGGGGGCACCCAGCAGCATCCCTGGCACTGACGGAGGGGATGGAGAAGGTGCACTTGGGCTCTTCACAGCGATGCACAGTGGGAGGGCGAGAGGCAGCAGCACCAAGCTGAAACAGAGGAACTTCAGACCATTCATAAGGAAGAAGCTTTTTCCTCACAAGGACAGTGCAGCAGTGGAGCCAGGGCCCAGGCGGGTTGTTCTGTCTCCGGCCTTGGAGGTTATCAAGCCCCAGCTGGGTAAGGCCCTGAGCAGCCTGGTCTGAGCGCAGAGCTGGCTGTGCTTTGGGCAGGGCTTGGAGTAGAGACCTCCTGCGGTCCCTTCCTAACTGAGTTATCCTGTAATCCTATGAACTACAGCTCTTGGAGCACTCCAGCAGTCTGTGCACCTTTCTTACCTAAAAGAGTGAGGGTACCCTGCCACGGCCCCCCGCTATGGCAGGTTTTGTGGTGCAGCAGGACAGCAGGGCAGGTTGTGGTGGCACAGGAGCCCCGCTGAGGTGGGAGCCACTTTGTCCTCTGGTGTAAGTGGGCATCTTACTAATGACTACAAATGCCCGAAGGGGCAGTACATCAGATGGAGCCAGGCTCTTCTGGCGGTACCCAGTGACAGGCGCAAGGCTGCGGGCACAAGCTGAAGCACAGGCAAATCCACTTAAACACAAGGAAGCACATTTTTACCGGGGGTGGGGTGGGGTGTGATGCACTTCAGCAGGTTGTCGGGAGAGGCGGCGGCACCCCCATCCTCGAGGTCACCCCCGCCCCAGCCACCCCTGCCTGGGGCGACCGGCCGGGCCGACCCCTCTCCGAGCCGGGGGTGGGACGGGCCGCCCACCCGGGCTGCCCACGGGCCCTCCCCGTCCCTCCCCTCCCTTGCCCTCCCACGGCCGCTGCTCGCCTCCCTGCGCCCCGTCGGGGTGCCGAGGGGCCGCGCTCAGCCCCTCCGCCGCCGCCGCAGCTCCGGGCTCGGCGCGGCCGCGCCCCCGCGCTCCCGGCCGCCGCGCGGCCCGCCCCGCCGCCGCCGCCGCCGCCAGCCCCGGCTCCCCCGGCGCGGAAGATGCTGCTGCGGCTCTGGCTCCTCGCCGCGCAGGGTAAGCGGCGGCGGGGGACGCGCCGCGACGCCCCTCTGGCCCGCCCGGGGCGCGGGGTGGGCGCTGCTCCGGGGCCGGCGGCGGCCACCAAGCCCGCGGTCCCCGGGGCGGCCGGGCCGTGACCGGGGCTCGCTTTGTCCTTGCAGCTCTGCGGCTCGCCGGGGCCGCCTTGCTCTCCCCCGGATCGTGCGCCTTTGAGGACAGCGCCTGCGGCTACGAGTGGGAGTACGCGCATCTGCCCTGGGCACTGCACGGGGAAGGTGAGAGCGCTGCTGTCCCCCTCCTTCCCCCCTCCCCGGACGTGCAGCTCCCCCCGGTACGGACCGTACAGCTGCTCCCAGGGCACCCCCGTTGCCCCCCGGGCACCGCCGTCCCGTCCCGTCCCGTCCCACCCGCCCCCCGCCCGGCGGTGCCGCGCCGCGCAGTTTTCCCGGGGGAGCGGCCGCCGTCGGGTCCCTCCCGTGTCGGGTTTCGGTCTGTGGGTGTCAGTCCCCCGACGAGGGGTCTGCAGGCGAGGCGGGGAGGCGTCCGCTCCTCCCTCTCTCCCCCCGCCGCCCCAGCCCCGGCACGGGTCTCGCCGCAGGTTTCTGCAGGATGCCTCACAAACCTCCTTCCTATTTCTTTTACTTTCTGTTGGGAAAAGGTGTCTTTTATCAAACTTGCTGTAGGTAACTTACCTTCTTCCTAGAGAAAACACATCTGTCAAATTCCCGTTAAGCTGCATTGTTGTTTTCTCTGAATGTATTTTGCGTTCTGCTCTGCAAGGGGATGCATTTTCAGGGCAGGAGACGATCTTTGTGAAAAAGATCTTTACAACATGTTCAATTGAGACTTTTCGCCATTTTATGGTACCTGCAGTCCAACAGGAAAAAGATAAGCATTAGTCTTTCAGTAAGTTGTATTAGACTTTACTAAGACTGACTGCCATTCAAAGAGAGAACAAAATCCACTCACTGTACAGACTTTCCATGCAACTGTAACTCTTACTTCATAAGTTTTTCATGTAGGATCCCATTTTTTGACAGAATCAATATGAACAAATCAAAGACTAAAGAAAAATAAATACATGGTTATAACTGGGTAATAAAATAATTCCGTTTCGGTTATGTTTTGGCAACAACGTCATTCATAAAGTGAAAGTTGTGGTCACACAGTAAAAGGGACTATGTGTTTTCAAAGTTTTTAAGCTCCGAAACAGGTGCCAACAATAATGAAGAGGTGAGTACAGATACAAAGAGAGAGACACCTCTCCTTATCCCTCATGGGTGCTCCATTCAAAACTGGCTGGTCCAGTTTTGTCATTCCACTTGTTACTCAGTTGATAATGAGCTTTTTTCTTTTTTTCTGATTTGTACCCTGTTCTCAGATATGCAAAGTTAAGTCACCTTAATTGTTAATTTTTAGATTAATCGTTTGGGTTTGAAAATGTACGAGGAGTGCTAACTTAGAAAAGGCTGTGAGGATGTAATGATTAAAATAATTGCTTTTTCTCTTTTTTATTTAAGTATCCATAGATTTTCCTGTATTTTTGAAGATACTAGTGGAAATTTAGTAACCATCTCTTCTTTCCCAGCTATGCCTCTTAACATCATGCCCTCCTAATTTGCCTGTGTTGGAAGCAGCACTTCCTCCTTGTGATTAAGGGGCAGCCACATGGTAGTGGTATTGATTCAGCTCCAAGGGACTGTGAGATGCTGGGCGTAATACCTGCAGAAATGGATGCGCATCAAGTTGTGCAAATCCGTGCTATGGTGCTTCAAGAAACAGGGAAATTTGATCAGAGATTTGGATCAGCAGCAACCTACTTTTTTTATTGGCCCACAGAACACTATTTTGGTTGTTGCAGTTTGATTTTTCTATATGACCATAAGCATACCAGTGGTTACACAGCTTCTGTCATTGTAGATCTTGTTTTTCAGAGATATATAACTGAACTGTTATACTCTGGGAGGATATGTGGTATACCAGCTCTCTTAATAGGCATAGTTCTGTCAGCATTTCCATTATAAACGTTTTCTCTGCGTTCTGTAATTTAATCATAGTAAGTCTTTCAGTGCAGACAGTTGGCACACAAGGTATTAGCCTCTTCAGAAATACATTCATAGAATCCTAACTAAATCTAGTTTAAAGTAGTTCACCCAAATCTATGTAGCAGGTGCACAAAACCAGTCTTCCTTAGATGCTCTTTTACTCTTTTATGTAGTAAAACTGTATTGCTTTTGGCAGCGTTGTACCTTTTTGGTATCTGCAGGTTGGTGTATGTACATGTGGTAATTTACTGGGACAACAGAGGAACTTAAGGATGTGAGTGGCAGCTTAGCTTTGAATTGTTCCACTTCTCCTTGTGTTGCTTCAAAATTATTTTAATATTTAAAAATTTTATTTGTAATATAGAGTTATATGCAGCAAATCTCTTACAGGGATTATCTGACTTGCAGTGCAAGTTCTTTCGTCTTATAAATCTCTCAGTAGTGTGGTCTTATGCCAAACTGTCAAGATGATGTAAATAAAACTAAAGTCATGCCCAGAAATTTCCACTCCATACTTGAAAGTTTTTTGCCCGGTTGCCAAGGAAGCCAGTATCTTCTGAAGGGCCAGGCACAGAAAGGAAGTGTGAGGCTAAATTTTGCTTTTGTTTACAGCTGTGCATTCCCACTTAAACCAGTAGGTTTCTAAGGTTTGACTGATGTTTTAAATGTATCTGGCTTCTCTTGAGTATTCTGGTACTTCTGGGATAAGAATTTTTTTTGTTTTTAGTTATAGAACTTTTATAATTGAAAAGATTTATTTTTTTTTTAGCTAAAGTTTTGATACCTGTAATTGACTGGCATTTTAGGGCCCATTTTAGTCTAATGCAAAAGGAAAATCAAACCAAAATAGGCAATGCTAAAACGGATATTTGTTTCACTCTTTACTGCTTTACTCAAGACTGGCAAATCAGGCCCTAACAAAGTGGGTGTTTGTAGGAGACAAGAAACAAATCAGGCGTTTTACCATAATATCTGTCCAGTGGACCTATGCTCCCATAAACTTGTGCTTCACTGAAACCCTCTGTAAGCCTCAAGCTCTTTCATGTGGCTCTGAATTTACGAATAGGACCTTTGAGTATAAACATCAAGGTGCTCTTTTTAGCTGTCAGCTTATTAAGTCAGTCATCTGCTAACTCGGTGTTTGCATTTTAGAATTATAATGATTCTTAGCAGACAATCGCTGTGCAAAGAAAAACGTAAAATACAGACACAGCTGAGGATATAAATTTCTTGCGAGCATACCTATGGCTGAGAAGCACACCCAGCTGAGGTCATGGCCCAGGCTGGGTAAATATAGCATCGTGCTTGAGGCAGCATGTTTCCTAACGTGCCAGTTCTGTTTTCTGTGTAAGCTGGGAAATCCCGTGCAAACGTGATGTGCCTCATGATGTGGGTGTTTGTAGGATACCAGCTACACAAGAAATACAGTGATGTTGTTGCTCAGGAGAACGGCGTCGTCATATAATCCTGATTCTGAAATCTGATGAGCAACAGATGAATTTGTGTGTGATCAATGGACCAGTGATAAGACCTGCAAGCTTTAAGTGATTTGCTAGTACACATAAACCAAGGTGTCAATGGTCTATTTTAACTTCAGAGGTGTAGGCGTGCTCCCATAAATATTTGTGCATTCGTGATGCCTCTGAACAGTTAATTTATTTTAAAAAATCCAGGTACAGAATATAAGACAACGATCAAACTCCTTGGACCCAACTAATGGATGAGAAATTTAGAAAGCAGATCTATATTCATCACCACTGTGATATTTAGAGATAGTTGAGGAGCTTGAATACCACCTTGCTTACCACTAACACCTACAGGTACATTTAGCACGAGTTCGTGTCCAGTTATGTTGGGGCATAAAGCTTTGCAGGTGCATAGTCGCCAGTTTCTACAGCAGTTTTCTTCTGTGTCAGCACTGTATGTGGTGCAAGGGAAAAGCCTGGTTAATTCTAACACATACTGTGAAACTTTGTATGATAGAATTT
The DNA here is from genome assembly GCA_003993805.1 of Himantopus leucocephalus. Lineage (NCBI taxonomy): Eukaryota > Metazoa > Chordata > Aves > Charadriiformes > Recurvirostridae > Himantopus > Himantopus leucocephalus. Next base: position 35,526,169 of record RSEF01000031.1, read on the forward strand.
CATCAAATAATCTTGAGATTTTGTTTAACCAAATTGCTCATTTATTTCAGAGGATGCATGAGCTTTGTAAGCGTAAAACAAACTTTAAACCAAAGGAGGGTTCTCTATGTAATAGCCAGTAATCCTGAGTAGAGTAATAAATGGAGCTATGTAGACCTGCTTGAAATGGCAGTAGGAGACACAGCCTTACCTCAGTTGCAGCCGTTCTGCAGGGTTGGATTTTGGCATTTTCGCTTTCCTCCCAGCCCTGTCCAGCACAGAGCAATCCATAATCTGACTGTAAGAACATCCTGCTCATAGCATTATTATAGATAGGTTTCATTAGACACAATAACTATGGCACCTCTTTTCTGTCACTCTGGACACTGTTTACATTTTTGCCAAGTATATCTGTACAGCATTTTTTGTGCCTGTATCTATGGGTATGTTTTGTTCTCAGTCTCCCTTTATTTGAACAGAGACCGGTTTAATAAAGCTACAAATAACGTGCATGTGGCCTGTCAGCTCAAATTTGCAGTAATGGAGCATGCTGTGCTGCATCTGCTTGCCTGGATTTAAGCATTAGATAAGAAATTTGGCTGTTACCACTGCAAGCTATAGGGAAGAGGGGTTGTTTATGTTAGCAGTGTGCTCCAAAAAGCAAGTTATTGTTGTTAGATGTGCCCGTGCACTGCCAGTTGCACTGGACTTGGAGCTATTTTAGTAGTAGCGGCAACGGGTTTTGTACAGTTGTCTCCTTATCACCTTTGCTCTTCTGTGGAGTGTTGTCAAGCACCTTTCCACGTTGATTGTCTGTAATGAGCTATGTGGCACTGAACTGCTAAAGCTACAAGTGGTACCTGATACAGCTGTATGCATCTTGCTCTCATATGGTCATTGGCAGCTTTAAAGGTAAATTTTTTGTGTTTGTTGCTTTCCTTCTAAAATTCTGAAGGTGTCTATTACTTCCAATCTGGATGTATTTTAATACCATGCATTGTGGAGTTTTTTAATGATGTTTTCTCTTTCAGCAGTATTCCAAAGGAGACTCATCCTTAAAAAGTGTCCTGGTTTTGAGGAAATAGGTTTCATTCAGAAGAGTGATGTAATAAATCATGATATATATAAAAATAGACTGATTTTCTTCTCCTTTAAACATGCTTACTTTTTGCCTCATTGGTCCAAGACTGTTTCGGTGATACACTCAAAATGGGCACCCATCTGGTAACAGATTATGGTAAGCAGGTAAGCAAGCAACATCGCTAACAACAGTGTCAGGAAACCGAAGTTTGTCTTTTGGGACATGCTTATCGTACAGCTACACTTTAAAATGGTTTTAAGATGGAAAATAATGTCAAGAGACAGGACAGCCATCCCAGGCCATCAGATAAGTCAGGCATGAGAGCAGCAGCATAAGGAATCTCAAATCTAAACATGGCCTGCATACCAGTTAATATCTTGTATTTACAGCTGTGCCATATGACTTAAAACTGACCTCTTCTGACCTAAGCGCTCTCGTGTTGAAAGCCACATCGTTTGGTTGTAATAGGCAGAGTAATGAAACAGGTAATCACTGGTGATCCGAGATCCTGTTGTACAGCACGCGCAGTTCATACCTGATGTGTGCCGTGTCGTGCTCAGTTACAAACCTCCTGGCAGATAGATTGGCACGTCTGTAGTCTCAGTTTTCCTTCCATCTGTCTGCAGTACTTCCCTGTACATAAGAAAGTAAGCAATTTGCAAATGAAAAAAAAAAAAAAAAGGTGTAACATTGCTGGCTTTGTACAACCCTAAGATGGGACAAGTGGTCTCACGTGTTTGTGATAGCTGTGTAATTGGGAGCAAAGTAGAGGGCAATTCAGGGAGGCTTGCACCAGCTTGTACCTTGCTGCAGCAGAACCAGGCTGACATACCACAATGCTCGCTTGCGGGCAAGGTTTTCAGCTGATAAATCCACCCTACCACAGGAGCTTATTGGTTTGGGCCTCCCAAACCTGTAGCCTGTGCATCGCTACACCAACTGCCATTTGATGGAGTGGAGCAGCCATTAGAACTGGTACACAGTCTGTTTTGCCTTGACCTGATAATTAAAATGTTTGTCTCTCTGGCCAAAATAACTGCATTTGGAGTGACAACTGTTCTTCCTAGTCACTCCCAAGAAGTGGCGCTGGGGAAGGCCGACTCTCACGTGTTTCTGGTACACTTAGGCCTCGTGTTCTTCTTATTTCTCCTTAACCTCTGGTGCCATTTCTCCTGTACACTCCACTTTGACTACCCAGCCACTACTCTTGTGTTAGCAGCCCATTTCCTCTTGCTGTTTTCTTGTTCAGTCTGTCACCAGCAGCTTAATATTACCATGTGTGCGTAGCGTTCAGCCTCGCTTCAGCCTCTCCCTTGTCTTGCTGATACCAGTAGGAAATCTGACGTTTTGCTTGCCCAGGTATAACTTCTGTCCTAGGCTTCTGGGCAATAGCATTTTTATTGAAGTATGCCCAAATTACAGTTATTAGCACACTTTTCCTCAGCTTTAGAGACAGGTCTTGTGCAAAAAAAGATGGCCAAGAACACTTCATCTTCATAGAGAGCTTCATCAGCAGCTGCCTGTGCGTGACACTTTTGATAAGTCTTGGCTTTCCATTTGCAGCAGGAGAACAAACGAATCCTAAATTGTTATCAGTGAGTCACTGCATGAGAGATGAGTTTCAAAGCATTCCTCTCCTCCACAGGATAGTAACATTCTCAGAAGTGTATTTTCACATACAGCTGTTAGTGATTCAGCGCTTAGAGAGTCAACAAACTATTTTAGTGCATTTTATGCTGAGCTGTGGAGGCTGGCCACAAGAGAGGGAGGACAGCTGTTACAAAATTCATGCTCACTGAATATACCTGCAACTCCTGACAGTAGGCTGGACTTTGTTTTGCATGAAAACAACTGAAAATAGATAAATTACTGCTAGTACTTGAAAAAAAATCAAAATACTGTAGGAGGGCAAAAGAGTGTTTGGGAGTGGTGATGGAGGCCAAGTCACCTCAGTCAAACAAATAACTTGCATGTAACCCCAGACAAAAAACTGATTCCCTCCAGATAACAAGGTTTGTTACTCATTAGCAGGGTGGAGCAACTTGTATGATTCTCTAGCACTGATAGGGCACTGTAAACCGCACTTACTGAAAATCATATTGCAGCTTCACGTTTCAAAATGCTGCATGTTTACATGACAAACTGGCTGGGCATCTGTGTAGCAGCCACTCAGTATGAGCCTTCAGCTCGTTTAGAGATAACCTGAACTAGCTTTAATTTATAATGCAGCTGCGTGTGTTGGTTGCGCAGCCTACCCAGAGGGAATATGGTCTCACCACTGCAGCTTGCACGTGTACACAAGGTGACTATACCCAGAGTTTGCTTGAAAGGCTGCAGGGATCTGGGCTTGTCTCAGTCGAATGCTGGAGGTTGAGCTGCGGCTTCCCACCTGAAGTCACAGCTGCTGTGTCTGGCTCTGATGGAGATGGGTAGGGCCCAGGATTCGGAAATCACTCGAGCTTTGTACGGTTGCCTTCTGCATTAATAGGAAGTTAAATAATATGTTTTCAGCCTCTGCTATAAACAGGATGGATACCGACCTTGCAAATATTACTGAAGTTTGCTAAAGTACAAGTACAAACATGCAAAATCACTTGCTGAAAACAGCTAGATGTATTTTCAGTTTTCTTAAAAAAATGAAAGACTTAAATGAATCGAACTAAAGTTTCTTTTTAGGAATTTCAGGGTCCATGCATGGCATGATTTTACTGAGTAGTAAGACTACTGACAGGCAGTACTTTGTGGTCATTGTGCTTATTACACTACATATGTGATCATGTTGAAAATGAAGGGGAGAGCCAATCATTTGCCAGTTCTTTTTTTTTTTGGAGGGAAGGGAAGGTATTTTCACTGCTGTCAATTTTCAGTATAAGTTTGGGTCGATCTAATGTTGGTCAAGATCTGTAGCAAGGAAAAATAAGCTTGCACTTGTGCTGAAGGATGGCCACAGACATTTCAGAACCATTTCTACTACTAAAAAAGACTTGTTCTTTTCTTCTAAAAAAGACCTCCATGTTGTGCAGACTGTTCAGAGTAGTAATAGGATCACCCTGAAAATGCCCTAATAATCTTATTATATAGGATACTATCAAGTGGAAATCTTTGAAAGATTGTTGAAAAAATAAGGCACAACCAGTTACAGGTAGTTGTCTTGTGTTCCTTTTTTTTTTTTTTNNTTTTTTTTTTTTTTGTGTAGTTCTGCCATTATATTACTTTCTGAGATATGTCATCCGCAGCCACTGTATGCAAGAACAGTACAGGCAATGCTATATTAGTTGACTGATTAAACTTATCAAACAGGGTCAAACCTTCTACTGTTACATCTGAAGAAAACATGCTTTAAAAAAAGGGGGCTATTTTCCTTTAATCTTCCAGTTTTTACTGTCTTAATATTACCTTGTAGCAGTAATGCTACAGAAGGCCAGATAAAAGGCCAGCATAGTCATCCATGTAACTTCTTACAATGCTTTGATTGCCTAGAAGCCTTCATATCATCTGAACATACTTTATCACTCCCATTTGAAACAGTAAGCATATCTTGCCCCATCCTTCACTGTGGTTCTGGGCAGCCCAAGATTCAAGTCTGGTTATTATAGTCCTTCTTCACACAGTAATCAAGCCAAAGATTCCTACAATTTTACATAACAATATTAGTGCCCGCCAATTTAAAAATGCTCTTTGATTAACAGAGTGTTTCTTCTACGCTATGTGGCTCTTCCTCCAACACATTCTGTTTTGGCAAACGTGGCTCAAGATCAGTATATTAGACAACTCTAGTAGTTTGAGTAATTGTGTTGGTGTACTTTGAATGTTGTTTTAAATAGATGTATTCTCTGATAAAGTATGAGCTACATGTTGCTAACACTTTGCTCTGTTCTGAAAACCTTGCAAGTCCTAGTATGAGAATATCCATGAATCACGGTAATTAGATTCCATTTGAAATACCAGCCAAAGTCTTTTAGGAAACAGAGTCTTCACAGTTTTCAATTAGCAAACCATTAAAATACTTAAAGAGGCTCTGTTGTAACTTGATGAGCTTCTTCAAATTTGCTGGGCCACAAACTGTATTTCATAATAAAAATGTGGGAAGAGCTACAGAAATGGAAGGGCAGATCACAGCTGTTGCATACAGAACCATAGTGAGATGCAAAGTTATCAAAGGAAGTCATTCTCCATTTTTCAGATTCTCCTTTTTTTTTTTTGGTGTTACATCATAACAATTGATCGATAACTGTAAGACTGTTGCCTTGTCTAGCACTCATGGTTGAACAAAGGTTGAAGCACGTTTCTCTGTGACAGTGGTGTCTGGGGAAATGCTATTGCACCCAGGTTTGGAGCAGATCTGTTTGTGGCAAAAAGTCATGCCTGGGGGGTAAGAAAGCCAAACAATCCTACTTGCTCTATGAATAAGCAGAAGATTTCCCCCTTTTCTGGTAAAAACATTAAAGATCATGTTTTAATGCACTGTATCTGAGAGCAAAGTTTAACTATGTAAACACTTTTCTTCAATAAAGCTCTAAGTGCTCCACAAAGCACTTCCTACTTGCAGTAGAAATCCTCAGCTGATGTATAGATGGGTAAACTGAATTGTCCAATGTCAGTCCCTGATTCATTTGTAGATCTTGCAATGAAAATGTGCCTCCTTTCATAGGCCTGTTTTACATTTGCTGAACCATGTTTCTTCCAGCCTGGAACATAGTTTTTTGCTTTTCAGTAACTATAATGAACAGGACTGAAGAAGCCCCTTGAAGAAGGCTGGTGTCAGCAGGTAGGATGAGTACTCTGTGAAATACAGAAAGGAAGCAAACATCATTTTAATGGCTGTATCTTCACTCCAGGGTTAGATAATGAGGTTGGTGCCTGGCTATGAGAATCCAGGCTACCCTCATATGCGTACAGATAGCTGTAAGGCAAAGTCACTTCTGCGTTAATGTCTTCACAGGTACTGCAAGATTTGTGAGCACTGGAAGGGTCCTTTGGGAGCACGTTCCATGTTTTTTGTGCTGTGGCAAACTGGAGCGCTCAAATTATTTTCCATTATGTTGCAGAAGAGTCATCAGTTCTTCTGGGCATGGGTTGAGAATAGCAGGGTGGAAGGGAGCCGTAAGTCCAGGAGGTATAATGGGGGAACACATATTCTTCATTACATGGGGTAGGGAGAAGATATGTCTGAGAAATAGTGTGGAAAGCATGAGTGGGCAATAGACACTTTTCTATGTCCGTGCGGCTATTGAGCCATGCCACTAAATCTCTCAGAAGTCAGTAGTTCTGCCCTCAGGAGGACGTGTCTGAGCCTTTCAGAGTTAAAAGGCAAAGTTCTGCCTTAATTTTTCTTCCTTTTATTTTTTTCCAAGTAATGATAATTTGGTTTGTGGGGTATTTTCTTTGGAAATTGATAACACTGACTTTCTTGGGGAGTTACAGATGACACTCTGACTTTTCCGTGACTCTTTAGTTCCTGTTGTGGATGTTGGCAGGTCTTGGTTGGCGCAGCTTTATTGCAGTGACTGGGTATAATAGCATCTCAGCCAGAAAATGTTGGATAGCATCTGGATTTTTTGAGTTGCCTCTGATACACTTTCTGTGTTCAGAAATCTCTTGGTTTGCTTAAGTTCATATACATACTGGAAAGCAGATACATAAATACAGTGTTGGGTGTTAAGAACTTCATCTAGGAAATATGAATGGAGGAAAATACAATAGGAAAAAGACAATAGGAAAATCTGGTTTATTTTTCTTTAAAGAAAGGGTCATGTCCCCTCTCATAAAGGAGGTTAGAACTAATGAGCTTAACCAATGTATTCTGTATTTAAAAATCTTTCTGAGGCAACAGTGATAATTATTATTATTGGTTTTATTACTATTGATATTTGCAAGACTTTTTTCCTCTGGGAAGGCAGGGCAACTCATGTTGCTGGTGGGGAAGGCAACATGAGTTGCAGCCAAGGCGTGCATGATACAGAACTAGAGCTGTCCTGTGGCGTGGCTGCTCTTTCATAGAATCATAGGATGGTTTAGGTTGGAAGGGACCTTAAAGATCATCTAATTCCCCCCCGCCNCCCGCCCTGCCATGGGCAGGGACACCTCCCACTGGACCAGGTTGCTCAAAGACGCATCCAACCTGGTCTTGAACACTTCTAGGGATGGGGTATCTACAGCTTCTCTGGGCAACCTGTCCCAGTGCCTCACCACCCTCATAGCAAAAAATTTCTTCCTGATA
>RSEF01000031.1:35533548-35588848 GCA_003993805.1 Himantopus leucocephalus
CTGTCTTCATAGGAGAGGTGCTCCAACATGCCTCTGATCATCTCGTGGCCCTCCTCTGGACCTGCTCTATCACTGCGTGTGTGCTGCACGTGGACAGTAGAAATGCCCAAAGGCATAGTTTTCAAAGGGGAAAAAATTAATTTGTCTGTTTTGCCTCTGGTGTATAAGGGCACCTTAGCTGAGATCAGTTTAGAAATACGAAGTCTAGGCTTCTCTTGCTGGAGAACTGGAAAATTAGCTGCTGAGGCTGTAGCACTGTAACCAATGAGAAGCTGAAGAACAAGGAAAGAGGTCTTAATTTGAAACTTTTTCAATATGTTTAGCACCTATTTACATTTCACATACCTGGAAGTTCTGTTTGTTTGGGTTTTTTTTTCTTTGTTTGACTTTCTATATCTGTAAGTTCCTCATAGAGAAGCTGATGACGTATCGGCTGAATGAGCAGAGGTGAGGTGAGGATTGAAAACTGGCTGAATGGTTGGGCCCAGGGGGTGGTGATCACTGGAACAAAGTCTAGTTGGACGCCAGTCGCTAGTGGTGTGCCTTAGGGGTCAATGCTGCATCCAATCCTCCACATCATCATTAATGGTGTGGATAATGAGGTAGAGTATACCCTCAGCAAGTTTGATGATGATACAAAACTGAGAGGAGTGACTGATGCATGGGAGGGTCATGCTGGCCTCCAGAGGTACCTCAACAGGCTGGAGAAATGGGCTGACAGGAACTGTATGAAGTACAACAAGGACCTGCAACTGGGGAGGAACAACTCTGTGCCAGAACGTGTGCTGGGGTCTGCCTAGTTAGAAAGCAGCTTGGCAGAAAAGGACCTAGGGGTGCTGATGGATACCAAGTTGAACATGAGCCAGCGATGTGCCCTTGTGGCAAAGGCAGCTAATGGTGTCCTGGGCTGCATTAGGAGGATTGTTGCCAGTAGGTCAAGAGTACATATGCATACACAAATGAAAACACAGATACAAGCATACTGGTACCTGGATTTTTAAAGTGTACCAAATATGACACCAATAAATATGTTTAAGAAAACCAGATTTACTTGATTTTTTTTCGTTAGAGATATACCTTGGAGACATGATAATGTCCAAGGCACAAACAATGATAAAATCTGTCAGTATGCAGAATAAACTCTGTTTACAAGTCTGTGTCAGTATACTGGTTTGCTTAGCATTGGCACCTGTGGTTGCATATTGAGCTTCACAGTACTCGCTGTCAGCAAACCAGTTATTAACATCTTCATGTATATCCTTGAAAACTTATATGTAGCCATCAGGATGCCTCATTTTATGCTGTTGCTTACAACGTTTCAAGTAGGGTGATGTAACATTTTAAATATGCATACATATAGCTAGGTAATGCTAATCTAAGCTGTTGCTTTGTATAAGATTAGTTGAAGTTTAGTAACAAGCAGGAGGAGTTCAAACACATAAGTCTTTACTAGTTCTTATATAGTCACTGCTTTGCATTTTAATTCTTACAAGGCCTTTTGCAGAGGGCTTTCTTTCCTAGCCAAGAATATTCTCGTGTGCTGAAGTGGAAACATGAGAGGATTTATACCAATACCGGATTGTTCTCTAAATATAGCCACTTCCAGTGCTTATTTTAAACTAAGTGTCAAACTGGAGAGTTATTAGGGCAGTAACGGTAATTTGTTTGAAAAAGAAGAGAGAACTTTGCACAGTGAAGATGTCATATATGGAAATAAGATGAGTGGTATGTGTAGTTTGGACCACCACGTGTAGGTAAAAAGCAAAGAGCTGTGATCAGTGTTTGTTTTTATATGAAAAAGCACTCATGAATTTGGAGTAGACTTCACAGCTGGTGGGTGTTGAAGCCAAAAAGAGTTACATGATCAATCACCCCTTACTATCAGAGGAGTCCAGTAATCTTTTCCTGTGCTGGGTCAGCTAAAGATTTTTCTGTTAGTTAGCCTTTCCAGAGTTGCTTAGCTTTTGTGCTCTTTCTTTTTGACAGACCATTTTGTGTTTTCTCTTAGTTATGCATCTAGAAGGGAATTTCACTGCTATGCCTTTAGTCAACCTGCAAGTTATTCCACTGTTCCTAAGAGAAATAACCTAGCTGCTTACCGCAAGATTGCACATGGCACCCACTTGTCAGCTTAGGTATCTCTGTTTGCTACTCAAGAGAGAGGGAGAAAGTGAGAGAGAAAGGAGGTGCTCCAGCTGAAGACCAGAGCAGTAAAAGTTTCAGTGTAAGTCCACGGTTTGAAAGTATTTAAATGTTTCTGTGAAACGAGGAAGAAAACCCTTAATCTTTGAAACTTGCTGGAAAATGGAGTGTTGCCTGCTGGACATCTGCACTAGCTGAACCTCCCTCTTGAGGCCTTTTTGAATTTGGTGACTGTACCATCCTAGTTTGTATAGCATGTGTATGACCTGTATGGTACTGCAGGAAACTCTGAGAGGGAATGGTGGCAGTCTGATGGGTCCCCATAGTAATGCATCACTCTAACCTGATGGAAGAAGGCAGCCTGTGAGATCTTTTGGAGAGAGGTGTTTGCAAGCTGTACCTCCACAACAGGCCTGTACATTTTACTGGTGCTTCCACTGACACGTTGCTGAGGAGGTTGCATGATGTGAACACGAAACCTGCTGCAGGGTTTCCATTAGTGCTCCTGTGGTCACTGTTATCCACTGAGCTACCTGAAGGCTGCAAGAAATACAGCCCTGCAAGGGCATGGGTGAGAGTCTAGAGTGATAGAGGTTGTCTCAGGTCGTGAAGGCATTAGATAGTTAGACCACAGTAAATCTACTGAGAGAGGGATGTTGAAGAGGTCCAGGTCAAATAGGAATTGATATGCACCATGGAATTTTATACTTAACCTGGAGTCATGGCTGTGCTTTTCAACCTCATTAGCTCTTCCAACATTTTGTGGAGGTGAATTGTCAAACAACAAACCTTAAAATTTTCCCAGTAAGATTAGAGAATTATAAAAATTATGAAATACCAAGTCCTCTATCCCAGCTGCTTCTGCTGCCTATCATCTGCAGCTGTTAACAACAGGTTCGTGTCAGCAACGTGTCTGCAAGCACCATAACCAAAGAGCAGTAAGCTGTGAGGGAGGATGGACCTGCTCTGTGACAACTTTTGTAAGCGTCAGAAATGAGCATGAGATGGATTGTTCAGCTCCAGGCTGTTATGCTGTAGGTGAGTACATTAACTTATTCCCTGGTCAGATTCAGATCAAACCGATTACAGAGGTATTACTCCAAGTAATTGACTTGGCTGTTATCTTCAGTGATGACGTATTTTTAGTTTTCAACTAACATTAATTAAATTAATTGATTTTGAAATACCAACTGTAATGAAGTATTCTGTTCTAATTGCTTTAATCTCCTATCCCACCGACTTATTCCACAAATGCATTCATATTTAATATCAGAGAATCACAGAATGGTTTGGGTTGGAAGGGACCTTCAAAGATCATCTAGTCCAACCCGCCTGCCATGGGCAGGGACATGTTCACTAGATAAGGTTGCTCAAAGCCCCACCAGTCTGACCTTGAACACTTGTAGGGATGGAGCATCTGCAACTTCTCTGGGAAACCTGTTCCAGTGTCTCACCACTCTCATAAAACATTTCGTCCTTATGTCCTGTGTAAATCTACCCTCTTTCAGTTTAAAACCATTACCTTTTGTCCTGTCACTGGAGGCCCTGGTAAAAAGTCTGTCTCATCTTTCTTACAAGCCCTCTTTAGCTACTAAAAGGCTGCAATAAGGTCTCCCCAGGGCCTTCTGTTCTCCGGGCTGAACAACTCACACTCTCTCAGTCTGTCCTCATAGGAGAGGTGCTCCAGCCCTCTCTGGTCATTTTCATGGCTCTCTTCTGGACCTGCTCCAATAGGTCCATGTCTTTCTTGTGCTGGGGGCTCCAGAGCTGGATGCAGTACTCCAGGTAGGGTCTTGAAGAGAGCAGAGTGGAGGGGGAGAATCACCTACCTGAACCTGCTGGCCATGCTTCTTTTTATACATCCCAGGATACAATTGGCTTTCTGGGCTGCGAGCACACATTGTAGGCTCATGTCCAGCTTTTCATACACCGGTACCCACCATGTCCTTCTCCTCAGGGCTGCTCTCAATCCATTCATCCCCCATTCTGTACTGATGCTGGGGATTGCCCTGACCCATGTGCAATTGGCTGTGTTGAACTTCATGAAGTTCGCATGGGCCCACTCCTTAAGCCTGTCCAGGTCCCTCTGGATGGCATCCCTTTCCTCAAGCTTATGAACTCCACCACTCAGCTTGGTGTCATCTGCAGACTTGCTGAGGATGCGCTCAATCCCACTGTCTGTGTCATTGATGAAGGTTAATTAAAGAGCATTGATCCTAGTTCAGACCGTTGACGGACACCACCTACTATTGGTTTCCATTTGGACCTTGAGCCATTCACCGTAACCCTTTGGATGTGGCCATCCAGACAATTCCCTATCCATCAAGTACTCCATACATCAAATCTAGATCTCTCTGTATCAAAGAGCGTTCTCAATATCTGAGAATTTCCTGACGTTAACAAATGGCTGCTAGTTGAATATCATAATTAATATTTGACCCACCTTGACCAGGCTCTGAATTTTATTCAACCTCATTTTTGTATTCAGCTATGCTACCATGTTTCTTTCATAGCTGGCACAGAAATATACTATAACAGGTCTGTCTGATGAGTACAGTTTGGTTGCAGTGGAATTTGCTTTCTGCTTGTTTACATACTTCATTATTAGGATTATGTCTGTTTGCATGATCTGTTGCCCAGGTTTCCATATGTTGTAATTCTATGGCAACACTTGTACTAATACACAATATGACCATATACAAACTAAAAGCAAAGTTTCAGCTCTCCTGGAGCAGAAAGTATACTTCTCCTTTTCAATTAATCTTTATTAAAAAGCCACCCTGAGGCTGAATTCCAGCACCTAACTCTGAGCTGTTGTGGAAGGGCATTCAAAAAGGTGAGGTGTGATTTTATTTGAAAGTTCAAGCCGTGGTGCTACAATGGGAATGTCCTTCATCATTGCTTCTGCAGAAGAAATAAATGATAATGTTAACCAGACACTGTCAAAGTGTGCCCAATTTGGTTCTTCTCACATTTGTTTTGATACAACGAGAAACTCCCACAAGAAGGGTAAGCATCTTTAAAAAATGGCCCACAGTTGCTTTTCAATAAGAAAGACTTACTAAACTTTTTCATTGTCCCATCAAATGTCTATGTACCCTTTTTCCCAGAAAAGAAAGGATATAAATTTCAAAGGGAAAATGTGCCCAGAAGGAAATTTTGATGTTGGGTGTTCTGGATGTCCTGGAGATTCAGTGAACAAGTAAAGAAGGTAATGAGCCTGACAGGAGACACTGCATTTGTGCAGTGTGCAGGGCACACCAGCAATAGCAAGCTTGTGCACTGTCTTCGGTAGGTGATTGCTTGGTGGGGAGTGTCTTCATCAGTTTTAGCCACGAAAATTAGTCATAGGGAATGCGCATGTCTGCGTCAGATCCTGTACCAGAGGACTCCTTTCCTGTCCAAATGAAGCTGCCAACTGCTTCTTCTGACACATTTCCTCCATGCCCACGAACAAACGTTAAATGCCAAGAGATCTACACCAAGGTGCAGTGTGTTTCGGTAGCTGCCAGCCCCCCTGCCTGTCACTGACCTGCCTATCTGCAGGCCTTTCTGCCATATGGTCATTTCTCATCGTCTGGCAGGCAGCCACAGCTTTTGGCTAATATAAGAGGTAATTTAGCTTGTGCTTGTAGTTTCTATCCAGTGGTCCATCGGCCATCCCTCAGGCCATGATTAACCAAACTTTTCAGTTGATACTCTTTTCTTTATATCTGATGCGGGATTGAAGCCCTCATATACTACTGAATTACGTGTGGAGGGAGTTACAAAAAAGTAACTACAGGTTTATTCTTTCATGAAATAGCTGAGCAGAGGTTGCGCTCTGCAGTTAGATCTCTTTCAAGTAAGGCTCTGTGGGTTTAATTTTCTCCTGACTGGGCTTCACATGGCAGAGAGATGTAGAGAAGGAAAGCAGGTTTAAAATTCGTGGTATGCTTCCCCTGCCGGAATCAGTCTATATTCTCCTGGAACAGCTTGGTTCACGGGTATGAGAACAGCTGGGAAGCAGAGACATTTTCCTCCCCAGAGGGCTGCAAGAACAACCACGGGCATTTCTTGAGGCCGGTTTCCTGACTGTTAATACTCCTATACTTTGCCTCAAGAGTCAGAAGCATAACAAAGAAACAATTCCTTTATTTGCAAAATGTAAAAGATATTGCAGACTTTGATTTCTTTTTTTACGTGGATTTTTAAAAAGCCAGCATGGAAAAAAAAATCCTGTGGAAAAGAAAGTAAAATAAAGCACTTTTAAAAGCAAGCAAATAACCGTGTATATGAATATACTTGCTTGGTTGCTTTGTTTGTGTTGCATGCTGTATCCCTTGCTGTCTAAAGCATTGTGTGCTTTTTGGCTTCTAAAAAATTTACAGAAAACTTAGTTACCTATATACATGATGTATTTTATTGATCCCTCCCTTCATTAGCATTTTCCTTTTTTAAATGAAAAGATAAAATCTATACAGAAAAGTTCTGGTGTGTAGTGATCCTGTGAAATTACACTTGCCTAAATTATGAATGTGAAGATTTTTGGCCTTGGAAGGTTGTGGTACACTAGGTCCGTTTGGATCAGCTTCTTGGTAGTGTTAGAGACCAGACTTTTGAAAACTGGTGTGTGAGACCTTTTGTTTTCCTCCCACAGAGCACCGCGGTTATAGGAATACTGGCTCAGTGCTTCGGGTTATTTCAGTATCATGCATTGAAAAGTTATCTTTTTTTTTTTTTTTTTATTTTCTTCNNTTTTTTTTTTTTTTTCCAAGTTCCCAACGGTCATAAATATTTCCCTTGTTTTCCAAGATAAAACTTGGCAAGGAGCTACTCTTGTGGCCTACTTTACTCTCAGCTTTTGAGGTGTGGAGGAGGAGCAGCAGCTCTGGGAGTTTCACCCTCTCTGCGCTGTGGAAATGGGTCTTTCTCCTGCACAATATGCTGTTAATTTCAGTAGTGAGAAGAGGCTTAGCTGCAAAGTAAAATTACTGAACAGAAAATTGGTTCTATTTTACCTCAAATCAGGACATCCACAGTAAAGGGAGAGGCTGGGGACCATGTCAGAAAGTTGCACCGGTAACATGTTTCATGGCAAATGTCTTTTCTGTGTGGGTTGCAGAGCAGCTGTCAGTGCTATTTGAGCTTATAGCTTGGAGCAGAGGCTGGAAAAGACAATCCTACACGTTCACTTTTAGGAGATGGGCAGCATATGTGTGAAATTTGAACCCAAAATAAAGGTTGTGGAGCTAGTCTAGTCACTTGTTAGCATTTAATAAGGAGTTCATTGCCTCTGTAATCCCAAAGATGTCCATTGACACTCCTTGGGCGAGTACAACTGCAGATTTCTTCAGTAAATAATGAGCTTTCTCTGCAGGCAGCACAAGTTTCTGACTCTGCAGGGTAACAGGCAAAACTGGTGGGATCAGCTGCCGGGACAATTTGAGACTTGAAAATCTGTTTCTTGACACCAGAAGCGAAGCGTTGAGTCATTGCCAGTGACCAGCCGGGCATGCCAGGACTCCAGCCGGCGCCGTCAAGTGTGGAGAGCAGTGTATGGGAGCGCTCGCATGCGCCCGGCGCGAGCTGCTGGCTCCCATTTCCCCCCAAAGGCTGCGTGTTTGCAGAAAATACTTTTCCGGCAGAGAATCCACTGTTCCTGGGGAAACTGTAAACACACAGAAAATGTGTTGGGACCAGTGCTGAACGTGTTCGTTGACACTGTATGAACTTTGGTAACACCTTCAAGCATTCCAGCATTTGCCTTGTCTCAAATAACTTCTGAACTATACTTTATGGCAAATACGACGCTAAGAGGCTTTCTCAGAAAAACTGGACTAAGGACTGTCTTTAGAGAGACCACACAAAGCTTGGCAGATAGAGCAAAGTTATTTCTGCAGGGTTTATTTTCTGCACAGTTTATTTTTATTTAGAATAAGTACAAGGCACACGCTGCTCAGTCGGGCTCATCTGTTGATACAGTCGATACCACAACCAGCTCAGGCAGTCCTCCACGCTGAAAAATGGCAGCAGGGACTGGGAGGGCAGAGTGGGGGAGTATCTCAATGTGCTTGTTTCACACTCACTTCTTCCCTGAGCATCCATCTGTGACCGCTGTTGTGTAGTAAACAGCCAGCTGAAAGGATGTGGGGTTGGATCTGCTGGGGCCTTTTGGCGTCCTTAAATTACATTCTGAGCAGTGAACCGGGGCGCGCATTTGCAAAGGAACTGCTCCCTGTGGGTAGTGTGAAGTGCCTGGTGAGATTTGGCAGCCCAAGTGCACTAAGGTAAGTTAACCTAAATGGTGTTTTATGGATTTACCTAAACTTCATTAACATTTGTGTGAACACCCTGGGATATTTAGGATGTAAAGTAAGTAGAGTGAGGCCTAATAGCCTTAATAATCTGTTAGGGAAAAAAAAATAATCTAATGAGGGCCCATAAACTCTAAGACTTTGGAAAGTTTTGACAAGCTTTTACTTACTTTGGCAGTGAAGTGGGAGTCAGTGAGGATATCCCGAAGGAAACAGTGTCATGAACTGGCAGGGTCAGATTGATAGATTTTTTCCAAAGACCAGCGTATATCTCAAGTGCTATTTCTGTTTGATAAATATGTCTTATAGCTCAACTGGGGTATGCTAAGCAAATGCCTGAGGATAATACTGGATATTCACTGGAATGATGTTGCATTAAGTGCTAAAATTTGCCAAAGGTTTCAGTAGCTTTTCACTTCCAAAGTTATGTAGAAAAAAAAAAAAGAAAAGGAAATATTTAGGGCCTGTGTTAAGAATAAAGTCTGAGCATCTGCGATGACAAGTGTCCCAGGGCAGCTGGGGAGCGTGTGAAGGGGCTGCCTGAAGGAATTTGTTTGTTGACCATGGCCTAGCAAGGGGAAGCAGAGAGGCCACCACAACGTGACAGGCGTGTGAAGAGTGGACGGGCCGGACAGATGGCAGAGCCCTGTGCATATTCTGGGTGACATCCGATGGCCTGCGATGAATTCAGAAGTATAAGGTGGTTCGTTGACTTGGAGTCTGTCCCGAAGAAGAATTTGACTGGATGTTCAATTAAAACGCAAAGCCCAGGGAAGCTAAAATGTGTCAAAACTGTGTTGATTACAGTCAGCAATTTGATACCTTGCAGAAAGCAAAATACTGGTTCCTAAATCTCCTAAATGCCTAAACATTCATAACATTCATTGGCATCCATTCCTTCTTGTTCCTTTGGACTGGAGTTTGCACAAGGAGGAGTCTTTTGCTTTTGATACCGAGTGATCCTTACAAACGTCAGTCTTGGTATTCCACATGTCTTCCTGGGAGCTAAAGCTCTACGACTGAATCTCTTTCCAGTGGTCCTAGAGACTGCAACTACTGAGGCAGAGGGGAGGGAGGGAGCCATAGGGCATCAGCCCCTCCCCACAGAGGCCCACAGCATCCTGTAAAATACTTTGGGATCTTCTGAATTTTGAGACCAGCAGTGAATTTATCAACGTGCAATTTTCTATAATCCCTGTAATAACTGGAAAGTCGTTCTGGGGTTAATAAGTACGTGCAAGTTTCTGGGGAAAAAAACCCAACAAAGCGAGCTTTCATTCCTGCCTTTTGATTTGTAGCATTTACTAATTTTAAAATTATCCACTCAACAAAAAGAGTAATAATTGAAGAAGAAAAAACAAAGCTCAAAGTAGCCTTGGTAGGTTGAATTCCAGGCTTCCTGGGCTGTGAAATTAACGTTGTTTAATTTTGCCTGTTCTAACAGTTTTTGTTTAAGGGTACTCAGCCAGAAGTCATCATTTGTGGTTGTCAGAAGAATATCCCTTGCAGGAGTAGGTGTATGACCAGAGTCCCTGTGCTCTGCTTCCAATGGATGTACTCTGCCACGGGGCATGGATAAGTACAATTTGAAGTGTACTTTCTGCTTGAAGGGCAGAGACAGGGAGCTGGATGCATTTTACTTGAATGAAAAATCCTTTGGCAAACGTTTCTGGACTTAGGGGTTTTGGTATCTAATGAATGTGACAGTACAACAGGTTATACTTAAAGATCAAATGGCAAATGTAGATTTCAGGATTAAATGTACAACTACTTTCCATTCCCCTAAAACGTGCATGAGATATTTTAGAAGTTACAGTTACCTAACCTGGGGCTATTTTGATAAACCCTTGAAAAACCCCATTCTCCAGTTTTGTGGATTTTGGCCCAGTCTGTCTGTACACACTCACACATGTCCTCTGTTGCTACTAGCCGCCTGCCAGGCAGGAATGATGTAGAGGACTGCAAGCCTAGAAGCATCCCTGGTAAACTGAAGCCACCAGTGTTGATCTTTGAAGTGGCTAACTGCTGGATGCAGTTTTGCAGACCTCCAGGAAATATTAGCCATGGTCCTGGTGGTTGTGATGTTCAATATAGATGTATTCCTTGGCTGCAGGTTTTGTGGTTGCAGATGCTGAATCTTCACCATTGCATGTTCCTGGTCCAGGATGAAGCTTGCTGGGGCAGAAGATGACGCACTGTGTCTGCTTTCTTGCTTGGAGTGGATTACTCGAGAGTGGCCATTGAGTAAACACAGCAGCAGCTTAGAGGCTGCCACAGCAGCAGCCGGTGATAAATGAGTTAGGAGACAGAGACCTCCAACAGCTTTTGGGAACTGATGGTGTGGCTAGGCTGATTCCTTCTGGTGACCTTCTACCAGGTTACTGCTAGCACTTGTCAGGATCTGATTAGCTCACCTGTAAGCACTTTCTGTAGCCAGCTATTTCAGGACATGGATATAAATACGGACCTCGTCTGTTAGCAGTTCTGTTTGTATTTTGTGATGTCAGATCTGTGATCAGCACACCATGAGCCTGTGAGTCATCCTAATGATCCTGATATAAAAAAAGAGTACAAAACCACCAAGCTTACGGAAAGCAGGAAACCAAACTTGCAGGATTTCAACTTCTGAAGCTGGTGAAACCAAATAAATATTTCAAATATTTTTAAACCACATATTTCCGTCTATGTAGGACCTAGGGCCCAGGTGAGCGTTGGAGTAAATGTAGCTTATATAGGCCAAGCACATTTATAACTTTCCTTGGAGGGACAAGGCTAGTGGGGAAAGGCTACATTTTATTAGTTGATCTGATGTAGCTGGGAGAGACAGACAAGCGTTTAGGCAGATGAGCTGTCTTTCAGGGTAATGCAGTAGGCCAAGTGACTTGGCAGACGCAGAGAGAGCAGATCCATGCCGTACAAAAGTTTTGCTTTTATAGTCTTTCACTGCGTGCATCCCTGTGGTTTGCAGATGCGCTCCATAAGGCTACCGGTTGAGGGTTTTTTCTTTCCCCACGGGCAGCATTGCAGCCTGGCCCAGGACCCCGCTGCACGCTGTGACTCCGCTCCCTCGTGCACCTCACCAAAGGCATGCTGGGCAGACTTTTGTTCCTGCTCGCCCCGGCTCCAAGACTTGCTTGTCCTCTCCCCGCTGGGGACACTGCTTGCTGTGACCGGAGTATTCCTGCATCCCTGGCTGAGTTTTGCTTAGATGGTGAGCGCCACAGGCTTTTAGTTTAACCCCTTTGGAGCATACCGAGGAAGTTTCTCAATGAAGAATTCTTTGCTTTTAAAGCAAAAAAGCATGATCTTCCAGATTAATGGAAATCCTGACATGTGGCAACCAAATCAGGGTTGGTTGGGTTGGAGGCTACCCAGAGAGGTTGTGGAGTCTCCCACTCTGGAGACATTCAAAACCCACCTGTACGCCATCCTGTGCAACCTGCTGTAGGTGACCCTGCTCTGGCTGGGGGGTTGGACTAGATGATCTCCATAGGTCCCTTCCAACCCTGGCCATTCTGTGATTCTGTGAGTATCTCTGTCTTCTCTCTCTCAAACTCTTACTCCCCGTGGCTGGGATTGTCACTGTGATTCGAGAAGCGTGGCCCCAGGAACCTCCCTCTCTTCAAACACGAGAAGCCTCCTGTCTTGAGGTCTGGCTCACCAACTTCCTCGTGTTGGTTCTCCTGTGGGGTACGGGCCAGAGTCTGGTCTGGGTTGCAAATCTGGTGGATTTTTCTTCAAAAAAGTGCCAAAGCTGCGTGGACTGTAGATGGGTAGGTTTGCCTTGGGCAGGCTGAGACATGCTTAGGGCATAATACACAGCACAGCTTGTAATACGTTACAAGCATACTCCACATCAGACCATGTGCATCTGCATAAATAAATGAAAGGAGCAATGAACAAAGTAAGTAGACAACATAATGCAAGGAGTGTAGGAGTGAAATTTCATATTCTTTTGCTGAAGCAAGGCAGCCCTGTGATGCACTCTGCCAGGACAAGCAGCTGTGCTGGAAGAGCTGTCACAGTGCTTTCCCCTGTGTGCTTGATCCTGGTGGAAACACGATTTAGCAAAGGGATAGAGCTAGTAATGAAAGAGGTGAGCACTGTGAACAAATATATGCCTGATGATTTCTACTTTATCTGGTTTTTATCTTGAATAGTCCTCATGCACTGGGGACAATGGAAAACAATTTAGGATGCCAAAGAATACGTAAAAGGCTTTTCTGAATTATTTCCAATTCAGAAATTCACAGCAGAGCATCTTGTGTCTCCAAATCTTACCTACATCCTGCTCAAGTATGCCAGCTAATAGAAATCACGGAGATGGCTTTTTGAAAGAGCTGTTGCAAGGAAAACCAGAGATACCAGAGAAGAACCTGGCAGCCTTTGTGTCAGCAGATCAAAAGTTGTAAAAATTACGTAATGAACAGTGTGAAAAGGAGAATCGAGTGGTCTGAACAACAGCTCACTGGGACTGATGTGTTCGTTGGAACAAGCAGAAAGAAAACTTGAAAAGTGTATGAAAATCTGTGAGGTAATTGTGAAAGAAAACAAACCCCCATGCTTGTGTTTGGAGCAAACAGAAGATCTGCTGTGGTTGGTGCGTGATGTAAGGATCTTGGGACTTCAAGAGGGAGAGCAAGGAGAGGATCCGTTTGTTGCCAAAAAAGCTTATGCAAGTTGAAGCATCCCCAGAGCAGTGGAGCAACTCCTCTAAATCAGAAACAGAAAACGGCAGCGCAAGCTGGATGGACCTTTGCCAGGCTTTCACAGGCACGCTGACAGATCGGTGCTGGAAGGCACGGCCAGCGTGGTAGGTAGCTGCGACCAGATGCCGCAGTCACAGAGTGTTTCAGGGCTAATTGTATTACTTTTATGGGTTTTGACGGGCTTGCTACCAGCTGTTTTTCTGAACTTTCAGGGGGAGTATGGGGCAGGGCAGGAGGTGGGGCTGGTGGTTAATCCAAGCCCTCTGCTGGGAAAGGACCCTTTGAAGATTCGTCCCCTGGCATTGGGGAACATGAGCTATCCGGTCCAGTCTGGTGGCCGCAGCAAACAAAAGGTCAAATGATAAATGTCAGTCCCCAGAGGGAGGCTCAATTTGTAGAAGTAAGGTGAGCTGGAGAGAAGGCTGCTGCGGGAGCTCCTGTTGTCAGGGTTGTCCCTCCAGCCGGAGAAGGTGGGTGACTGTCCCTGAACCGCCTGTGTGTTCATCACACGGGGCTGTGCTTTTCTACAAAACGCTTTTCTTTCCAGTAAATGCTACTCAGCTTTGTGAAAGTTGCCTGGAAACCCCATTGTTCCCCCTGAAGAAGCTGAGTCGCACAGGGGCAGATTTAGTGGGGTCCTCAGGTGCCCTCTCTGCCTGGGCAGGGCCGTGGGGGGGGTCTGGTAGCTGCGACCAGCCAGGCAGGACCATGGGCCTTTGCTGCAGAAAGGTGACACCTTAGGGTTGAGGGGCCTCTGTAGACACAAGAGGAGGAAAAGCCTTGACATTAGCAGTGCATGTCAGTCGCTGCAGACAATGAACACAGACAACCTCCTGCTTCTCCATCCCTGAGCTATTTTCACAGAGCTGCTTTTAAGAAACCATGGAGGAGACAAGGAGGTTTAAACAGCAAAAAGTTTTTTTCCTATGATGACAACACTAATTGGTCCCAGCATATACCATGCAGTTCTTCTGGTGTGAATCTAACGGCTTACCAGAAATAAAGCCATCTGTGGCTTCATGGGAATAAAAATACCAGTTATGCCTGGCTGGGTCAAGTAGCTTTCATCATGGCACCACCCTGGATGTTTTGGGACTGAGCCTCTACTTTCATTCACGTGGGCCAGGCTTGACTGCTCAGCCCAGTGTGTGTTGTCCATGCATCTGTCCATCAGGGGGAGAAACTCCTGCCACAAGTCTCCCAAGGGCCAAGGGGCAGTGGTCAAACACTGACTCTTGCAAGGGTGCACGGCTGTTGCCGCACTTCCCCGTCTGCCAGACCAGGCTGGGGAGGGGGGTCCCCAGGGGCCTGGGTGGTGGATAGACCTCCTCCAGTCCAGCAGCAGTGCTAGAGGCAATGCTTTCTCCAGCTGCCTGGGATGCACTGCTGCTACTGAGAGACCTTGCTTACACAAGAGGTCTCGATGGCCCTTGATACGTGTTGGGTTTGTGGCCGAGGCTGCCCAGAGGGGACCTGACCCATGGCAGGCAGAGGAGGGCAGCAAGGGGAAGCCTGCAGCACCCTGCTGGAGCTGGACCATGGCATCCAGCACAGGGACTGGGGTGAGGGCTCAGTGCCCTCTAGCCCGGAGCTGCCTAGCTTTTAAGGCTGCGTGGATCAAAACTTGCTGCAAAGACCTCCAGCTCTGATAACAGGTGTCTGCTTGTAGGTTGAAAGATATTAAAGTATGCCAAACTGCATTTGTTTGACTTGTCATTAAAAATTGCCACTATAGTTGCAATTTAAGCTGCTTCTCTAATCCCAGCACAATATTGTGATCCCGGCTGAAATATTTGTGCAGGCTTTTGTGTGTTTGGTTGGTTTAGGGATTTCTTTTACTTTTACTTTTTTCATGGAATTGTAGGGCAAAACCTTTCCCTCCAATTGAAAAGTCACTTGCTCATGCGATTTTTTGCTTTCCCGAGACATTGCCTAAAAAAATTTGAAAAAAATCCCACCTTACCCACCAGCTCTTCCTCTTCGCTCCAAAAAGCCTTGTCAAAATGCATGGTGACTGTTCTTCATTAGAGGAAGAATTTTCTTCAGAAAACCTCATAGATGGGACATGTATAACGCTGATCCATTTGATTCTGGTTTTCAAGACAAATTATCAACAAAAAATGCCTGCTTTAGTTGAAAAGTTTGCTTTCTACTGAAAAGCAATTGAATGAAAAGCGGAGTGTTGAGTCTGAAGCTTTCCTATTTGGCCACAAGGCCACAAGCCTTCTCCTAGGTTCACCCAAAATCTCATATAAGGTAGCTGGTAGAATTTTGATGTTCTTAACTCCAACTCTGAACCTTCATCTAAACCTTATCTGTACCCAGGGATAGCCTCCATGTGCAGACTTCATTTGCAAAGTGATGTCTCTCTGGCAGTATTGTTAATATTTTTAACTAACTTCCTGGAAATATAAGAAGTCTTAATAGGTCCTAAAAAAATTAACTGCTTTGCTGCCTTTTTTTTTTTTTTCAGTAGAATATTTAAAAGAAAATGACCCAAAATCCAGACACTCACATTCCAGAGGAGGTATCAGTAGATATTTTTTGTCCTAAGAAACCCTGATAATATTTTTTCCTGTTTCTGTATGGGAAGTACAGAGAAAATGCAAACGTGAGTGGCAACTTTAGGACATTTTTTGCAAATTTTCTGTATAAACGATTGCCTAATCAAATATAAATTGCCAAACTTTTTTGTTTCATATTTCCTTAATACTGCTTCTCTTGGAGCTCACTGCTTATTTGCAGTTTTTCTTGTAAAGCTTCACTGTTGCTGAACTAAGCGAACAGCTGTGTCAGACATAAACCCCACGAAGGGTCTAACATGTCTGTGGTTACCCTTTCAAATTTTTACAAAGGAAATATATCATTGAAAAGCTAACTGGTAATTTTTGTTATCCCAGTTGGTTTTTTTTTTTCATTTTGTCAATGGAAATTGGTTTAGTTTATTAGCCAGTATTTGGCATTTTGTCTTGTTTGTGTTATCTACAGAGAAAGCAATCAGTGTAGGTTCTGCACTGTTTTTGGGAAAAAGTAGTATTGCTGGTCTTGACCCTCTCTTCCCTAAGCCATTGATACAATCACTGCTGACTGATGTATTGATGCCTATTTGGTAAGTAAATTTAAAAAAAAAAATTAAATACAGATTTGGAAAACTTGGATGAATGACTCACAGAGTTGATGCATCACCAGCTGTAATTGAGAGAGACTCTGTACAGAACTGCTTATTAGGGCAGCAAGATGAGAGGCACGCATAGAGAAAGCTCTCGTTTTTGTGAGTCTTACCGCCGCAATGCATAGTGGCTTTGAGGAGGGAGAGGTTTGAAACATTGGGTCCCAATACGCCCTGGGCTCAATATTTTGCTTGGAAAGGGAGGAATGTAAAATGAACACGTGCTTGGTCCTGTACGGTTTGATTCAGCTGTCAAGGAGAAGACAGTGAAGTTACACAGTAAGGTAAACAACGTTACAGGAACGTGGGTAAAAAGCACATTACTCACCAGCCTGAGTAGTGAGTGAGTGGTGAGAGAAATACACCTGAGGGTCCCCTGTCTCCCATCTGTTCTCCTGGCTGTAGGTGTTTGCCTTCACCAGGGAATTGCTCGTTGTCAGCAATCAAAGGTAGTTAGCGATCTCTGGCTTTTGTTGTCTGTGAAGAAGCTTGTAGGGTGTCTTTGCCATAATGGCAAAACCCCATGCCATTCCCTAAAAATGGAAAGAAAGTGCAGCTTCCCAGTATTTGCACAGCCCCTTATCCTGCGTAGGGCTGCTTCTACCCCCTGAGCAAGTAATTGCCAGAAATTGTATGCTTGTGTTTCTGCGTCATCAGGCTTTTCCTAGCATTCCGTGACTACCTCTCTTGCTTTCCTGTGATTTTGAAGAGCAGCCCTCTTTTGATAACTCCTAAATGACTGCTATAAATTAAGTGCTATGGGCATTTGGAGGAGGAGGATTTTGAGGAAAAAAATCGTGTGGCATACTGCAAAATGAAGCTGCGTTTTAGATTTTTAATGAGAGATTTCAGGCTACAGCACAGTGCATTCATCAAATTCTCCATCGACTGCTAAATATCCTTCTGTTACTCCCACGAACAAGCGTGGAAAGTTGTCTGCTTCTTTACTCCAAGGAACCCCCTCTTCGCATTGATTTGCTCTCACAATTGCTCTGTGTCAGTCCTTGAGGTCTGCATTGTGAGACCTTCCTTTCGGCAGCAATGGCGCATGTCGTTGCTATTACTGAAGTACAGATTTGTATAAAGGCCATTTAGTCAATGCCAGCATTCATTTGGAAGAAGTTTAACATTAGCATTTTCTGTGCTTGATACTGCAAAGTGCCAGGCTCCCTGGTCCTGATTAGCGAAGCGTTTAAACTTACACATAAAGCTCTCTATCAGTGCTCCCATTGATTTCAGTGGAGCCAATCACACATTTAAACTTCCAGAAGATCATTTGATTAGCAGGTTGGGGCTGAGAGCACTCCGTTTCTGGAGACTTAATGAATAGGTCAAATTAATCTTTTTTAAAGAAAAGCAATCAACCCCTAAACCCCCCCATTCCCCTGCCCCAGATTAAAAAGAGAGTTCATGATCTTTGTTCAGTAGGGAATCAGACCAAGTGAGAGCAAGTGTACAGCAAACAGAAAACACAGAGTCAAGCTTATAGTAACATAATCATCCCAACTGGAAACTCTAAGAGGTTTTCTTTCTCTTTTAAATCACTATTTTTGTAGGAGAACCTTAGTCTACTTATAATTAAGTCTTAAAGCCAGGCAGCCATTTTGGCCTCATAGCTGGTAATTTGAGGTCTTCATGTGAATGTGTTTTCCTATGTTGACACTAATTTGTTTCTGGAAAAAAAAAAAAAGAATATTATAAGAACGCTCTGTTTCCTATGGGGTTTCTCATGAAGTGCTGACAAAAATAGGGCTGAAATCTAAACTGAAATTGCCAGGCATGGATTCTGAATTGTAGGTTTCTTTGTAAGCAAAATGATCCAAATTCAGACTAGCCTAAGAACACAAGTTCTTCGTCTGAACTTGATATTGCCACTTATATCAATTAAAAGCAAGTGTGTGAGAAGCATTCAATTTTTGATAGAGCCTTGGTGGTTTCCCTCTGTCCTCCACGCATGTGAAAAAACATGCATACCTTGGACTGCACATGCGAGCAAATAAATGCTGTGCGTGCTAGCTCTTATGAACTAACTAGATATCTGTATGTGAGTGGATGTTTTATGCGCTCACATTTTACGTAGTGGCAGATTAAGTATTTGGCAGGCATGTTAGGTGCCTATTTTTAAACATTTATTCCTGTATTTATTTTTCTTTCATGTGCTGCTGCAGTAACAAGTTACTTGTACTTAACCAGTGATTTTGTATATTCCTCCAAGAGACTAAAACCAAACACAGTAGATATAAAGAGAAGTTATCCTAAGAGGCAAAAAAAAATTCCATTCCCTAAAAAGGGAAAGAAAATGCAGCTTTTCTGTATTTACACAGCCCCTTATACTGCTTAGGGCTGCATCTACACCCTAAGTAAGTAGCAATCATTTATCTTAAATCTGTTAGACAAAAATGTGCAGTATGAATGGGTTGCTGTGCACAGTGTCTGCAGGTGAGAGAGGGAGCAGATGCAGGGGGATGCTGAAAATGCCCTTGCCCAAGGATTCAGGTGTTGTCAAGAGCTTCTGCCTGCTCCTGGCATCTTCCTGGGGGTATATGGGAGAGTACTTTGGGAACCTCATAGACCAGATCCGTACCTGCTGTTTGCCTTGGGGGGGTGTGTGTGTGGGGGCAGTGACTATCCATGTGGATAATTTTTTCCACATTGGAGAGAGTACTTTTGAAAAGGCAAGAGGGGAGCACCTAGGAAGCCACCCCAGGGTGGCGTGGTAGAGTTGGAGGATTCAGGCAGGATTTGGGAGAGGAGGATGTGCCTCAAAGGCAAGCAATATATTTAACATCAGTCTGACTGCTGATGTGTCCAAGTTCAGCAAGTGCTTACATATGTGTGGAAACTGAGACAAACTCTGTGGTCAAGTGAAATGAGATTAAAGAAGAAGAAATACATGCTCTGGGAAGTCTAAAGAGGATAGGTGTGATGTGCTGCTGGGTGGAGGA
The DNA here is from genome assembly GCA_003993805.1 of Himantopus leucocephalus. Classification (NCBI taxonomy): domain Eukaryota; kingdom Metazoa; phylum Chordata; class Aves; order Charadriiformes; family Recurvirostridae; genus Himantopus; species Himantopus leucocephalus. The sequence continues at coordinate 35,552,810 of RSEF01000031.1, forward strand.
CTGACTCAACACAGTCCTTGACAGCTCTTACAGCTCTTGCTTGCAGCCTGGCTGCTGAGAATTAGTATCAAGAATGGGATTTGTCTGATCTACATGTCCACTAGATTAGGAGAAGCATTTTCCACATCATCTATGGGGTAGTGTTTCAGACATGGGTGTCCTAGCTTGTTTTGTTTGGGTTTTTTTCCTTTTCTTTCCCTCTGTTTCACTTGTTTCTGGTATTGCATTCCAGGTTTCTGTGACTCCTGTATCCCGTTTTACTCTCCTGATCTTGCTTTTGATGTGTTGGTAAAGTGTCCAGGACCAGGCTTTTGTTTCACTGTGATTTATTTACTGTTGCCTCCTTTTTCTGCATGTGGGTTTTTTTGGCATTTTTTTATCCTCCTCGTGCATTTTTAGCTTGTCATCACATCTTTTGTTTTTACAGAGAAGGTTATGTTTCGGGCCCTGCTCCTAAAATATCCATCCAGTAATTTTGAAATAATCCCATTGAGACTGCTGATATGTTTAAATGTACATTTAGCGCTTTTGTGAATCAGCAGATTTGTTAATTTTACTACTTAAGACTGTCTTTCTAATTTTCTTCTTTGAAACCAGAAAGGCTTTAGAAGTTTTTCGCTGCAATATGTTTTTATGTATTGTTTTAAAATCTGAATTGTAAAGATGAAGTTAAAAAGTTTTGATGTGTAAAACAACTAAATATTCCTGCAGCATATTCCTGCCTGTGTAAATTACCTTGTCAATCAAATAATCTGTCTACGGCTACCAGTTCTGGAGGGCAATACTTACTTAATAATCTGCTTTACTCTGATATAACATCTTTCTCAGAAGTTTTGCAATAATTTTAAAATTGAGATTTAAAATGCTATGAAACCCATGAACTGTGGTTTGTGTGGGTACAGTGGGATATCAAAAGGTTAAATGACTTGCTTAATGAATGAGTGGCGGTCTCAATCTCCCGACCTAGCCCGGAACAACGATTCCTTTGTAAATAAGAACTTTTGTCCAGGGATGTGAAAGCAAAGCATCTCATATTTATTATTCTGATGTGTGTCTGTTCCCAGGACATTACATTTCTGTGGATACATCTTATGAGGGTGAGAAAGCAGTGCTGTCCAGCCCTGAGCTGTACTCCGAGGAATGGAGCTGTGTCAGACTGATTTATCAGATAGCAGCGACTTCAGAGCCTTCGCCTGATCCCGCCAGGCTCAACCTGTACCTGAGGCAGGAAGGAGAGAGCTTTGATCGTTTGCTGTGGTCAGCCAAGGAGCCCTCAGATAGCTGGCTCATAGCTAGCTTAGATTTAATGAACAGCACAAAGAAGTACAAGGTAAGCCCAGCTTTAGAAGATGCCACAGGCTTTCTGGTGCACGTGTCAAGGTGTACAGACGGCGTTGCAAACACTGCTGCTCTGGGTTCTATTCTTGGCTATCACCTCTAGGGCTGTCAGCATGTGAGTCAGTTGATCCCTCTGTCCCTAAAATCAGTGAGCAGAGATGGCTCGAGTCAGGCAGTTGGTGCTTTTCCCAGTGGATGCATGGGAAAGCACGGCCGGCTGAGCTGTGCAGCGAGGGTGCCTCAGCTCGTGGCAGCCCTGCGGAGCTGCTGGCATCCTGTAGCAGGTATGGGACCTCCCAAGTCTTGGGTCTGCAGCTGCGCTCACTTGTTCCTGTCCTCTGGGGCCCTTCTGGGAGGGGTCAGAAGCTGAGAGGAGATTATTTCTACCTAAAACCCATCATATCGCATCTCTCACAATAACGCCCTGTATAGCCACAACTGAGGAATCTGGAGTCCCGTACTCTTATATGAAGTGTGGGATTTTTTGGCTTTGCCTCATTGTCCTTCAGCATGCCTTCTGTCCTCGAGGAAGGGCACTCCATCTTTAATGCATTCTGCAAAGGTCTTCCAGCAAAAGCATCTCTCCGGACTGTAAGGATGATGAGTCCCCCACATATATTTAATTTGTTCTCCTGTTTATCCTGTTTAAATGTCCAGGGTGATAATGGAAATACTGAAACCCTAAATTTTACAGTTTGGTTTGTTTTGTGCAGATTGTACTGGAAGGTGAAATGGGACAAGATAAATCTGCCAGTATAGCAGTTTTTGAAATTAAAATAACTCCTGGATATTGTATTGGTAAGTACTATCTGCTCAGCTCCCATATTCTCTGCATAGAAAAAAATGCCTTGTTGGCAGTTTTAAAACTCAAAGGTCTGGGTTTAGAAAAAAGGCAATGGCTTTTTACTTATTGAAACATAGACTGCCATATTTGATATATTTCTTAAGCTAAGGTTGCATACACTAATATGGGCTTTTTTTCACCCATCACTGTGGTATATATAGACATTTCACATACAATAATTCATTCTGAAGCTATTCATTGTTCAAGCAGGCACAAGTGTTATATTTTCACAAAACTAGACTGCTGCAATTATTGGACATAGCAGCTGTGACATTATTTCTGCTGTCTGCCTGCTCATGCTTCTGTACAGTGGCATTTTGCAGGCTGCAGAGTCAAAACTCTGTTGATATTTACACTTACTGCTATTTCCTTATGGCATTTGCCAAAAACCGCTGATGAAGTTCAAAAATTTCAGTGGTTAGGAGGCTGGGAGACCTTTGCATTTTTGGGGAGCTCTGGTGGAGTCCAACCGAATTGTCACAATTCTTTGGCTCTTAGCAGTCTTATTACCGCTGTGAAATACTAGTCCTGCTTTGCTTCTAGCCACCCCTGATTTACAAGTGGAAGTTCTGCTCTGACTAATTCCTAAGTGGTGTATTTTAAATCTATTTTATTTGGTTCTAAATTACAGCACTCCTGTATTGCCAAACAATGAAAAGATAGATCAGGCTGAACAGGATTGAAGTGAGAATTTTATCAAAAATTCATCAAAAACTGTGGCTAAGTTTGCTTCCATTTATTATAAGCCGTTAAGTGCTGTGTCCACTTTTATAAATATAGGTGTTATCTGCACTGTCATATGTAAAACAAGGCCAGTGCTTAGCCATACCCTCTCTTCCAGTTTCTGTAATGAAAATGTGTGCACTGAGCTGGTGATGTCTGCAATTGCAGAATGTGACTTTGAAGAAAATCATCTTTGTGGCTTCGTGAACCGCTGGAACCCCAATGTCAACTGGTTTGTTGGTGGAGGGAACATTCGCAATTCTCAGTCTATCCTGCCCAAAGACCACACACTTAACAGTGAACTGGGTAAGCAACAAATGTAAAACATAAGTATAGGGGAAGATTTGAGTCTGTGATCCATGTATGACTCTTGTACTGGAAATTATTATGTGAGTTCTTTCTTTTCTCCTGGCATTGGGTGGGGTAAGAATGACTTATGTGAAAAAAAGGGATTAGAAAGAGATGGGGGGGGGGGGATTTGCAGAAGTTCACACAAAGCTTCCTGTAAGCTTTATAATAAGGTTATTATGCCCTTTGCTAGGCTTCAAAATTATTCAAAATAAGGATAAATTTTTGGATGGAGAGGGGGAAAATTCATCTTTCCGTGGATTCTAAAAGTACGGGCCACAATAAGTTTTAAAATCTTTTACCACTGCTCTGTACATCTGGCAGGGGTTTTCTTCCAGTAGCTATTAGGAAAGTTGAGTAGGAAAGCTAAGGGACTGAAATATGTTTGGAGAATCTCGGGTTAAATTGTACAGTTTAGGAGTTTGGTTTCTTTTAGTCAAATATGGTGTTGTTAATATCAGTCCATCAGAGGCAGAATGCTGTACAGACTTAAAGGATTTTCAGCACTTGCCGTGTATCAAATACTTGTCCTGGCCACCTTGTTGGGAGGAGAACATTCTACATAGTCATAGAGAAGGGTTAGGAGACATCTTAGCCTTTGATGTAGTGTTTCATGAAGTACCGAGACAGGTGACAGTCAGGAGATCTGGCTGCTGCAGCACTGTGCGTCTCAGACAACGTGACAATTGTGATGGTGCAAGGAATTGCATCATGAAAAGCAGGGTTGATCCTCTTTCCTTAACTCATGCCGCTGTGCCTTTTTATTTATTTCACAATTGTGTGAGTTGAGTACAGAGGGTCACCCCACGGCACCTAAATGCTGGTAAAATTATGATGGAATTTTAACTCACCACAACTTCAACAGCAGACAGTGGCACTAATTAAATAAAGTACTGTATGGGATAGGAAATTCCGCCAACTGGGAGGATCTGTTTTCTTGTAGCTACAGTGTTTCTTTTTCACACCAAACCTCTCTGCTGCCCATCAACTGAGAAGACCCCAAGAAGCCAAAAGTCATAGAAGAGCCTTCTTTTTGCAAGAATTGTGCTATGAAGGTACATCAGCCAGGGAGATCATAATTAAGCTATGAAATATGGTAAAGCTGCAGAGCAAAAATGAAGCCCAGAACTTCTCAGGCAAGAACCACTGAAGTGTCACCAGTCCCTTGTCAGTGAGAAGGCTGAAGAAGACCCATAGCGAAGCAAGCCCTTTCCCCTCCTTCCACTGGAGTGAAGCGAGAAGTGACGTCTCCAGGTTTGAGAACACTATTAGCTAATTAACGTAGTGGTGTAGATGCAAACCTAACGGCACAGTTTGCAGTGTCCATGCTGAAGTACCCCGTCAGTTTGACACTTCATTCTCCTCTAAGTTTTCTACTTGTGAAGAACCAGTTTTCCGTTCATCAGCTGATACTGTTTGATGTTGTGTTTCTGGGAGTGTAGAAGAAGAAAAACTACAGATGCACAGCATATCCGTGCACATGGATGTGTCCTGTTTAAATCGAGCTAGGTGTCCCAAAATTAAAGTCTGAGAAGCTGTACCCTTTGAAAATCCTGCAGGTCACATTGTCGGTTGAGGGGGAGGGAGTCTACTCATCTGTAATGCATTTTTCTGTTTATTAGCTTCTCCCAAAAGTCTTTTTTATGGATTTTATGAAAAAGCAGTCTATGCAGTAAAGTTAAAACATTTAGAAACCAAATCCTAGATAGACCAAGCAGAATTATACAAGCAGTGAAATGTGCAGAATAAATGTTATTTGCCAATTCATTTGATATATTAAATGAACTGCTGAGTAAAACATGAGGAAACTCGTGGCTTATAGTCTTGTTCATTTACTTGTAATGTTGTACTTGGAAAAAGACTAAATACTGAGCTGTTGGGAGGCAGGGAATTTACTCAGTTGTAACACATTTTTCCATTTATGAATGGCTCCCAAAATTCAGAGAGTTTGTTACTTTTTTTAATATAAAGGTCTTGAATAAAGGCTTAAGAAAGAGCTGGGACTTACTGTTTTGCCAGTGGTGTCTTAGCTAAACAACTTTAGGTTGTACGTAGGAGGAAAGGGGGGAAAAAAAATCCCTTAGAATTACTAAAATTTCCTAGGAATCAACCATTGTTGTCCAGGTTGTAAAGATACATGCTTCGTCCCTGCCCATCTCATGATACTTCTTGTGTGTTGTCTCCTTTAAAGAGTGTCTTTATACCAAGTTTCTTTTATACTTTTAGGTCACTACATGTATGTGGACTCTGTTTACGTCAAACATTTTCAGGAAGTGGCCCAGCTAATCTCACCAAAGACCACGGCCCCAATGTCTGGCTGCTTATCTTTTTATTATCAACTTAAGCAGGAGAGTAGCATTGTTTTTACCGTTTACTTGAGAGACACGAGTGGCTTTTATGAGGAGATCTGGAAAACAGAGAGTGCACTGAGTGCGGACTGGGCGCTAGCAGAAGTTGACTTCAATGCGCCGTATCCCATGGAGGTAAAGCAATCATTCCTGTACAGTCCAACTACGACTTCCAGGTTGCATCAGACATCAGTGCCAGCTCAGGCCAAGTTGGGAACATGGCTGTGGCCGTCCAGTATCTGAGTGATAGTTATAGAGACGCTGGCGATCTGTTGTTTCCTTTGTCCACTGCATAAGGGTCAAGGAGGAATCACTTTCCATACTGGTGCTTGATTTTCAGCAGAGATGAAGTCAGGCGGTGAAGTGCTTGAACAGAATACCTTGGGAGGTTGTAGAGTCCTAATAACGTGAGGTCTTTCAGTTCCTGCTAAATAATGTCAACGGTCTGTCAGTCCCATATTTCTGTGACTTGATGATCCATTTTTGAGGATGCCAAGTATCATAAAGTAATACATGCCTCCCACTGCAGAAGAAAAATTAAAAAAAAATATGTGAGCTCTATTCTCTGCCTTATATGATCCTGCAATTCAGTCTTTCTGTGCTTTCACGAGACAGAGTACTAGCATTTACTGAAGAAAATCCCAAACCTTAGAAGATTGGAGTAAACATCCTATATACACACGTATAAATACATATACATATATGTATACACACAAACACACACTTATGTATAAAAATGTGTGTGAATGTGTATATATGGTATATATACATACACACATATATACATTATACCTTTATATATATATGTAAGATATATATTCTTAGATCTAATACATATGTAAATATCTTAGATGATAGGAATAAACAGTTTATATGTATTATATGTACACATATATACTTACCTGTATACAAATATATAATGTATATTTTATGCACATAGATGTAATTTTTATATATATATAATCTCTCCCTATATATATACTTCTAATACTAGAATTACAAATAAATTGGCTTTCATTCTACTTGCTTTAACTTCACATAAGTTATTTGTTAATTCACCGTAAGTCTGCAGATTTTCAGAAATTGTAATGGGTAAAGCTGATTTTAATCAGATGTTACATAGTCCTTTTATACCCTGTAAAGTCAGTGACCAAGTCACCCATTTGAATTGTCAGACCTCAAATGGTATGGGAAAAGAGATTAGATCTGATAAGGTCTCATAATACTGAATGGCAAGTGAATTACTTATTCAATAAATATAAGGTAACATGGAAGGGGTAACATGTCTTAGCGCTACAGACGGAAATTAATTAACGATCACTTAGAGCTTGGTATTACTTTTATTAGTTTTGTGGAAATATCCTCTCAGTTCTTAGTGGCATTCATAAAACCATCTGGAATGTTGGAAAATATCTATACTGGAATAAACAGCAAAACAGCATGTCGTACCACTGGATGAATGCACAGGGTACCCCTGTGTTCAGCAGAGTATGCAACTCCAACCCTCACAGTTAAAAAAGAGTGTCCTAGAACGACAAGAGGGAGATCGGGAAAATCAAAAGTATGGAGAAGTTACCTTAATGAAATAACAGTTTTCAGCCTGTAAAAAATGGTGACTGAAGTAGAATATGGTAGAGGTTCATAAAAATCATGAATGACACAGAGAAGGTTAACTGTTCCCTTTTGCTCATAATTTATGTTGCTGTTCCAAATTCTAAATTGCCAGGTAACAGTTTTAAAATAAAACAAGGGGAGGATTTTTTTCTACATCACATAACTGTAAAACTCCCTTCCACAGTGTAATATGGATACCATTATTCTGATTAGTTAAAAAAACTGATTAGACAAGTTAACGTGAAAGAAAGAATCCAGCAGGAAGGCAATGTGAGGGAAGAACTGAAAACTTGTCTTCAGTTCTTTCCGTAGGTGACCTCTGCTGGAAACAAGTCTCTGGGCTAGACGGGCCTTTATTCTGCTCCCGGAATTTTTATGTAATCCAACACAGTCATTATTTGAGAGATCACTTTATAGACATAAGATTAAGTCTTGCAGATAATTTTGTCAGTTGCTTCAAGAGGGTCTTCCTCTTTGTTTCATTCGGCTAAAGGAGACCACTCAGGATTCTTTCACAGCTCTCCTAGTTTGGCTCCTGTCCCTAGGCAAGACATCAGAGGCATTGCTTTCACTGAGCAGGATCTCACTCTGGAAGCATTTTTCCTTATATCCTTGTTTTGTCCCTGGGGTTGCCTTGTAATTCAATCCTTTTCTCAAAGTTTTCCTGTAACTCAGAGCTTTGATACTTAAGAGAAATTTTAAGACACTTCCTCAAGAGTTATGGGTTGTCCTCCACTTACTTGAGGAAACTATGTCCCTTGGGAATGGCTAAGTACAAACATTGTTTGATTTTTGTGGTAAACAAAACAAGTGGTAGCTTCTCTGGTTCTTATCTTAACTAAATTTTCTTAAAAGAAATCTTCCCTGCCAGCTGATGCCAAGGCACAGGTTTCAGTGCCTGGGGATGTTTAGAGAAAACAGTAAAACTTGATATTGTAACAGCAGAGTAATCCACAGTTTGTTTTTAGCTCTTGATCCGGATAGATTCTACATACAGTAATGATTAGGCAGCTTTGGAGTTATACTCAATACAGACTGATGACCCTGAATACGGGCTTTGTATGGTATCACAACAGTAGCCTTACTCTTCTCTTTAAAATTGATGCTTCATAAAATAGCAGAAGAGCTATGTTCCCCTTGATTCCTTGACCTTGAGTGGGCAAAGATCGGGTGCCAGGGTTAGGCTCTGATTTACATCCCTAATAAGTGATAAAATTTAATTTGTCCCAACACCTGCAGTGCTGTCTGAGGTGCCCTGGAGTATGTCTGGAACATCCGATCAGAATTCTGTAATACAAAGATGTGTACCAAAATTATTGTTGTGTATGTGGTAGAGGAATAACAAACAATTATCATTTCCAGGTAATATTTGAAGTTGCTTTCAATAGCGCCAAGGGAGGTTACGTTGCCCTTGATGACATTTCTTTCTCTCCGGTTTACTGCAGCAATCAGACAGGTATGAGTTCTTATTGCTGTCTACCTTCCTTGTTTTCCCCCTTTGCTTTGCCCCTCTGAACTGTCTGTCAGTATTTGCAATATTTGGTAGAGATGTGCAGATGCTGCCTTCTCAACTGACCAGTGTCATTGGGCTCCTCTTCCTCCTGGTGACAAAACAGCAGATGAACACTAATGCCATTCATTTGGTCCAGAAACCAGTCCTTCATGCTTTCCCTCCAAAGACCTTGCCTCAGGGATCTGCAACTAGACCACTGGACTGAATGCTGGTTTTGCATCCCCCCAGCTTTTGAGCAAATTACCACTTGCAGGCCTGTCGAAGAAGGAGAGGGGGATTTCCCCAGGTGTGATGGTATGAAAATGTCATGGGCTTTTCATTATTGCCAGTGTAGGGAATATCTTCTTCCACGCCACATGCCCTGAGGTGATCTCCAGAGCCAAAACGGGAGCCTTGGCTTCCCGTCTTCACTATTCCGGGAGGTATTATTTATCTCAGAGGGTGGCGTGTCTGTCAGGATTTTATTAGGTTTTCACAGCAGCAGCAGTCAGCTGAATCCACATGACCTCTGCTGTAGCAGCACTTGAGATGAAGGACTTTGTTATTTTTGAGTGCAGCCTCTTAAGTAGCTGTGTACTGGTTGCTTGGGTTTTACTGTAGCACTAAGCAATAGTCAAAAGTAGATTAGTGGTTTCCCACTGGGCCCACCCATTCTTTCGGTCACAAGTTTGAATTTTTGGCTGAAGTTTTGAAGCGATGAAGGCAAAAGATTGTTTGCCCTTTTTTGTCTGCTTGGACTCTCTGCTAGTTTTACCTGCACTACTCAAGTATCAACATCAAATAGTTTGGGCTGGAAGGGACCTTTAAAGGTCGATAGGAGGTAGATTCCAGATGTGTTATTAATCTATGACTCTTGGCTGAGTAAATGTAGTTGTTCATTAACTCCTCAATGCCTGTTCTATTTTTGCTTTGTTTTGCAACAAAAATCCCGAGTTATGATTGCAGTATGCCATGGATTGGAGCTGTGTGCTCATCTGTGTTTCCCATTTTAATTTTCAGATGGCTTATATGCGCTGAGATATGGGATAAACTTTATAGTATTTTCTGCCCCAACCCTGATTTAGTCACGCTATCATCACCCAAGTTCAGATCTACTCTGACCAGTAAATTTGACAGGTTCAGCTAGAGCTTTGCCTACTCACTCTGATCTTGAGGTTTGGGGTTTGGGTTTTTTTTCTGTTTGAGAAATTAATGCCAATCATTGGCCTTGTATGTTGTTGAACTACAAAAAAGCTGGTTAATCCTTCAGACTTATCTCCTATTTCCATTCTCAATTGTTTTGAGTAGAGATGTTAAAAAGCAAGAGATTTTCATTCTCCTTGTAGTCAGCCATAGCAGTGTATATAACAGGATTAAGTTTTTAACTTGTTTTTCTGGAAGTTTTGGTCAACAAAGGTCTCAATGTTAGCCAAACAGAGGGAAAAGGTACCAGAGTATTGAACTTGCTCACCAAAGGATGAATCTTTAATGCTGCATGGACCTGGTAATGCTCCAACTGTGTTTTCTTTAGCTAGGGAAGCAGTGGGGGGAGGCCAGGGCTGCCTCCTTTTTCTCTGTAGGCAGAGAAAGACACACGACCAGTGCTTAGATCTGCCTTATTTGAGGCTGAAAAGACCACAGGCATCTCTCCAATGCCAAAATTTTGCTTCTCCTGAAGCTGATCGCCTGTGTCCCTGCCCTTGCTGGGAAGTCCCTCTTAGCCTCCGTGCAGAAGGGTCGTGTGTGCTGTCGTGGAGTGATGCTCGCAGGCTCCTCCTGGCTCCGAAAATTGCATGATGGCTTTGGGTTGTGCCCCTCCTTCGCCCAGCATCTGGTACAAGGGACTGAGGCTTTTAAAGAAACAGAAATGCGTTACTTAAAAGCTCCCGTTCACCAGGGGGATTTTTTCAGACTAAAGCAAATCCTCACCCATGAATTCCACATTGCAGGTCAAGAGGGAGCCATCAGCAGGGCTGGGGAGCTTAGCTGAGCTCTTAATCAACTTCACTATAAATGGTGCAGCTATCTCTGCTGCAGTTCTCAAATAAGTGAGGTACAACTCCAGAGATCAGCAGCCATGAGGTGCTACATGAACCAAAAGCTGTTTGACTTACGTACTTATGGCATGCATATGCACACACATTATACATGACTACAAAAGGGCTTTTTTAAAAAGTACTCCTTAAAATAATATTTAATATTGATGTTAGAAAGTTATCCCCTTGGAAACTGAAATAAAAATATGACACCCCTGCACACGCATGTGCACACTCACGTTCATTTTGTCCAAATGTCTTCTGAATGAAGGAGGAGGACAAAAACAAATGGTCTGAATGTCTTTGTGCATTATGTCCTGAAGGAGGACTCTTCTCTTAATATCTGTAACTTATTTATATTTTATCGGGGCTGTGAAGGAGGTTTACTTCCAGCTGAGAGGAAAATAACACCTGCTTGCAATAGAAAACTGATAGTGTGATATCATTGTGACTTTGCACTATGTATGTGTAACATCTTTGCACATGCTCATATTCTGTAATGCAAAGAAAGATGAAACAGACTATCCTTTGGCATCCTTGCACTTCAAGTACCTATGTTTATTATATTGTGCTCTTCCTAACAGAACATATTCATCTATCTTTTAGGAACTCCTTTCAATCCTGCTGAGGCAGGCTGCAATTTTGAGGAAGATCTGTGTAATTTTTACCAGGATCACAAAGACGGCCCAGGATGGAGCAGAGTGAAAGTGAAGCGTAACGTGTATAGAGCAGGAGATCACACGACCGGGTTTGGTAAATCAAAACTCCTTTTCACTAGAAGAGTCAAACTGGATAAAAAGGTTAACCTGTTGTGTCGTTGTTCACTCTGTTAAATAATGCCATCGGCACACTGGTTAGATTGCCTCACTGCAACTCCCTGCCATGGAAAATCAGTGTGCACCCCTCTGTCCTAGCTGGGACTCTGGCCATGCCTCCCAACATGTAAAGGGGGAAGGTCACCTACAGAATTGTCACACAGGGCCGTGAATCAGAGTATCTTCACTCTGCTGGTCTGTAGCGACTGAAGGGATGATTCTGCAAAAATATGCAAGCAAATATAATAGTAGCTTAATGCATTGCTTTTAGTATAGAGGAATGGTGGGCTCTTAGCTCTTCCAGGCATAGGATAGCCGGCATTTTTAAGGGAAAACTGTGAAACGTTGTGTAGTGCAGCCATGTAGTGAAAGGCCTGCTAAAAAGTTCTGAAACTCACACATCTGTCTGTGTAGAATATTCATGGTTCCTAATCATATGTGCTAAAGTCTCGCCTCGTTACACTTGGTGCAGGGAATAGTAGGCCTTGTGCCCCATCCTTCATTCTTCAGTCTCAGAGCAGTACCCTTGAAACAGCCAGGTTTCCAGTGATGCCAGCAGGCCAGAGCATTTTTCAGTGTAAAATTGAAAAGTGCTTATTTCTGGTAACTTAGCCATGTGCCAGTTTAGCTTGAAGTAGCCGGGTTGCTTTTAGAAAAATTCTTATTTCCTTTCAAACAGAGTATAATAATCTGTTTCCTGCCAGTAGAAACTGTTTTTATAACCAAAGTCTGATGCAATAACGGAAGCTGCTTTAATAGCAAATCAGCTGTGCTAATTGTGTATTAGAAATACTCAATAATTGCACTGTCTTGCAGGTTATTACTTGTTGGCGAACACAAAGTTTACATCACAGCCTGGGTACCTTGGACGTCTGTATGGCCCAACCCTGCCAGGAAACTTGCAGTTTTGTCTGCGTTTTTTTTATGCCTTATATGGGTTTTTCCAAATGAGTGGTGCTCTTGCTGTTTATATCTTTGAGGAGAATCATGTCGTTCAAGAGAAAATCTGGTCCGTCTTGGACTCTCCAAAGGGAGTTTGGACACAAGCTGAAATCTCCTTCAAAAAGCCTATGCCTTGCAAGGTAAGAGCCAACTCTTCAAATCTGCTGAATTCTGGATGGAGATTTTCCTTGCCCTCTCCTCCCAGGGTTCTTTGTTATCCGGGGATTAATCCTAAGCGAGCTATACCTGCAAAGTGAAATTGAGTTCCCCAGGCAGTACAGTGGGTAGTAGAGTGTTTCTTCTCAGCCTGGCTCCCATTGGAGCCCCGATAAACGGACTTTATACCAGGAACGGGGAAGTGTTGCCCTGGTATCTTCAACTGGAGTCACAGTATTTGTGGAGATTTCACTTGAGAAGCTCTAATGAGACCCGGTTGTGTCTTGGTTTCTCAGCAGGCTCCACGTTCACTCATTTTTGTTTGTTTCCTATGTGATTCTCATCACCGTACTTAATTACAGATGTTAATTAATCTAAGAAGTCAGTATTGGTAAGTTCTGGTCAGAATGAGGAGCTGATCCTACTTTCCTAAATCCAACCAATGGCTTAAAATATGAAGCCAGAAGTCAGTGTAATTTAGAGCTTGAAGTATTTGCAGCGTCTGGTTGGAAAGGTCAATTTGTTACCTCAGCAAGTTCATAAGAATAACATAATTCACATCACCTCTAAGTCCTCAAGCTGCTGCTATTCCTCACCTTCACTCTTTTTACAGAGGTTGACTTTTACACAAATTTGTCTGGGCGCTACTTGTGTGGTTATCCTGATTTCTGTAGTCTGTTCCCACTATTTGTGAGTCATCTAAGGAGGAACAGATGGATTACTACCTGATGACACTGAGATAAATCCAGCTTTTTTTTCAGAGTACTGTGAACATATGAATAAAAGTTTGTCGTGTAACTCAGGTATTTCTGAATTATAGACAGATATCTTAAGCAATTTCCCCACTACAAAGTAATTTTGAAATTGCAGTAGTTATTGAGTCTAACTTTTCTTGGGAAAAAAAAGTGGTTTTCTTCGAAGTAAATACACTGTAAAAGAAAAAATTCACAAAAAAAAAGTTGCCTAACTGTGTTAAAAGGGAAATTTATGACGAAAATTTTGTTCCTCGTTGTTGGCTAGTGTTTTCTCTCAGATATCTGATACCCTATAAAATTGAGGGAATTTTTATGTACATATTTTTATGCATAAAATGTAATAATTCAACTGATACAGAAAAAAAGAATTTTATTACTGCTCAGCAAGTGCATGATAGAAAAGTCTCTCATAGTATCATCCCAAAATATTTGCAGAATTTTTCTCTTTTTTTAAATAAGGAAAAGTTATTAGTTAAAAGGGCAAGCTTATTACATACTTTTGCCATCTTCTGTTTACGTATTTCTTTATTACTGCTAAAAAGGTTCAGTAGCTTGTGTAGTGTAATACACTGTATGAGTAGTGATGACAGCTGAGCATGACTGTTAAAAATGGTTTATAGCCTTGGAGGTGGCAGGTTTTTTAGCGTCTGACATTTACATGGAAAATCTTTTCCCATATGAATTTATGAGGAACTATTTTTATGTTTTCCTAGAAATTAGTGTATTTAAAACAGTTGTGAAGAAGCTTGCCTGGGATGGAAAGCTTTTTGTGAATTGCAGCTTTCATGTCTGTAGTTACCAGTCTGTCTGTAACAGATGGGGATGGCAGCACAGAGGAGAAAGAAGTCAAGGGAATATCCTTCCTGCTTCTGAGCCCGGAGGTTTGCAGGAGGGAAGAAACCCTCCGTGGTCTGCAGCAGGAGGGTTTGTTGTCCTCTGGCAATTCTCAGACACCTTCAGGGGTCTTTCAGGTCCTGTGATGGGAGAGCCTTCTTTCCCACAGAAGCAGGTTGCAAAATGTTTCTGTTGATACTCCTCAAATATCACAAAAAGTGAGATTTATTGGGCTTTAAAGAACTCAGCATGTGTTCAGAATATCGTAATGCAGACATCCCTTAGCCAAATAACTACATATTTGGGCAGGGGTGTGAAGTTCTACCTTAGCCTTGGTTTAAACCTATTCTCTCACACTGTCTTTTTTCCTAGATTGGAAGATTAAATTAGTTTTAGAATGGGGATTAAGTTGCAGTTTTGTATATGGAGTAGATGCCATTGGTGCATAATAAATCATGCACAAGCTATGTGCTGAACTTTGTATAACAGTTTTATGGTTTTCCTGATGGCTGTGTATGTATATACACAATCAGTTTATAAAGTTTCCCTTAGACAAATAGTACGTGGAAGACAATAGGTGAAGTTCTGAAGCATGTCAGTATGGAAAAGTATATCCACATATGTTTAGAGCTGAGAAGGTAGCATACAAAAGACAAATGATGTCAAAGTTTAAGTGTGTGTCTGCTTGCCATAAGGCAACAGTCAAAAACTGGTGTAGTTACAGGTTGTCTGCTTGTAATATTCACAAGCAAGCCTGAATGAAGTGGCACAGTGAACCCGATTTTGGCTTTTCCTTGCAATCTCATGCCCAACTCTTTAACCTTAATATTTTTAAAAGTCCTTTCATGCTTTATTTTGTTTGCTGCTTCTTTTCCAAGGCAACAGAAGGAAATGAAGGAGCACTGTGTGGCATTGTGTAAACACTTAGGTTAGTTATCTGTAAAAACGCATCTGCCTGGGACCTAGTGAAATATCTGACAAGAAACACTCATTTCAGTGGCCCTTTTCAATGCAGGCCAGCAGTGGAGATGCATCAGAGCACATTTTGCCTTACAGCAAGGAGTGGTGGGAACCAGCAAGTCAGGGATTACATCTCAGGCTCTGGAGGGAGAGACAGTATAGAGAAACATGAGAGGAACAAGGTCACTGAAGTTTGACCCCTCGTGTCCTGTCTCCTCCAACCTGCCCTTGAGTCTCTTGCCTCCTTGCTGATGCATCTTTGTCGTATCTATCCTGCCCCTTAGGCAGCAAACTGCCCCCGATTCCCTATTTTACTCCTAGCTCCTCAGCTCTGGACAGTCCAATTTTTTTCCCTCTAATCCTCTCCATGTCCCAGTCTGTGTGCCCTGTTTGTCCCAGTTCTTACAAATTTTAGTTTCTGAAAAACTAATGAGTTGACAGAAAACACAGTTCTGGCACAAAGACCAAACCCTGACACATTTCATGCTCCTACTCCAAAGCCGAGGAGTGCCCAAGCTTTTCAAAGAATTTTTTAAATAGGGGCAAAATAAAACCTTTTTTCCTAGCCTTGTTCTCGGAAATGATGGAAATGTTTTGGCTTAAATCTTCCAAAACAAGCCTGAAGCAAGGACCCAGCATGGAAAGTCTGAGCTGAAATCATTGCATCTTGGCAATGTTATAAGCAAGTGAAAAACAGTCTTTTAATGGAGTGAGGTGGTCTCAAAACAAGATAGGGCTACCACCTTTCCTCTAATATAGATGTGGTGGCTGATGTGCCTATCGTATTGTTTTCTGAGATACATCATGTCTAGACTTGGATGATAAGAAGTTGTAAGGCATGCACAGTAGTTTGGCTGATCATGTTCTTGGTTACTGGGTGTGACTTGTAGATTGGGTCAGCGCCTGTGGAAACAGTAAATAGTCTCCTGGCAGTTCCTTAATGGCCAGTAAAGTCAGCGAGGCAGTCATTATGCTGCTTTGGCCAGAGAGTCCTGTAGGTCTTAATGATTTTGCAGCCAGAAAACAATTGTTCTAAAATACCTGATTACCTGTGTCCTTCATCTTTCTTCTACTCTGAATACTACTCACAATGCTTTGAAAACAATATAAAATCCATCTGATATGTTTTAATTTTGATAACGTATTTGTTTGGATCAGGAAAGGAAAAAGGCTCAGATTTTCATCTCTTGGTTTGTGTAACGGTTTTTGCAAGTTCTTTTTGAATTAGCTAACTGCAGTCTGGCACAGATTGTTGGCTTGAGTTCTGTGAGCAGGAAATATGAAGCTGGTCAACAGGCTTTAATGTGACACTTTGAACTACCATGTTGAAAAGTTTAGGTAGGTATGATCCAGCTAAGCGAGTCATAAAGGTTTATACATGTATATATGTGTACATACTGCAAATAGATATGCTACATAATGCTAGCGAGAAGGCAAGAAATTTAAAATCCTGATTTCTCAATTTGTACTTGAGGCATTCTCTCTTTTCGCTAGTGTAAGTACCTATGATCCTATACACATACAATATTGTTCTTACACTGTGTAGTGCCCAGGGAATAAATGTGACAAGGAAGAAATAAATAAAAAAACAATAATAATAATAAAAAATATTAAAATAAATGAAACTGTTCATGCTTTGTTGTATAAGCCTCTTAAAGGGCAGCATAAAAATCTGAGTCTGAAATATGTAGATTCTTTTGATCTGATTGAATGTACTGAAACTGATCTTCCAGGACAACACATGGCAGGAAAACATCAGAGCTAACTGAAGGAAAAATTCACATATGTCACATGTAACCTGGAGATGCTCACATGCACCGTGAAGCAAGAATCTGCATTTTAATATTGTGTGTGCTTGTGTTTGCGTGTATATGCCACCATAGAAAGATATTTCTTTTATGCAACTTCACAACAAAGTCCAAATGCCCAGATTAAAATGAAGGCTTGAGTGCAATTTGGTCTACTTACATCAGTTCTGTTCATTTCTGCTAGATTTGTTTCACCATTCTGAAGCTAGGGTTTTCAAAAGGAAACAAGTTGTTTATCCATTCATGCAAGTTTTCGCAATGTTACCTCATGCTTGAATACCTCCCACAGAGGTCAAAAAAAAATCTTCAGAAAGGTAGCTGGCATCGTAACAGTCCACCCTACTTTCATCAGAGTAGTTGTGGCAGCATTTCTTGCGTTTTCATTCTTTCAGTCTACTTTTCTTCCTCGCTGATGTTTTTTTCCTCGCTCTTTTCTTGAGTTCATCTGTTTGTTTTCACTCATCCTCTGTAACTAATTTTAGTTGCAGTTGTGAGAAAGCAAAATCAAGTGACTGAGTGTTGCACTTCAATATTTACATGTTTTAAAACAAACAAAAGGGAGGACTTTTTGGGGAATGACTAAACACTGAAATCCTTTGCTGCAGGATGCTGTGGAGGCCAATAGTATACATGCATTTAAAAAGAGATTAGGCAAACTCATGAAAAAAAGACCTCACGGTGACCATAAACATGGTGGTACAGGTGTGACCTCCAGTTCAGCAAGTTCTCCAGCTCTCTGGGGGCTGAACACAATATAATGGCACAAATAGCTTTATGGTTGATTTGTTTCTTGTACTGTTTTCCGTGAACATCCATTATCACCCCTCTGCCCGCCTAGGGCTTGATATGAGGGTCTTCGGACCTTTGTTTTCACATCATTGCTGTGATGATGCTCAATATTAAATTATTCTAGCATTTCTCTTTGCCGCTGAGAAATTTGTGTCTCCCATTTGTCCGCTGAAGCCATAGGTAAATGACTAAAGCAATCTTGGATATATGATGAAGTCCTAGATCCCTGTGACCGAGTGACTAGTATAAAGGACACAGTTCTCCAGTCAGGTATCAAGCGCAGGAGGGCAGCCATCCTAGTCCTCATCTCCTCCTCATCCTCTGAAAAACCTTCACTTGTGTCAAACAAAGGAGGTTTAATGGTGCTGTTTTGAAACAGCCCTTGATCAATCTTCCCACGGTAAGGTATGCAACCTAAAGAGGTTGGAAGGAGCTGCAGTTTTATAGTATGGCCATTCTGTCCTTCCTTCTCTCACCTGTAAAACAAGAAATTTCTTAAAGAACAGTAACTGGAAATGCCTATTTAAAATAAGGACGTCAGGGTCTGTAAATAGTAGGAGTAGTACATGCAAAATGTGTACCCCACTCTCTGCAGTGTTTGATATACAGTTATGGAAATGGCATACTGGAAACTGTAAAAATTATTCAGGTTAGAAAGTGTTAGCTATGTGGCCTGCATCTTCACAGTAGCTAAGCAAGGAGATATGTAGCATGAAATACTACATACCTTCTTTTTGGTATCTGGGATACTTAACTGACATTTCCTTTTTTTGGCTCAATTTTTATTCTGGGTAGTTAATATTGTGATACTATGATGCCACATCATCTGACAAGAGTCCTCAGTCTACAGGCAAGAACCTTTCCCTCTTACAAAAAGAGCCAAGGAAACTTGCACTGAAAAGACGATAGAGCTATAGTAGCAGACGTGGAAATCTGGGAGGGCCCTGGGGGACAGCTGAGGATATCGGTGTCTTGTGTACATTTCTGTGCAGGCAGTATTCTCTACTAGACAGTGCAATCCAGTGAATATAGATGTAACATTAACAGCCTGTGGCCCGAGGTTGTTCTGTTAGCTTTATGTTTCTCTTTCATTGTTTGTTTCTGCAACCCATTTGCCCTTGGACAGGAAAGGTTTTCAAAAATATTTGTTCAAATGTCACAAACTTATTACCAATGTTATCCAATTATTTATGTAGAAGCTTTCATAATCCATTATTTTTCCCGCAGAAGCTCATTGTATTTACATGGCAAGAAATTGAACTTGCCTGGCGAATGCCATTTTAAATCCATTTATTTTATAAGACAGAAGCTTGCAAACATTCTAATTTTGGCTTAATAACTTTCTTGCATTCTTGATAAATGAGTTTCTGACTGTTTAAGCCAAAGAAAACCAAGCCATTTAAAATCTGGTTTAATTAAACAAGTTAAAAGTAATCTGGGCTAACTTGATAAGTTTGTGTTGAACAGCCCTGGGACAAACAGATTGGTTCTCCCATTCCCTGTGCCAGTGTAGGGTCCCTGGCTTACACGCTTGTATGGCTCTGTAGTAATGTAACTGCCTGAAAAGTCAGGATCCCTGTTTTAAAAAAACATCTTGACTGCTTCTTTGTGTCATGTCACCCTTTTGTTTCTGGTGCTTGAATTATTTTTGGATTTTGTAATACTGCATTTTGTGTCACTGTATGGAAATTACAACAGTTGCTTCTCACAAAAACCCACCTCAGACTCCACTATAACTGCTGTTCTCCTTTAAGAAATTGAACATAAATATGTATCTAAGTGACAGACTTGAGTTTTGTGTCTACACTGATATACATTATGTAGTTTAAACCTAGGAATATTCACTAGGATGGAATCAGGTAAATTAATTTGCTGCAGAGGCATAGCTTGCTTTTAAGTCACCAGATTTGGCTGCTGTCAGTTTTTCTTTTGTTGAGCCGGTCTGGCTCTCTAATTGAGCAAGAGATGTATTTTTGGAGATAAACAAGTAGGAAAGAAAATACACAGAACCCATAGGAATCTGGGGGGTATCTTCTCTCTTTTTCTCCTGTTCTCAGTCCAGCTCCCTCCAAACCTCCTTTTACAAGCTTCCCCGTTAGTCCTTCCTTACACTTCTTGATGGAGGTGCCCTGCTGCATGTCCTACTCTTTCTTACTTCCAAAAGCAGGTGAACTTCATATGCATACGTTTTAACTCACACCTACTTGTAGAGATGCAGAGTGCAGAAGTCCCTTCTGCCTCACTCAGTATCTGCAGCACAACCCAACAGCATGCCACGGGAGAAGTGAAACCCCACTTGCTCTACCAGCTGTTCTCATCTGGCGTTGCTCATTACCGATATAATCCAGCATAAATGCTAAGAACTGATTATTGATACTTCGAGGCTGCAAATCAGGAACATTGATTAAGTGCTGGAAAAATAAACCAAAGCAGCTTCCAGGAATCAGGGCAATAATTTGGAAGGAAAGTAATGCCCTGGCTGTGTCCTGTTACTGGAACAAAAAGAGGCATGAGAGGAAAATACATTCTATTTTTCAGTAACGCAGGCAACGACTGCCTGCATTTGGTAATGTTTTTAATTTAGTCTCCAAGATAGCATGCAAGTCCAGGAAGATTTGTTACCTAGTTTGAAACAATTAGTATGTTGTTCATCTGTCATCTTTTATGAAGAAAGTGTGAGCTGAGCACAAAGATCCCTCTATTCTCTTCTCCAAGGCATGAGATAACTTCATAAAAATTTCTTTTGGAAGAGTTAACCTTGGAAATATTTTCATTCAAAACAAGAACAAATGTAAAGCATCATGAGGTTAGTCCTATCGTGACTATGGAAAGGATTCAGGGATCTGATGTGGGGTGAAAATGAGTAGTTGAGTAAATCCAAATTAATACAAATCCGGTAGCTAAAGTTCAGATAGTCAAAGATGTCCCTTTATGACAAAAAAAAAGGACATTTAGGACAAAAGAAGAGTGAATAAATTTTATCTGTGAATAAAAATATGTTCTACCCTATTGCTTAAAACTAAATCAAGTATATAACAACAACATAAGCTGAGGGGACAATGGACAGTTTCAGTACGTTTGCTATAGCTAATGCTGGAAACTCCACATTCCCAAACACAAGCTCCCCTCACCCTACCCCTGTGCAATTACAAAGCCTGCTCATGGCAGTGTGTCACTCAACACCACAAAAAGCAAGCGGAGAGCTAGTAATGCTAAAGGTACAGATGACAAAGCTGAACAAGTTTACTAGCGTCACTGAAAAAGATCAATCCTTTGATTGTACAAAGGCTACGGGTTCAATGGCCTTGAGAGACCAACAGTTATTGTTGCGATGCTTTTGAAATGAAGGGCTTTCTGCAGGATCCAATGGGTAATTACATACCTTGTATGGAACAAGTTATTGCAATTTAAGAATAAAGAACTTGATCCTGCTCCCAATGATGTCAATAGGAAAACATCACTTACAACATGATTCCACAGTGTGGAAATGTTGTTTCACAAACGAGGACTGACCTCACCCTTTCATGTGTGGTTTTCCGAAGATTCTTGGGTTTAGGATTATAATATGTCTTTAGTTTATTACAAATGTTCACCAGAATGCATTTATTAAAAGTCTGGTGAATGACGTCCACCCAACGTCAGTATTTATTGTATTCTTTATTCCAAGAGATGCTACCATTTTTTAATAGATTGCGCCTGTTTCTTGAGAATAAACTTACAAAGTAGGAAACAACTTTTGTCCTGTTAAACCTTAAGGCTAAGAGAGCAGCTCTACGGGGCCGGGGGGGTGGGGGTGGGCGGGAAGGCCAGTTTTAGGCTACTGTACACTGAGCAGTTGTGTGTCCTGTGCAGGGGCACTCCTCATGTCCACACCTGTAACAGTTTACAAGACAGATAATCACTATTGCCAGGATTGGTAACACTGAATGGAAAATGGTTTTGAAAATCGGTCCATCCTGGGCAGCATAACCCATACATGCTGCAAAGGTTAAAGTGGAGTTATGTCCCAGACTCTTTTATAAGCAGATGGATAAATAAATACTACAAAGCAAAGCAATCTAGCAAAATTTGGTATAATGACCATACTGAAGGTGTTACTGAGCCTGTTAAAAGAGGACATATTAAATAATGCATGAATGACTTTTAACAACCTTTTTGTATCTGCGTGAAACCGTCAGTCAGCATTCAACCTCAAATATGTAACTGAGGTGTTTTCAGTTGTTGCAGAATATTAAACTGTTAGAAGTGACACTTATCTGTCTCCAGTCACTCGCTCAGACCTCATCACAAAGGAATTGTTTTGAAAAGCTCCTCTCAAATTATGGTCATAACCCCAGTGGTCAGACAGATGGTTCGCCGTAGTCAGGCAAAGAAATCTGCCAGCAGTATTTTCACAAAATAAACCTTATTGTGTCTTTTGTAATTCAAACGGATCTGTGTCAACCTTGGGAGGAGGGTAGCTGGGAATCTTATAGTTTCTTTACATTTTATTTTGTCATCTCATGAGTGACTTGTATTGTCCATGGCAGAATTAATGTGTAGTCAAATAAAACATCTTGGACACTATTCTTAATCTTCACAAGCCCATATGAACACTGTGAATGAAGCTTAGTATTTCCAGCCTCCTGCTCTGTGATATCAAGGCCTTGTGTCATTTCTGAATAATCCCATTTTATGCAGTAGTTTCATCTCATCTCTATTGTTCTTTGTTTTTTTGCCACGGTCATGTCTCTTGGCCATCACTCTGCATTACTCTTTCAAATTTATTTTTCCATGAATAAAACGTCCTGATTCTAAGGATAAGATAGCTGAGGACATTTGAACTGTTCATGTTAGTTTTTTGGGGGGAGAAACCGCAACAGCCTCAGTGAGTCATGTTTGCTTATACACTACAAAATACACACTGTCCTAATAAAATGGAAACTACATACAGACATGCATCATTTGCCTATAGAAGTGAGAAAACACTTTCTCTTGAATGAAAACATACATCTGAATGCCACTGGATTTGAAATTTCAGTCATTGGCAGTATTAGTACATGCCAAAACAAAGTGGATTCTTCATTTCTGTTCTGTAGATGTCAAAATTATTAGCACATTTGGAAAAATCTAAGATTTCATACTCTGAACAGTGCCAGCTTTTGTTAGATACCTGAAACTTCCTTCATGTATTGCAGGTTGTCTTTGTCAGCTGGTGTAAAAGCTTCTGGGACTGTGGACTTGTGGCACTGGATGATGTGTCATTGAGCCTGGGAAGCTGCCAGGCTGCTGGTAAGACCATGTATATTTGTTGTCCAACGGCTGATACCCTTTTTAGTAAGAGTTCATCACATACCTTCATTTTCCAAGCCTGTCCTACAGCTGCCTTCATCCCACTGTGGTTTCCATTCTTTTCTTTTTCCAATACGTATTGCATAAATCCTATTTTTGCAGCAGCATACATACAGCGAGGACCAGTTTTTGTTCCAGGGGTACCAGCTAACTCCTAATTAACTTCACTGACTTTGTTGCAGTTGTGTATACATGAGCATTCCTTTTGGGGCATTACAATTTAAAAAAAGCCAAAAAAACAGAAAAAAAATACAGTCCAATTGAGGGGAAAGTAGTTTTCAAATGGCTTTTAGGAAACCAAGAATGGACCCAAAAGCACTATTTTCAAAACACAGCATTATTCTATTTAGTCCAGAAGTACAGTTGTGCAAGGCCAAGACACAGTCCCTTGTCTGAACTGCAGTTCTCTAACGGAGACAGATACGATGAGCCCAAGTCATCACCCTGTAGCGAGAGGAACTGTTTTTGAGCAAGGCATTATGCTCTGACATGCACATGCTAACCTCTCTGAACTCACCCAAACTCCCTCTTCTGGGGCTTTTTGAGGTTTGACAATGCAACAATTGTATCCTAATTTGGAAACCACCCTCACGAGACAGGCACAATCTATGATCCCATTCTTCTTTGGAATAAAGCCGTGCCTCTGAAATGGTGATGAGGCTGATCGACCATGCCATTTATATTTCCATGTAATAAGAACTTTTTAATGACCTCTTTTGATTGGATTTCATGCATTCAGGCAGCTAACCCTTACAGAGCAAAGAGAAGTATAAAACAAGATGCCATTTTTCTAAAGCATTTCTGATAGTTGTCTGTTTTGCCTTATGTAGTTCCTAAGTAATAAAAAAGGTGCAGAACTGATACTTGGGTGTATGGTCATATGGGCACTTGTCAGTGATGGCAGCAAAAAACTGCCCGAAAAATGCCCCAGAGTATGTGAGGTATCAAGGCTTCCTCCATTCCAAAAGGTGACAGCAACTCAGTGTCTACTCCTGTACTACAAATTCAGATTATAGCAGAAAAGCTGACAGAAGCTTCCTGGTGAGCACCTGAATTGTCAACTTCCTTCTGCATCATCTCATAGAATTGAAATAATGAAAATACTGTAGTAATTGCAGCTCTGTGGTCTGTTGTGCGTGGTATTAGAATCTGGTGCCAAGGAAACATAAGAGAGCTAAATGTGGCTTTGTATTTCAGATCACAGAAATCTTTGACAAGACTAGTTTAATAAGCATGTTATACATGCTGGAGCTCATTAAACTGCTTGGGGTGTCACAGTAGTGAAAAAAATTGCACTGGTAGAGCCCATTGCGGAGTAGGAGCTCTGATGAGATAATAAACTGTACAAGATGTTTTAAAGAATACCAATACATGTTAGTGAGCCAGACTAGGGCACAGCTTTCCCCGAAGTTGTGAAGAAAATGAAATTAAATTTCGTACATCTTTTTGAAGCTAGCTTTTATAGGCTTGTATTGCTGTAAGTATTGCTAGGTAGGTAAAAGTGATTTCAGCAGGTGCGTGAATGCAATACGTGGCTTGTGTAATCTCTCCATATATCTGTCTAATATATTTGCAGTTTTAAACAATGTCCTCTCCTTATAGATGTATTGTTGCCCAATCCTGGAGAGTGTACTTTTGAAAAAGATGAGTGTGTGTTTACCCAGAAGAAGAGGGGTCGTGGGAGTTGGCACAGGAGGAGGGGTCCAACTCCCACGTCTTACACCGGGCCAAAAGGAGACCACACTACCGGGGTAGGTGAGTTAAACTCCACATCAAACTTTCAGAACAGAGACTGATAGTTAGTCAAAAATACTTTGAAATTATAACCTAGAACACAGAGAAATTTTTTACTGTTCTGTTCAGAACAGTTATTAATCAAATGAAGTAAACATGTTTCTTAGGGACTCACGGATGGTTTTGAGAATGTGATGTTTAATCTGAATTATCTGCAGACCAAGTGCGTAATTCGGTCTTCATGTCCTAAAGTAGTCCTTTCCTCTGGGAGAAAAAAGGACAGGATGACTCTCCAGACCCTGCAGAAAAGCCTTCTTCCAAACACCTAGTTTACATGAATATTCCCTGAAACTAAAATGCAAACAAGTGGTTAGGGGCTCTTTTGCATTGGCACCTTCCTGTTTGAACTTTGAAGAAAATACGGATAATAAAAGAGGTCCCACAGACCCTTTGTCTTGAAAAATCTGCTCCATAACCTCACTTCTTTAATTTGTTGAGGCAAGTGGGGCCCCCATTAGCATGAGCGAGCACACAGAAAACTGCATCAGAATTGCCCTCACACCAGGGGCAGTACCTGGTGACTTTTGGGCATGGTGAACTGTGTCCCTGCGTTGGGTGCTTGTGTTCCTGCAGAGGAGAACCTCAGTAACAACTCCGCTGACTTCCACAGTGTGGTGGACGAAACTGCCCTAAGGCTTGTGAACTTTAAATGCTTACATAAGTTTATAAAGGCTTTGGGGGCCTTTGGATTTGCCCTCCTCCACAGCGACTGGCATTCTTTCAACAAGTTACAAAGTCAGTCGCAGACAAGCTGCCTTATTCACAGTAGCCACCTAGCCAGTCCGTTAAAAATTTTAGCTGGATTACAAAAGCAGTTGGCCTGCTCAAAAGGCTCTCCAAAAGCTATTATTATTCTGTCTAGTCAACTGTGATTGAGTGTAAATCATGTTAAGCAGCTTACCAAGCATAGTTATTTCAGCTGTGTATATGAAATCTTGCTCTATGCAAGCTTAATTTAAGTTACTCTGGAAAATGGTTTTGTTTCTAGTTAACAAAATAACAAATGCTTTTAGTTAATAAAATAACTAATGTTTTGTGTTGTTTCTGATCTCTTTATCTAAAAAGATGGCTTTGTACACATTCAGCAAACTCTCCCTTTCCTACCTCCTGGTAAAATTTCTGTAATAGCTGCATCCTGAGCAAGGTATGGAAATTGACTAGAGAGATGGAAATTCATGCTGTGTGGGACTGTATGGTCAAAATCCTACGTGTGGAATTCAGAATGCAGCTAGGATTGTTTCTCTTTGGCTTGAAATTTTAGATCACCAAGAAACTATGTTCTTCCATTGTTAATTCTAAACAGGACTGATTCTGGGTAGAAATATGAATAGCCTGCCAACATAAGTAAGTTTTAAAGCTTAAAGTGTCTCTTATGTGTTATGAAATAAAAACAAGAAACATTACTTACAAAATCTGACCATAATCTGACCAGATCTATTGGCTAAGCTACCTAAGTGGACAATGTAGGCTATCTACAAATCAAGAACATTTTCTCAATAATGATAGCGTTGTGGTGAGGAATGACTTTCAAAAGGGAATGTTGAAATTCTTGTCCCTTTTCCATTTAAAAATTAGATGACATTAAGAGTGAATTAGATGACATATTGTCTGTAAGTATTTGTTACCTGTGCTGTCCAGTTCTTCTGCATCAGCTAGGCATGTGATCACCAGCTTTAAAATAAGTGAGAATTTTTCCAAATGGTTTTTGAAGTTCATTTGAGAATTTTTATTTTAAAATGTGGGTGAGACTCTTGGAGAGGCATCTGTAGGCCATCTCTGTATTGTCTGGCAGACCCTTCTTTTTCTACAAAATATAATCCAAAAGGACATTACATTAAAATTGCTGGCTGTTTTGGTAGGTAACCAAACTCAATTCCGTCAAAGGATTCAACATTCAGGTTTGTTTGATGCTTTTTTTCCCCCTGGTTATTCCCTAGACAATGTATTTTAGATATATATTTTTTATTTCAAATACTCTATATCCCGGCTCTTGTGTTTCCAAGGACAATAACCCTCTCCTTACAGTAGGAGCAACACTTAAAGAGTTTCTTGTTCAAGAAAAGGAATGGGATGTTAGCACAGTTTTCTTGATTTCTAAGGCAGAAACTGACTTTAGACCAATTTTCAGTTTATGTAGAAGTGGTGAAGCAAGAGAATCTTTTAAGCCTGGCCTGTGACAACAATATTTATTCCTTATTTCACACATCTCTTTGCAGCAAGATGTGCTGAGAAATACATGGATTTGAATTCACAAAACCAAGAGCTGATCTAGTCTTTCCAACTAGTTCATAATAAGAGTCAGGACTTAGAACTAAAGGCAAGTTATTTATTATACCATAGTATGAGCTGTAGGTTTTGATTTCTAACTCAAGGAGCATTTAAGCCTGGTGAACATCAAAATCCTTGCAATGGCTTGCACTAGTTTTGGTATAAATAGCCTTGGGAATTCTCCAACACACTGTACAAAATTATCTTTTCTTTACAGACCTACAGCTGCAGATAATCTTCCTTTTCACCCTTTCTCTCTACTGCTGCTCACCACCAAACTACAACACGGGTTAGAAGGGATGTCTTCAGCATGGGTTTGTGTAGATAATAATAGGACTCTGAGTATCATGAAATACCCCGAGCATCCACCGTCTGCTCTTGCTGCTCTCAGCTTTTCTCCTGCCTCACTGATCCTTAGGAATCCTCTCTTCCCCTGAGGGCAGTCTCACCACCAGGACTTGTAGTGGCAGAAGGGCAGCTTGTTTTCTCCAACACCACAAAAAGGGAGCAGTGGGACAGCATGAAGAGCTGCTGCAAAACCTGAGTTCACTGCCTGCTGGCGGAGTGTATGTCTCAAGACACAGAACAGCTGCCATATGCAGCAGATGGGACGTGGGGGTGCTCCTCAGTCTTCAGATACACCTCAGTTTGCTCCAATTGGAAATAACCAAATGATGGATGGAGGGAGGGCGGGGGTGCGTAATTTGCCTGCCACCAATTAATGACTAATTTTTCCACAGATCAGAGTTCATGACAATCTTTCATTTATTCATGGATTCTAGAGAGTCTAGTTTTCCTCACTTGTGTCTTCACATCTTGATCACAGAAAGAAAAATATTATTGATGTCATATGTGATTTAAAAGAGGTATTTCAATTCATTTTCTCTGTTAGTAGCGTCAGCTCCAACCACTGCCTAAGTGGTACCTGCAGATGTACATGCAGCTGTCTCTGAATTCCAATTAATCAGCCTCTGTAAGAGTGCATTCCTGGTTTAAGAACAGTTATGATTTTTTTTTACTTTGTATTCCTTTCTGTTGCTATTTCATCAGATATAAACAAATTTTAGAGTGTTCTCACATTAGCATTCACAAATATTACCATTATTACCCTACACAATGATTACAATTTCACAAATATTACAGTTCACAAATGTAACAGTCTACGGCATAAAAATAGTTATCAGAATAGTTTTAATCATAGTTTTTTATATAATGAGCATGTTGAGCATAATTAACATGCTGAGAGAATGTATTCTACTTTGCTAATATTTGCTTTTATATCTTTTTAAGGATACTACATGTATATAGAGGCATCCAACATGGTCTATGGACAGAGAGCATACCTGGTTTCAAGATCACTAAGAGGAACCTCTGGAAAACAGTGCTTGACATTTTTCTATCACATGTATGGAGCTGGAACTGGATTATTAAGTGTTTATCTAAAAAAGGAAGGTGATGATGAAGAGATTCCTTTGTGGAGGAGGACAGGGGAACAAAGCATCTCATGGCTAAGGGGACTGATAGAATATGAAAGTGATAGAAACTACCAGGTAAGAAAAAACAAACAAAAAGCAGTCAAAGTGGACTACTGGGCTGAACTACGTGGTAGAATTCAAGTTTTGGGTTGTATATAAAAAAAATGAAAATCTTAAGATGTAGATAGCATTGAGTGGACACCTGAACAAACTGACATAATGTGTAATTTCTTACAAATGAAGGTAGGGAGGGAATTACTAAAGATACTAATAGGCTGCAAGTATGAAAGTAGTTCATTAATTCATTAATTCAAAATTATCTTTTTGAAGTATTTAAATATTGTTTTCCCATCATGTCAGTAGTGGTAGCTTTTATTTAGATCACTTGTGGAATTTCTTTTCCTTCAGCTGTCTAAAGCCCTGTCTAGATTTGACATAATCACAAAGCTGTGATAAAATGGCTTCTTGCAGGATGATCTTTCTGAGGTGGCACCAAAAGCAAGGGATGATGCAAAGCCAGAGCTCTCCCTTTGGTTTCAACAGTGCCATCATTTCAGTATTTCCAGAGACAAAGCCTGCTTCGGTTCTCTGTCAAAGAGGAAGCTGAAATTGCTATTGACTGAAACAGCACTGGGCACAAAAACTGCACTGGTCACTAACCAAGGATGTTGTGTGGGGTTTCTTCTTATCACTTTGCCTTAAGAGCCTGGAAATTAATTAGGAAAGAAGAAACTTTTTACTGAAAAGCAAGTTTAGCTTTATCAGTAAGACCACAACATAATATTGTAATGTTTTTTTTTCCCCTCAAGTCTTGTTTGCATATGAGCAACACACAGAGACACATGTGGGCTGAAAAGCAAAACAGAAGTGCCACATGACTAGAGAAAATTTGTCAGTGGTCTATAACACACAGCAATTTCTTAACAAATTGTAACAACAAACTGGCTTCCTTC
Organism: Himantopus leucocephalus; assembly: GCA_003993805.1. Classification (NCBI taxonomy): domain Eukaryota; kingdom Metazoa; phylum Chordata; class Aves; order Charadriiformes; family Recurvirostridae; genus Himantopus; species Himantopus leucocephalus. The sequence continues at coordinate 35,582,433 of RSEF01000031.1, forward strand.
AGCATAGCACACACGCACATTCTCTGACCAGAGCCATCAGTCCACTGATGGAGCATAGAAGTTTCTTTCTGAGAAGTGGACTTTCAGGACACCTTGAATAAACTGCAGGCATATTTAGTCCTTCCTCCTGTGGGATTAATGAAAAGCTGTTTCTTACCTTTACAGATTATTTTTGAGGCAATCCGCGGTGTGTCAATGAGAAGTGACACTGCTATTGATGATATTCTGTTCCAGGCAGGACCCTGTTTGGGTAAGTTTAGACATACTTTATTTCTTTTAGGAGACACCTAGCAATTCATTGTGCTTTTTGTAATGAGACAGGTGGTACTTCTTCCCTTGAATTATCACTGAACGGGTCTGAATTTAGTATCATGCTGCTGAGTTAGTGCAGAATTTTTCTAATACGATGCAAGATCATACTCAGAATCTGTACTAGTAAAGATGCTGTAACACTTTCTAAAAACTATATGGCAGTCCCATTTAAATCCAGCATGGTAATTACATTCTGTCTTATGCATTCTTGTGTATGATACAAATACAAATGATTACAGTATTTACCTCTTCTTTGTATTCTAGAAGTGGAAGAAATTCAATTCTCATCAGGCTATCCTGACAGCTTAAATGAAATTGAGTATTAAATACAGTCTGCTGAAAGGAATGAAGTGCACAGAAGATTTGTATGTGAGAAACTGCACAAACTGTCTATTTTAAAATACATTTTAAGGAAATACTGGACTGGTTTGAATATGCACCAATGTATAGGAAGAACTCAGAGCACTCATGTTCCTTGCCTTTGCAATGAAATTATTGACTCAGGGCTTCTTAGACTGTTTTTTTATAATTTTTTCTCTTTTGCATGAGGTATCAGTTATTATATAAAGGCTTCCCATTTTGCACAGATCATTCATTTTAATGTCTTTAAAAAAAAAAAAAAAACCAACCCTGACCTTTCTGGTATATAGGTAAAAAGAGGAAAGTAAAGGTGCACAATTAAAATCCAATATTGTGTTATCTTAAATCTGCATTCAGTGAATGTTTTGTGTTGGGTACAGAATGGATTTTTGTTAAGGAAATGATAAATATTTTGAAATAATAAAGAAAATAGTATTAGCTACTAGTAATAGCCAACATGTTAAGTGCAATTATTCATGATGACAAATCTCTCTGGGAAACTCTTAACCCTCTGCTGGCAATTTTTTGTGGTTTTGTATTCTTTTAGTATAACAAATATATTTGTTGTCCTTGCCAATAACAAACTCACTTTTATTGTTCTGGTATAATTCAGTGTAAGCTGCTGACATTTTGAACTATATGAAATGTAACTCTTTGAAGCCACGTATTTTCTGGCATACAAGTCTTGGGGATTTTTTCAATTTGTACACTCACAGAGAATGTACCTATGCTTTACGCAACCACAGATGCCTTGCATTTATATTGATAGGAAACTGAATTCACACAACTTGTTAATTTTTAAGATTATATGTGTTTGTGTGTAGGGTTTTGTTTTGAATTTATTGTAACTTCCTAATAAAATGTAAGTTTGAAAATCATCTTATTGTTCTGCTGTAGACTTTATAGTTATCGGTGTAACAAGAAACAACTGAACCTAATACAATAGCCTGAATTCAATATTTTGAATGCAAAGAGAATGAAATGTGTGGTTCGCATCACCTAAGACAGCTGACAGAAAGCCATATGATCTGCTGCAGGAAGTTCTTGTATTGAGCCATAACAATTATTCTTACAGCCACCACATTCAAGCTGTCGATGCAAGAGGTGAGCCCTGGAAAGTGAGAATAGCCTTTGCTCCTTTCAGAACAAAGTATATGTTTTTCCTAACTGCCTATAAGGATCAACAGCACCTGGGACAATCTAGCCCCTTGCATCTTTAGTAGTTTTCATTTTGGTGACACAAACAATTGAAGAAATTGCTCAATTAAATACATTCAGTACTAATGTGTTTATTTGACCACACAGATTGAAGCAGTTTATTATTTTCTAGAGACTAAGGAAGAGCCAAAAGGAATTGACATCTTAACTGCCTATCCTAGCTACCTACAGTCCCCATCGGCAGCTGGTTATGAATGTATCACTCTGGCTATTATTCTGAAAATGAAAGCAACCAGAAACAATAGCCTGTTTCCTAAGAGTCAGTACAGTTTTTCAGTTGTTCTGTAAAGCTTATGCTTTGGTATCAACATTCAGATCAAATTATCTAAGCAGAAAACAAGTGAAAATGAAGTGGTTAAAATCATCAGGCTTGGTGGCTCTCCGTACTTCTGATGAGACTTTTCTGTAAATGAAATGAAGCACAAAGTATAACTAGTGGATTCCCATCTCTAACAATTTATGTGACCCTACTTAACTCCATCAAAGTAATCGGATTTAAGCTGATATGAATAAGTACTCTGTTCTGCTGTCCAGTGAGCGTTCTCTAGGGACCTCACTGGTACGATGATTTTGTCGATACCACTGAGGGTAGTATTTATCCATAGGGTGTGAAGCACTGTCCTGACTGCGAAAAAGTTTAACTTCTTCCTTCAGTAGGGAATAACAGCACCTTTCCACCCATTTCTGCTGCAAGAATTAAAGGAGGGAGAATTTAAAAGGTTGCTTTAAATTACTTTAGTGCCTGTTGAGTATCAGTTTATAGAATAGGAAATTCACAGACTAGTGAAAGAATGGCTGCAAAACATCTGAAAACTACGGAAGGTGCATTAAGATTTCTCCTCTGGCAAGTTTCAGTTTTATGGAGGTAAAAAACATTCTATCAGCTCTGTCCAAATAGGAAACCCTCTCTTCTTTCAAGATCCCCTCTTGGTCCAAACACTGCCTACTTTGCGGCCTTTGCTGTCTCCTTTTTCCAGTTCTTAACAGCATCCATACTCACCAGATCCTGCAAAACACTCCCTGACAAATTCTGGGAAAAACAGATCTCTTCAGCAGTTTCCAGTGGGAACACGTTGAAATGGTTCTGCCTCTTTCTCTTTTGGCTAGAAGTCAGTGTTACTTAATGAGTCCAATGCTACCCTTTTGGTCTGCAAGCTTGAGACATAACTGATTTAGGAGACTACAACTTTTATTACGTAAGACATTACCAACTAATATTCTAATTAACTAACAGACACACCAATGTGACTAATTTACAGTGATACAATTTTGCATTTTATTACACAGCTACTACAAAGCTATTATCACAAGTCTTATGAATGACATACTTTCAATTTTATTATCCTTTCCCCTCCACACCACATGCACTAGGGTGCATTTCTATGCTTCTTTGTTCTTCTACACCAAGTCTTCTGGACATAGACCTGGTGGAGAGTCCAGTGGGCTAACCCAAGGAGGCTGGCTGATGTCCTGGTGGGCTTGGACATGCAGGTCAGCTTCTTTACTGTCTGTGGGCATCTGCACTCATACTGTTGGAGCAGAAGTCCCCTTCATTCTTTAGTGGATCTTAATTTTTCCTCCCCCATTTTTCCCTGTATCTGGAACAACCTTTGCACTGCTCTTGTACCTCCCTTTTGTCTACCTAAATTTGCCTCAAAGAAGCAACCTGCCTTAAATTACTTTTTCCTCATCGGTCCCAATTCTGCTACATCCATACCCAAAGATGCTGTTCTGATGTCTTTACTGTGGCAGTCTTGGTCTTCGCAGGGTATTACAGATATAGCTACTTAGGTACAGGTGGCCTTGCAAGCCTCTGCATGCCAGGTATCTGGTTCAGATTGGAAGAACGTTGTTTTCTTTGTAACCTTTCTAGGACAAATCACTCTAGTTAGGGGTCAAGTCCTTTACCTAGTTCCACTTAAGCACACGCAGTTTCTTATCTCTGTCTTTCAGCAGTCTTAATCAGCCTCCTCATCCCTCGTAAGAGCTTTGGCTGGTTACAAGGCCTTGTGCTCCATCAGGATCGCTCAGTCTGAGAGAAAAAAATAAACCATGTGGGAAAGGTAAGGGATCTGCAGGAGTCTCAGTGACACTGATGATTGCCCTGCAGTCAAGGTGCCAAAATTTCACACACACACACATTACTCTAGGATCATTTCTAAAGGACATCCATCCTTCCTACAGACTTCCTGATCTCTGAAATAACACCTGTAAACAATGTTTCCCCTGTTATTTTGTTAAAAATTAAGAAAAAGTAAGGAAACCCAGAGAGGTGCTGGAATATGAAAACAAGAGGAGTTCGCTCGCCGGGAACCCGAGCCTGTCCCCATGACGGAAGGAAGCGGGACGCTTGGAAGGGTGCCCACCGCTGGAGCGCTGGTCGTCCAACTGCTCGGCTGTGCTGCCACCTGGTGGGAAAGCCGCGGCCCCCCTCTCTCCCGCGCCGCCTCCCGCTGCCCGGCCGCCGGGGACAGACCGCTGGCTACAGCGGGCGGTGACAGCCGAGGGGGCCGCGGCCCGCAGCCCCGAGGCCCGCCCAACCGCCTCCCACCCCGCTCCGGGCAGGGGCCTCCCAAAAGCACGTTAAAGGCGGGTCCCGGTGCCGGTTGCCCCTCTTCTGAGGGGTGAGCTCTGGGGGGGGAGGAGGGCGGCCTCGGGGGCGTGGCGCTGGCACCGGCATCGGCACCTTCCCTCAGTGCAGCGCCCGACCCTGCAGGTCCCGCGCCGGCCGGGAGCCGCCATTCTGCCGCCGCGGGGTGGGAAGGCATTCCTCCCGCCGGCCGGGATGGGCCCAGGCCGTGCGGCTGCCTCAGAGCCAGGAGCCACGGGCCCGGTCCCCCGCCTCCCACCTCGTCGCCTGAAACCGAAAGCAACACAACCCCGCCGGGTCTCCCTCACCGCCCGGCTCTCCTCCAGCCAATGGGCACCAGCGCGGCACGCTGCAAGCCAATGAAAAGCTTTACCGCGTCTTAGTCCCGCCCCACAAGCCAATGAGCGCGCTTCTTACCGGCCCGCCGTGTCCCGCCCGCCAATGAGAGCGAGGTGCGGCGGCGCGTCCTCGCGGCCCGCGAGTTGAGGGTGGGCTGAGGGGGAGAGGGAGGGGGGAAGATGGCGGTGGCGGCGCCGCAGAAATGGAGTATAGGCCGCCGGCAGGTGGGCGCCGGCGGCAGCAGCCAGCGGGCCGTGAGGAGCACTGGGGCGCGCCCCGAGTTTGTCGAGGGCTCCATCGTCAGGATCTTCATGGAGAACTTTCTGTGAGTGAGCCGTAGGCGCTTTCTCCTCCCAGGTGGCCATGGCCGAGGGGCCGCCATTGGCCGTGGGGCGCCTGCGGGCGCTGGCATGTGGGCTCCCTGCCGTCTCAGAGACAGTGGCTTTCCCCCCCTTCCCCGCCCCGAACCCCCTTTCCGCACCGTCTTAAAGCGGGTGCGGGGCTGGGGAGCCGGCGGTTAAGTCGGGAGTGCCAAAGCTGGAGCAGCGGGGCCGGCGGGGCAGGGATGGACGCGCTCGCTGCGGCCCCTCTCCGCTGCGGTGCACGGAGCGGGGAGCCACCCTCGGTTAGCTGGGGGCCTTGGTAAGACCTTGGGTACCGAGGTGAGTCGGGGGGCTGGAAGAAGGAGTGCATGAAACGTTTTATTCCTGGAAGGCGATGTCTTGCTCAGCGAGGAGGGGACCTGCTGTGTGGATTACGAGTCCCGTGGGTTCTTGGTGCAGTGTTGCATCCGTGGGGGTGAGTTCCCCAGTTGTGGTCATGCCGGCCCTTCTTCGCCTCAGGTGGTGGTTCCTGTTGCCCATGTCAGTCTTTGCGTGCTTTTTTTCTCCCCGTATGGTGATTGTCAAGCAGTGGAGGAGGGGATAGTGCAGGAGATGTTCACAGGGCAGCGGGGACAGGCCTTGGGAACCATTAGCATGAACTATCTGTGGTGTTACCTTTTGCATGTGCTTTTTCCAGCTTCTGTGTATTGGGAATACCGTTCTGTTTGGACCTATTAGAGTTACTAGTAGAAGTTTTCAGACCATTTTCTTATGGCTTGTATGCTGATAGCTCCATGTCAGCCTTGAAAACAGTCCCGAGTAGCATAGTTCATGGATAACACTACAGATGTCGAATGAAGCTTCTAACAGTAGTTTAAGCCTCAGCATGAAGAGTTCAAATACCTTCTCTTCCAGAAGTACATGGATTATGTTATTGTCTTGTCATTAACTGCTTTCTGTTCTTTCTTTGGTGTTAGTGTCTCAGTTCCTCTCTGTGTGTTTGGTATAGTGCAGGAACTCAACGTCAAATGGTGAAGTTCATTATAAATTTGGGATGTTACTGATCATAGCAATATTAATGGTTTGTCTTTCATTTGCGTGCTAGGGCTTGGTCTCTTCCTGTTGTTGCTACTGAAGTAGGCGTGCTGGATGCACCACTGATAACAGGCTAATGTTTTAGGCTCTTGTCACTCAGGAAAGCTACTGCATGACTTATCAGTATGGAGTTCCACAGAGGGAAGGGATGCCATCCAGAGGGACCTGGACAGGCTTGA
>RSEF01000031.1:35597198-35616204 GCA_003993805.1 Himantopus leucocephalus
CTGACCAAAATACGTCCTGTTTTACCTCAAACCAGGACAAGACAAAACATACCTAGCTGTTTAGAATTGCCTCTGTAACAAAACAGAATAGCTAGGTGAGCCTCCAAAACAGCCAGGAGGCAGATGTATAAACACTGCAATATGTTACAAAATGGAGAAGACAGGCAGCCTGAAAACAGGTCAACTGAAATATCACACTACATTGTCTCTTGGTCTTAGTGGAAAAGGGGAAGTCTAGTGCTGAACTTGTTTTACTATTTGACCACTGTAGAACTGTGTTTTTATTCTGAAGACTCCATTGCTTTTCACCCGAGGAAGACTTTTCTAGTCAAGTGTTTTTTCTAGTCAATGCCAGCTGCTTCTGCATGTGGAGAATTATACACCATTTTTGTATATGTCTATGTCTAATAGGCTTTTGAGCATCTGCTTTAAATTCCATGAAATGGATCCTAGGAGTACATTATTAAAGATTTGGATTCAAGGATTTAGGGGACGTTTTATGTTCTTGTGTGTACCTTAGTGGGACTTCTATCAAATGATTGTGTCATCTATAATCAGTGAGCAGATTTAAGGAGCTACAGGGTTTTTTGACATAGATAGCCCTTCTTTTGTAGGGTCGTAAAGAAAAGGGGTTTCTTACCACTCCAAGCTTAAGCTAAAGGTAGTAAGGAATACCATAAGGTATACTGTTTTAAGGTAGTATAGCGGCAGAAGGTGCTGTTCCTGCAGCTGTAAATGTCCTGAAAACACGTAATTCTGGAAATGTGTTTTAACCAAGCCGTGTCAGTTCTTCTTTTCCTCCCGTTCCATTCACAATTGAGAAAAGCTTTGTTCTGTAGTTCAGGTGAAAATAACTCTTGGGAGGGCTGAAATCCTTTGGAAGTTCTGCAGATATTTACCTAAATGCATAATTACAAGCATCGAGGTTATTTGCTTAAAGATTACCCAAATACAGAGGTATAGTGCAAGTCAGGTTTTCTTAAAGTGTTAAAAGGGATTGGCTTGACATGTCATCACAATTTCTAGGGAAACTTGCCTGTACTTTGTGTCTGAAGAAATGAGGTGTACTTGTATGTGTGTGCATTTGTTTTAACCTTGAAATATAATACCTTATTTAGAGAAGAGCTAAATTTTGAGCTTATTCTATCAGCTAAGTAGAAGTGTAATTGCTTTACCTCTGTAAGTTTGTAATGGTGGCTAGTAATTGTACTCCATATAATGGAATTAAAGCAGCCTTATTCAAATACTTTTTGGATTTATAAAAAAAATACTATGAAGAAAGAATTTGGATTTAATAGCCTAAGTTGATGGACTTGTGATTAATCCTGTGTGTTTACAAGCAGGGTAATTAAATAACTAACTAGGAAAAAGTGGTAGCAGATCAAGCAAAGTTAGCTGTTACAGATCGAGCTTGCAGGCTATCTTTAGTATTTTTTTTAATGCTCCAAAACTTGGAATAATCCAGGCATATCCTCTAATCCAGAGCTTTCTTTAGTGCCTGGCAAATCCAACAGTTTTCCCTTCCTGTGCACTCCCACGTATATGTATCTACTTCTCCTCCCTTTGGTCCTCTGAGTATCTTTTTTTCTCATGAACCCTTAACAATCATTGAAAGTCGTGTTCTTATTTGTTTGTTTGTTTTGGGGGGGGGTGTTTGTTTTGTTTGTTTGTTGGGGGTGTGTGTGTGTTCTTTTTTTTCCTCCAGAGAGCATAACACAAAAAAATTCCCTAGTAATGAGTCCTTCAGCTTAAATTCCCACCTTCTTGAAATGGAGATTCTTGGTCACCACACTGCTTACCATCTCTTTCAGGAGTGCATCTCCAGTTAAACCCCCTAGATAGTGACTTTTCTGGTATTTGTGGTGTATGGTGGAGTTTTTGTTTGTTTTCCAAAGTTCTGTTCTGCTCTGTCTCTCTCCTTGGTTTACTTCAGGGTTATGTCTGTTACTGGCTCTGATGATCTGTCCAGCTCCTTCCTTTTCTTTCTCCTGAAGTTTTCTGTGGTTATTTGCTCCTTAGCTTGAGGACTTCTGCCTAAGTAGTGCTCAAACTATGGACAGAAGGGGCTAAAGAATTACTTTTTCCACACCGATCCCAGATGGACTTAGAGGCAAGGTAATTGCAGACAAATTGGTCGTTTCTTCTGCTACTTAAATTGCATATTATTTAAGGGCGATAAAATATTTGTGCTTGTTCACTGAGGACTAAATTATGCCTGCATCTCCTAGTCATAGTGACTAGTAACAGGAGGATTACTTAAGTAGTTGCTCTAATGTTAGCTTCTGAATGAGAATTTTGTCCTACAACTCATGTACAATTCAATAAAATGTTACAGCAGTATAAAATGCTGGAATAGAAGACAAAAGTCTTTAATTACTTCACTTTCACCTCCTCCAAGGAATATGAAAATGTTCGTCGGCAGCATGAGGATGTAAAACAAAGCCGAGACCAAGCCAAAGAAGAACTGAAGAATCTGAAAGAACTGCAATCCCCAGTGACAAAAAAAATCCAAGAAACTGAAGAACATTTTAAGATTCTGGATATGAAAATGAAAGATAAGGTAGGCATCTTGAATTCTCAGTTAACGTGTGTAATACTTCAGGTGTTCTGTATTCAGCTTTGTAAAGTGTAAACCAATAACCTCTGTCTAGTGTGCCATAATGATGTGTTTCAGAAGAAATTTTTCTGAAGTACTCATGCCCTTGGTTCTCACTGCCTTCTCCATGTCTCTGTTCCATTAAAAGAAGTAAAATTCAAGAAATACATTTCTTAAAAACCTTCAGTAGCAACTCTGGAAGTCCACTCTCTTGGTATTTGGCAAGCAAATTTTATAATTCTCTTCATAGAACTTTCAAAATCTTCAGAGGTACAATGTTACACTTTCCCTGTGTTAGATACTTCTATTGAGTTAGTTGCCATTAGATAGTTATATTGAATTTGTTGCCTGTTTTCACCTGTTCTGTAGTTTGGGTTTGTGGATGCTCTATTTATCTTCTTAAAATGTAGCCATTTTGGGTGGTTAATTTAAGCTAAATTACAACTTTTCTGGCCTAAAAGCATTCCTCTAATATTTAACCTAATTCCTTAAGTAGGGTATAATTTTTTATTAGATGGTAATCTTCCATCAGCTGTGAATACTTTTATGCATAAGAGAATTTAGTGGTAAACCTACCTCTGCCTTACAGCTTACTATCTGTTTTTTGAATAGCTGCTCTCTCTGGGGATATGGAAAATTACTATTTCTGTATGACAAATAGAAATGTACTGTAATTCTCTGCAGGATTTTAACTATCATGTACTATTCAGGCTGCAGAACTCATTGTATGCATAGGCTGCACAAATTTTTAATGGATAACCAAAGTTAAATGATAACATGAGAATGTTTGCTGCAGTAAGTTCTGTTTGAAGATAACTGATCAGATCAAAGGACTTGGTGGGGAGACACCTGTGACACCTGTAGAGGACTGCTGTCATGAAGCACCTTGCAGAATCAGCATCTGAAACTTCAGTGGCATTTAGTGCACTGTAAGCTAATACATTGTCTATGTGCTTTCTTTAAACAAGCAAACAAACACCCTTCCCCCAAACAAACAGAAAAAAAACCCAAACCAAACCAGAAAGACCAGACAAACAAAAACCACAGATTGTTGTTCAGACCACTTCTGTTTTTGTTGTGATGTAAAGTGTACCAGGCAATACTTGTTACCCAAGTACATTATTATTGGGATTGAGATGGAGTGCACCCTCAGCAATTTTGCCGACAACACCAAGCTGTGTGGAGCAGTCGACATGCTGGAGGGAAGGGATGCCATCCAGAGGGACCTGGACAGGCTTGAGAGGTGGGCCTGTGTGAACCTCATGAAGTTCAACAAGGCCAAGTGCAAGGATCGCACATGGGTCAGGGCAATCCCAAGCACAAATACAGTCTGAGCGGAGAATGGATTGAGAGCAGCCCTGAGGAGAAGGACTTGGGGGTGCTGATCGATGAGAAGACAATGTGGGCTTGCAGCCCAGAAGGCCAACTGCATCTTGGGCTGCATCAAAGGAAGCATGGCCAGCAGCTCGAGGGAAGTGATTCTGCCCCTCTACTCCACTCTAGTAAGACCCCACCTGGAATATCACATCCAGCTCTGGAGCCCCCAACATTAGAAGGACATGGACCTGTTAGAGCAGTTCCAGAGGAGGGCCACAAATATGATCAGAGGGCTGGAGAACCTCTGCTGTGAGGACAGGCTGTGAGAGTTAAGGTTGTTCAGGCTGGAGAAGAGAAGGCTCCAGGGAGACCTTATAGCAGCTTTCTAGTGTCTGAAGGGGGTCTACAAGAAGGCCGGGGACGGACTTTTTACAAGGGCCTGTAGTGATCGGATGAGTGGTAATGGCTTCAAACTGGAAGGGGGGAGATGTAGAACAGATATTATGATGAAATTTTTCACTCTGAAGGTGGTGAGGCACTGGAACAGGTTGCCCAGGGAAGTTGTGGGTGGCCCATCCCTGGGAATGTTCAGGGCCAGGCTGGGTGGGGCTTGGAGGAGCCTGGTCTAGTAGGAGGCGTCCCTACCCATGGCAGTGGGTTTGGAACTAGATGATCTTTAAGGTCACTTCCAACCTAAGCTGTTTTATGATTCTATGATTATTATTAAGAAAGCCCTTTGTTAAATGTATCCTTTGGATTTTGTATTCCACAGTACTTTAAGTGTTTATTATACTCTGATTCAAAAGACCTAAATGTTTAAAAATGTTGCTGTTTTATTGAAGTGGGCTTTTTGGGGTGTGGTTGGGATTTTTTTGTTTGTTTTGTTGTTGTTTAAGACTAAGTATACTCCTTAGAGGTGAGTTAACAGCTTGAAGCTTGAAATTAATTTTCATAATGCAGTAAGGGCCTTCATGCTTGTTAAGTGCTGAGCTTTGTTTTCACTGCTTCATATTACCCTGCTAGGTTTTACTCATATCTTTCATTTTAATGATGTTACACTAATACATTTTTTTCCAACATGAAAGCATTCTACTGAATCATTGCTACCATAATTCTTAGAAGTACGGGGCTATATCCAGATAAAAGTTATCCTCTCTTGGTATGAGTTACACTCTGTATGAGAAACCTAGGAAAAACAGTGAGTCTTTTAGTTTTAACTTGCAGGGAGCATGCTCAGCATAGGTCATTTGCTACAGAACTGTGAAAGAAAAATTGGGGGAATGTAGTAGCTGATGGACTCACACTCTTGACTCAGTGTATTTTTCTGCTTGGTCTAAACTTGTGGAGTATGGCTTTAACACACTATACTTTCACAAGGTTAACTGTATGCTGAAGTGGTGTTTAATTTGGGCCCAGAGATTGAATTGGGTGTATTTTGTTCTGCATTTTGCTCTTTTATTCCAGAAGCCAAAAAAGATGGGAAGAAGGAAAGATGCTACATTTGAAATAAATAACTTATAGAAGACTTATTGAGATACTCTAATACTGCTTTCCAGAGATTATTTACCATTATTTTGATTGTAATGTATAGCAGATACTATGTTGTATATAATATTATGATGAGACATTTCCAAACCTGAGCTTTGTTTGTTAAATGATATATCCAAGTCTAATTTGAATGATTAATATTCCATCTTGAAGAAGCCCCCATAGAGTCCAGAAACATGGGAAGAGTCTTAAGGGAATATATTATGTACCTGGTTATGGCATGAACAATTTGTATGACATCAGGCAAGTTAACAAGATGTTAGAGGTCTATTGTTACTTTTTGAACTTTTGTGACAGTAGCTCTTTTTTGGGTACTGAAATCTGTTTGCCTCCCACATACTTTCTTAGTCGGGCTGTGAAAATGAAGTTCTTTCAAAGGAGAATCAATGCTGCTTGCACTGTCAGGAGATAGTTTTGATCTAAGGGAAAAACTTAAGGCTTTTAAGTACCATACCTTACAATTGCTTAAATTGCTTATTCTGCACTAGTTCTTCACTTTTGCATATTCATGTTTGAATTTATTGTAACTTAAAATTTTATCTTTGTAGATGCAAGCATTTGGTGAGCGTTTCACAGATAATTATGGTGTAAGCCAACAGGAGTTGATTAATGAATATAACTCTATTTTTGGACCAAAAGTTTTTATTTTTCAAGACAAATTTCAATTTGGCATTAAGGTAAAACAGTTTAGCATTTTAAGTCCTCTCTGTTTGGGACACACTGACCTGTAGGGAACATAATTGCCTTCAGGCCTTTTGGTCCAGGCTTATATCCGTTACCAAATAACTGTAATCCTGACTGCTTCTTGAGATCTTGCTCTTGGCTTGAGGATATGTATGTGAGAGCAGAGATAAACCACCTATTCATTAAGTCTTGTTTGCACTTTATTGGCAAAAACCTAGGCATGGTGTTACAGATTTTGCCTGGAAGGAGCTGGATTGAAAGTAAAGACAGAGCTAAATCTGGGAAGAAATTAATGTATTAAGACAGTGCATGACTATTTCTCTCGTCTCTCTGTATTAAATCTCTTAAGGATTTGGTTAGGCTAAGAATTCTTTGTAAAATTTTGTGCTTTGGGTGTATAGGACGTGTAGATTCTGGGGGAAAAAAAAAATCAGCCCTTTATGTAGGAAGAGGTTGATAAAATTGTGTGAGAGAAGCCTAGAATAGTTTCCGCTTTAGGCTCTTTAAAGGCGTTTGAACAGAGTGGACTATGCAATGCAATTTTTTTGGCAGTGTTTGACAGTATAAAGCAGTGTGTTGTGATTGTACCATGAAAACCATAAAGACAATTACAGTTGTTAATCTGTTCTGTAAGGTAGGTATATATAAATGTATGATAACTGAAAATATAATGATAATTGAAAAATTGAATTCCAGTTACTTACTCATGTCCTGATTTTGAGGGCCTTCAGAATTGTTTTGTGAATATTTTGGGTCAGTTTCGTGGGAGGGTGCTTCCTCTTCCGAGTGCCTGGCTGAGATCTTTGGAGAGACCATCATGGCATCAGTACTGCATTGCAGTCAGCTGCAGGACCAAGATGTATTATTCCATGAAAAGGAGAAGATTCTGCATAGTTTTATTTTCTCCATTCTTGATATGTCTTAGTGTTTTCAGTATGACTTGGTTTGTAGGAAGGCATTTCTTCCAGCAGGAGTGCTGTGGTTGTTTGTTTCCATGTCTCCACTGGAATTAACTTATAGTCCTTCCATCCTTCTGCAGTGTTCCAGTATTCTGTTTGCACTGTTTTCATCCTTGAGGGTTCAGGGAAGGAGGGATTAAGTTTGTAGAGAAAGCGTGGTAGCTTGCACTGTGTTCAGGACTCAGCTGTACAAGTGCCTGGGCAACCTGACCTAGTAAGATCTACTTTGAACAAGGGATTGGACTGGGTGATGCCCTGAAGTCCCTTCCAACCTGTATTACTCTACAACTCTGTGGAAGCTTAGAGAAGGATAGAGAAAGAGTAGACACATGGGTGCCCACACATGAGCCAAAAAGTTGTGAAGCTCAGCTGTTAAGGATATAGCTTTAGCACAATGCACTTCAGAGGTATGATGACTTTGACAAATTCTGTTTTGGCTGTCCTGTGCCTAGGAACTTATGCCTTTCTTGCTTTAAGTATAAGCTTTCCTTGGTAAAGTTAGTTTGGGAAAAGAGGTAAGAACATTTTGTAAGTGTAAGGCTCTGAATGTAACGTTTTTATTGAAATTGAGGATGGAGTTATTTTAATTTCAGATTAGATTAGGAGACTTACTCTGTCATGCCTGAATTTGCAGATCTATAGCTGAATGGTTGTGAACAGTTTATATGTCATTATTCAGTTCTTCACAAATTGCTGAAAATACACATTACAGATACAAGTAAGAATAGTAAGAAACTGGTGAGTATGACTTTGTCAGTAATAAAATGTGGAATAAACGCTTGGTTATGCATATATAGAATGTTCTTTAAGATAAGACTGCTTTTTACAAATATAACTGAATTTATGACTCTCTGATTTAAGTATCTTACTGTATGCAGGCTGCTGAAATCAAACACATTTCTCAAAAATGTAAACAGAAGCAAGATGCTTTGGAGATGAAAGATAAACAAGTAAGTCTTGATATTTGTGACTTTTTTGGTGTTTCTTTGCTAGTGTATTAATTCAGTACTAGCTGTAGCATATGCTGCATTCACATGGAATGCTACTTCTTAAATTCTGCAGTAAAACACAGATATGGGGTTTTTTTTGTCTGCTCTTCTGTTAGTGAAGAGGAAAATTGCTCTGAAGAGGCTGCAAGTGCTTCCACACTTCACTCTGTCCAGTCTTTAAAAAGCCTTTTAGTCAAACAGGTATTACTACGGGACAGGTGTATGCTACGTAAAATCAGTTACCTTAATGCAACAAACCTAGGAATAGCCAGTGTGTATATATACTATATATTACAGGTTTTCCTTGAAAAGCTACAGCCTTTATAGTACAGTAATGCACTCAGCATTAAACATGCCCTCAAAATACTATGTGAGAGGCTAGGGTTATTGCTTCTGTTAAGTGTGTATGCATCCAGCATTTTTTAAAAATAATACACAAAGATAGGTTGTAAAACAGAACTTCATCTAAGCACTTGGTCAAGAAGTTCATAAATCAAATGTATAAGGGTCAATGTTGCAAATTTGGTTTGTGCTATAGGTTTTATGCAATCTTAGACTAACTTTCAAATGTGTTAAGGAAGTTGTTAAGCTTTAAGTTTCTGCTTTTGTAAAAATAAAGGAACTTCAAAAATTGATTTAAAGGCTTGATTGTGTTTTTGCTTCAGTGTTCCTACATTTTTAACAAAATTTTGTCCGTTCTTCAACTGTCATAGGTCTATTAGAACTGTAACAGACTCTTATGGTTTTAGTGCATGGTTACATCAACATTTAATGCCACTTGCACAGATATCTTAGCTATTTGTTGTAGGTTTCATATGCTAAACTTCCATGTTGGAAATACTCAAAATTCTTAGATTGAAGAAATTCATCAAGCTTTGAGAATGAAAAAAGATGAAGAAATAGACAGACAGAGGAAAATACACAACACTCACAAGATGATAGAGGACTGGAAGAATGAGCTCAATACAATGGGAGTCTGTGAGAATCTTCAGCCACAAACTGATGCTGTTAATAATGAGCTGAAAAAACTACAAGAAGAAAGGGCAAATATTGATAGTGATATCAGTGATCTAACAGCAGAGAAAATGAACCAAGAGAGGGAAAAGAAAAGTAAGTTACTTGGGGTTTTGTTTCTTGTTTGTTTGTTTTTTGTTTTTTTCTTAATGACTGTACAGAGTCTACTTCTTGTCCTGCTGTAGTGAAATAATTTGGGACATTTACCTCATTAGTTGTATCTTACATGTATAGCAGTGCTCTTGTCTCTCACCAGTTTCATTAAAAGTAACAGAAACTGCTTTCAAAATAGAAAAAACAAGGAAGATTCAAAAGTGGCACTTGATCTTAAAACTATCTTTCCAAAAAATTAGTTTCCTCTGATCTCCAGGTAAAGAGACTGCTTTTCCAGTTTAGTTTTTTTCTGTTACTAAATGAAGATGTGTACTGTTAGCAGGGTACAAAAAACCAAACCTGAAGCAAAACCAGTTTGTTTTGAAGATGCAGTGGTTAAAATTATCTCTTTGGCAGTATATTAACTACTGATGCTGCTTTTGAACTTTCTAGATGAACTTGAGCTAACCTTAATTATAGTAAATTCCTTTATACTAGCCTAGGATTTACAATTAGTTCTTTCTAAGAAACAAAATTCAAAAATTATAGCTTGTCAGGTAGGGGTTGTTGTATATATTCCTTGGTGAGTGTAGTACATTTGCATGTACCTGCCTGTCTGGCACTTAACTTGTCACAGAATCCAAGAATAAACTGAGGTATATAGAGACCAAATGACCTAGGGAAGGAAGCACTATCTATTTTACCTTGAGAAGCACAGAAAGTATTTGATCTCTCTTTCTTCTGAATAGCAAATGCTTTTGCACACAGTCTGTTATCACACAAGTAGTTTTCTACAAGCATGAAATAACACTCAAGAGATTTCATGTTGCTAGTCCCACTGCCTCCTTCCTCTTGGACTGTTTTCGGCTTTAAATACAAAGGTAGAACAAGTTTTGAAGAGAGATATTTTTAGGACCAATATCCAGTGTTTTTACTATGCTACCACATTTCGGTATACTCTGGGTAAGTCTTCATTTCATTTTAGATTTTAAGTTTTAGTAGTTCTTAAATTTTCTTTAGAATAAGCAGCATCTTGAGTGTGGGAATGGAAACTCTTAATTCTTATAATCTCCTGACAACCTTATTGCTGAAGTAGCATAGTCAATAAATGCTAGGAAATGCTAGTTATAATGTGTACTTGCTGTGGACTGTTTAAGAAATTGCCTTAAATTACAGGAATAATTGATCGCCTTGGACAGCTTAATAATATAATGAATATGAAGGAAGAGAATCTTAAAGGAAGATTCCGAGACACACACTCTGCTCTTATGTGGCTAAGAAAGAACAAAGACAAGTTTAAGAAAAAAGTTTGTGAACCCATGATGCTTGAAGTAAGAATATTTACTTGCATATTGCTCTAACCAGTTAATGTTTAGGTTATTCATGTCTTGCAAGACTTTGAAAATGGCTTTAAGACTTTCAAGACACATCTTGAAATTTACAATTACATGCAGGATACATTAGCATGGTGAACTATTTGTAATTTTAATTCTTTAGGCAATGTAGTAATACTCAACATTGAGTAAGATGGGGGGTTCCTTCCCCTTCCCTTCTCAAGAAGCAGTCTTGAGTAAGGACCCCGTTGCAGATTTCCTCTAAGGTACATGCAGTTATTTAGACTTAAGTAGTTCTTATTTGCTGCTTAAAAAAGCAGTGTTAGTTACAATTGAATACCTCGCCTTATAGCACAGCCCGCTCAGCAGCGGTTACATGTCACTGTGATCCGCAGATGTTTTTGTGGTTTGCTTTGCACAGCAAGCTACAGACTCAGAAACGTCTCATCTACTCCTAGTTGTTTTGTGTTTCGGTTTGACCGGCACTGTATTAGCTAGGAATAGCAGGACTAAAGTTTCAAAGAGACTATTGGTTTTCTAGTGCCTTCCTCCACTGTTATCCCATCCTTGTGCAATATGTGCTCCATATAATGCGAAGAGGATGAAGAACTTTGGTGCATTCCTCCTCTTCCTTTTCAGAATTGCAAGCCTATTTTAATAGTATATTGCTACAATTTAAATTAGTTGAATGTTGAATATTTGCATACCAATTTTTATGCTTTGTGCATTTGCTAGAACTATTCAAAATTACTTTTCTTTAGTATAGAATGCCAAGTATTTCCTGTTATTACCAGAACTTCCGATTCTTCCTGGAAGACCACATGAAGTTAATTTTACAAATGCCGTGATAGGATGCCTTTGCTTTTACTTTCTGGCCTCATTAACCTCTGTAACATGCACTAATGTCTGAATTTGTTTTCTTTGATATTATGTAAGTTAGTCTCATGTACCTAATTTTCAAATTGCTAGTAAGTGTACCCAGCCTTTGGCTAACTTGAGGTTATTGAATTCTGTAGTTCTGTGTAATTTTGCCTTTGTATGTCACGTTCTAACATTAACATTCCGTTCGGATGTTAAAAGCTTTACCCATGTTAAATGTGAAAATTTGTATTACCTTTTTTTAAGTTTTCAAAGAGAATGCAATCCATCTGTGAATCTCTGTCTGCCTAGGGCATCACAGTTCTGTATTTGTGTTTGGTGGTGTTCACTGTGTCCAAATCAAAGGAAACTGCATATGAATAATTTGTGGAATGTGGAATTTTCTGGTTTTGATTCCTTAGGTTAATTGTTTTTAAACAGTGAGATACCTTTAACAGTACTGGAGCAGAGCCACTAGACATGAGATGGTGGTGATTGCAATTTTAAGGTTAGGGTGGAGCAGAAGAGGGGGAGGTGGTACAGTGGAGACAGTAATAGCTCCAGGAATGCTGAGAAAGGATACGGATGGCTAAAAACTAAACACAGTGACCTGTGAGTTACTGTAGGTTTCCTCCGAAGAGAATTGGTTGCAAAAAGACAGGGAATATGTCTTTAAAGACATTTAAACATTGTCTTTGTTTTCATTAAATGTAGGCTTGAATATCATCTGACTGCTTAAAATGGTTTGGTGGGGAGTGTTAACTCCAATTGTATTAAATCACTTTCTCATTATGTTTCTTTATCAGATCAATATGAAAGACAATAGACATGCTAAATATGTTGAAAATCATGTTTCGGCCAATGACATGAGGGCTTTCGTTTTTGAGAGTCAAGAAGATATGGAAATGTTTCTTGTGGAGGCAAGTAGGCACCGGTTTTAAAAACTGATTAAATACTGATGTAGGAGACCTAAACTTTGGAGTCTACCAAGTAAGTCTATATTTAATAAGTTTTGATGGGCAAGATCAGCACAACAGCTAATACGAGGAGTTCAAAGGTTTTCTTCTGGATTAAGGTTTTCTTCTGGAGTTAATTTTTTTTTTTTTTTTAAAGCCTAGACCAACTGGAGGGGTGCAGGAATAGTAATAAAATATTTCTTTTTAGAAATAACTTTTGTCTTCCTTGACAAGGCAATAATCACTGAGGAGAAAATACTGTGTACAAGAAAATGACAAGAGCAGGAAGCCTCAAATTTAGTACAAAGCATTTCCAGTGTCTCCTGACTAAAGAGGCGAGAGGGCATCTTTTGTGAGAACACAATGATCCAAGCAGCAAATCAAGCTTGTATTTTCTTAATACTGCTGTTTCCTGGAGCGATAAGGAGATTGTTCCCTTTGAGAGCCAGACGGATGACGCAGGAGAAAAAAGCCACAAGATATGACATTAACTGTCATAATGCTTCCCAACTACTGTCCACAGAATAGTGTGATAATAGTGTGGCAAACTGTCCTGAAATTTTTGAAGACCTATTCTGCCCTTCACAGAAGCTAGTCTTTTTTTATATACGTGAGCAGTAGTGGTGATATCTGAGGTTCTGGGGGCTTGTCTGCCTCTGTGGTGGTGGAACCCAGTGCAAGGCTGCTTTAACCAGCTGAGTGGATCTTTCATTTGTATCCTCAATCTTTTCTGCCCTGTTAGGCTCAGGCATTATCTGTGCAAAATGGCAATACAGGCTGAAAGAGGGGGATTCCTTATTACATCTAGCTTGGCTGTTTAGATTGAGAACCTGGCTCTGGATTTCCTTCATTGCTTTTGTTTTCTGTAATGCATGGTATTTTCACCAAGAGACATTAACTGAGCTTGGCTTTTAGAAAACTCAGTTATGCCTGAGCCAGAGTGGATTTTTGTATGTTCTTCCAGAGGCTGTCAGTTTAAAATAATTCTGATTCTGCGAATCAAAAATAAATACTTGACTTTCATATAGTGAATTTTTATGCTCTTTTTAACCAAAAAATCTCATGTAATCTATATTTAGATGCGTGATCATCAGAAGTTAAGAGTGAACGCTGTATGTGCGCCTGCTCAATCATGTGCTGAAAGCTTACCTTCGAGACCTATTGAAGAATTACAGTATGTATCAGATTATGTCAGTAGGGAATGGGTTTAAATACAATGTTTTGGTGTTGCTATATATCAGAATTTTCTACACAAATCAGATTTTCACCAATTCAGTTCTGGGTTAGCGGGACTTCCTTCTGACACTTCAGTAACTTCAGCTTGCTTACCTGCCAAATTTTGTTTCTGATGCATGCTTTTTTTTCTCCTCTTCAGCCGATACGGATTTTTCTCATATTTACGAGAGTTATTTGATGCTCCGCACCCTGTGATGAGTTATCTTTGCTCCCAGTACCATGTTCATGAGGTCCCTGTGGGAACAGAGAAGACCAGAAACATGATTGAAAGGGTGAGATGTCCTAATTAGCACAAATACACTGGTGGTCTAGAGTTTTATTTCAGAAATTCTTTGGAAAGTTAATGTGGAGAAAGCAAAAAATTGCTTTAGCCTTCTAATTGGCCTTTAGAAGTGAGAACAGTTCATTATACACAAACATATTGCAAGACATTTTAATAAATCCAGTCAGTCTAATGCAGTACTTCACAGAAAGTCAAATATATCTTTCACCGGCATAATGTTCAAAGGCAGTTGTATGAAGTTGTTTTATTATAATAACTTCTACTTTAAGTGCTTGAGATATTCTGGGCAAAATTTTGATCAAGCAGTTAATAGTACATGGCAATGCTGACCTATCGTGTTTAAAGCAATGATTAGAAGTTTCTCTTTTTTTTCATATGTTAAGATGTACAGTTTCTAGAAAAGATAGTTGTATAGCTTTGGTCAGATTTCATGTGATAAATAGTATATAAACATTTTGGATTCTTAGAAATAGACTAAGAGCTCACACTAGGAGTAATGTCCCTACCTTAGTCTTTCATGGGTTCTTGCAAGCTTATCATTGCTGGATTGTTATGGGTAACACACGTGACAGTTTTCAAACTAAATCCGTATTCACTTCTCCATCTTTGCTGGACATCAGTTGTCTATCTTGTACAGACAGTGAATTCTTACACATAGAATCATAGAATGGTTTAGGCCCTTAAAGATCATCGAGTTCCAACCCCACTGGCATGGGCAGAGGCACCTCCTACTAGACCAGGTTGCTCAAAGCCCCATCCAACCTGGCCTTGAACATCTCCAGGGATGGGGCCTCCACAACTTCTCTGGGCAACCTGTTCCAGTGCCTCACCACTCTAATAGTGAAAAATTTCTTCCTAATGTCTAATCTAAATCTACCCTCTTCCAGTTTGAAGCCATTACCCCTCGTCCTATTGCTACATGCCCTTGTGAAAAGTCCCTCTCCAGTGCCACCCAGCTTGGTGTCGTCGGCAAACTTGCTGAGGGTGCACTCAATCCCAACATCCATGTCACTGACAAAGATACTGAACAGCACCGGTCCCAGTACTGACCCCTGAGGAATACCGCTTGTCACTGCTTTCCACTTGGACATCAAGCCATTGACCGCAACTCTTTGAGTGTGGCCATCCAGCCAGTTCCTTATCTATCGAGTGGTCCATCCGTCAAATCCATGTGCCTCCAATTTAGAGACCAGTATGTCATGTGGGAGGGACAGTGTGAAATGCTTTGCATAACTCCAGGTAGATGACATGTTGCTATCCCCTTATCCACCAATGCTGTAACCCTGTCATAGAAGGCCACCAGATTTTTCAGGCATGCCTTGCCCTTGGTGAAGCTACGTTGGCTGTTACCAATCACCTCCTTTTCTTTTCATGTGCCTTAGCAGAGTTTCCAGGAGGATCTGCTCTGTGGTCTTGCTGGGCACAGAGGTGAGACTGACCTGGCTGTAGTTCCCCAGGTCTTCCTTTTTTCCCTTTTTGAAAATGAGCATTACATTTCCCCTTTTCACGTTAGTGGGAACTTCGCCAGACTGCCATGACTTTTCAGATATAATGGAAAGCTGCTTGGCAACTTCATTCGCCAGTTCCCTCAGGACCCACAGATGTATCTCATGAGGTCCCATGGACTTCTGTACCTTCAGGTTCCCTTAAATGGTTGCATACTTGATCTTCACCCCCAGTGGGCGATTCTGCATTCTCCCAGTCCCTGTCTTTGCCTTCTGCAACTTGGGCAGTGTGGTTAGAGCCCTTGCTGGTGAAGACTGAGGAAAAAAAAGTCATTGATTGCTTCAGCCTTCTCCATATCCCGGGTGACCAGGTCTCCTGTTCCCTCCCAGAGAGGGCCCACATCTTCCCTAGTCTTCCTTTTGTTGCTGACATATTTGTAGTTTTTCTTGTTACCCTTGATGTCCCTGGCCAGGTTTAACTATATCTGGGCTTTAGCTTGCCTGACCTGATCCCTGGCTGCTCAGAAGTTTATCTGTATTCCTCCCAGGCTACCTGTCCTTGCTTGCACCCTCTGTAGGCCTGCTTTTTTGTCTGACTTCTTCACAGTTAGGATGTGTCGCTCCTGAGCTTGGAGGTGATCCTTGAATACTAACAGGCTTCCTTCGGCCCCTGTCCCCTCTGGTGCTTTATCCCATGGCACCATACCAAGCAGATTTTTCAAGAGGCCAAAGTCAGCTCTCCTGAAATCCAGGGTGGCGAGCTTGCCGCTCATCCCCTTCGCTGCCCTAAGCATCTTGAACTCTACCATTTCGTAGTCACTGCAGCCAAGGCTGCCCTTGAGCTTGACACTGCCTACCAGCCCCTCCTGTTGGTAAGGACAGAGTGTGGCATAGCTTTTCTCCTCATTGGCTCCTCTACCTCTTGGAGAAGGAAATTGTCATCAATGCGTTCCAAGAAATCCTGGATTGCTTGTGCAATGCTGTGTTGTCCTTCCAACAGATACTGAGGTGGCTGAAGTCCCCTATGAGGACCAGGGCCTGTGAACATGAGGCTGCTCCTGTCTGTCTATAGAGATCTTCATCCACTTGGTCCTCCTCATCAGGTGGCCTGTACGAGACCCCCACTATGATGTCACCTGCCTCTGCATTCCCTTTAATCCTGACCCATAAGCTCTCTTCTCTGAATTCAGAAGGCTACTTTGGGCTCTCTCAGAACAATAAGAGTTGCTTTTTTGAGAAACTCGGGGAACAGGCTCTGTGAATAGAGGACAATTCCTATGTTATCAGGGATACCTGTTGCTCCTTCCTATCTTCTATGTTTCTGAGGCTCTAAGAATGAGGAAGAGGAAAGTAAAAGTGCAGGGAGTCTTAGATGAAAAGCTCCTCTCTGAATGTTTTTTCTAAGCATTTTTGTCTTTACACTGCAATTCTTCCACCACTTTGTATTTATCACTTGATGAAGCAGATTACCTATATGAGGTCTTTGAGTTAAATTTTGTGAACCAGTCACTATTACTCCTTAGATACTCCCTCCTTTCCAGAGCTCTGGGCAGCAAGTGAAAAATCGCTGGTCTAGGGGCAAAGATAAGCCCCTGTTCTGAATGTGTTGCACATGGCACTTTATCAGTTCAGTTGTGTAAAGCTTTTTCTTTGTTTTTATTATTCTTGATTGAGAAATGCATTGTTTGCAATATTTTGTTTCACACATGTCAGAGAAGGCTCAGTTTAAAAGGAGACCTGTTTCATAGAGCTGAGCATATGGAAAAAGGACTAGAATGGAAATGTTGTCAACCATAGTCTGAGGTGTAAAACAAAGTAAACTTGGTTTTCAGTGTCCTGGAACCAAATCAACAGAATAGTGCTAGTGCTGTGTATATAATCTGAAAAAATCTTTAGTAAAATTTATGTTGTCCTGTGGAGGCTTTTTGCTGTTCCTGGTTTGCTGGACAGTATATCCTTTTGCAGTGCCTTGTGTTATGGTAAATCTTTGGTTATTTATAATATCCTTTTTGACACGAGTCATTTAAAAATAGTGACTCTAGTATTTTTATCCCTCTTTTCTCCTACAGATACATTTTCTTCACTGAAGTTCGTGTATTACAGCTCTCCTTATGGTTTCATCTATTAATTTCTTAAGTACTTTTGGTTCTTTGGTACACAGGCTACATTTGCATGTTATGCATCTACATCAAGTACAATCCTTGCTCATGATGCTGTACAAATATTAACAGTTTTTTCCAGCATCTGTCTATAATATCAGAATAATCAGAACCTATTTAATTGGTTATGGTAACATACTCTGTTTAACAGTGTCTTAACAGTTCTTTGCTGACCAGTCTGAATTACAAGTATAAAGATGCATTGAACTTAGCATCGTCTTTTTGCAAGGACTTGTTAACAAATCAGAGTCTTCAAGTTCTTTACAGTGGGTTTTAGCTAGTTGATTCCTTGTTCTGAAAAGCATTGCCTTAAGTAACACTTTTGTCAGATTAATATTTTTGTGGTTTTTAGGTCATACAAGAAACCAAATTTCGGCAAATATACACAGCAGAAGAAAAATACATTGTTAAAGTATCTGCTTATACAAACCTAACCCTCTCTACTAATACATCCCTGAGGGCAGCACAGTTTCTCAGTAGTTCAGTGGATACAGATGAAAGAAGACAGTTGGAAAACCAGCAACAGGTAGGAATTTATTTCCTTGCTGTATATGATGTGAACTACTACCCATTTTATCGTCCAATAAGCATAGCCTACTTATATGTGTTAGTACAGTGTGTTTGTAGCAAGAATGCTAGTGGTGCGTGTTCTTTTGTTTCAGGACATCAATAACACATTAAAGTCCTTGGATATGCGTTTCACTACATTGTTTGAGAGACAGAAACATCTGGAACGCAGAGACAATGAGCTCAGGCAACAGAAGAAGGAGCTTTTAGAGAGAGGAAACAGGAGGAAACAGTTGGAATCAAAAATTGGTGTGAAGTATGATAGGTAGGAAATAAAACATATTATCTATGAAACATGAACAGTTTTAATAACAAAGGTAATTTGGCTTCCTCTTACTGCAGTGTGCTTTTACCCTTACAAAGTAACCAGTAGCTGAACATCAGATACTGGTGATAATCAGGATGAAGACGGTGTTTAGAAATGGAGATTAAGACAGTATTTGAACAACCATGTAACAATGTTCCAAATGGTGTTCTGTAATAAAATCATAGGATTCCAGTGAGAGATCATTGCACGCATTTACTCAAATATTACCATAGTCTTCTGTTTTGGTAGCACGCATCTAGATAATACCATAACGTACATAAATGGTACTAAGTAAGCATGTCAGGGATTGAGTTGGACCCTGGTTGTCCACAGTATTTGTCTTAATGTATTTTCTGGTTTTGTAGGCCTCAGCAATTAGTTCTTCTGTTTCTGCTTTGACATAAGGGAGAACCTGGGTGTGGTTGAAGAGGTATTTCACTAAAGCTCATGCTCCCAGCAGGCAGCGTAGATGAGTTTGCCCCAGGCTTCACTCCCTCCACTCCTGTAACACAGTCCCAGAAGACCTTGTACCCTCAAATACTGCTATATGTTCTTATGCCACACTACTTCGCATTTTCTGAAAGCTGGTGGTGGTACTTGCGTACACAACTCTTGCGTTACTTAACAGTGCATTAAACTGAAAAGAGAGTGTTGAGAGGGG
>RSEF01000031.1:35616738-35631378 GCA_003993805.1 Himantopus leucocephalus
TTTTTTTTTTTTTTTTTTTTAATTCCTTTTTTCTTTATTTGGACAATATATATACACATATGTACAAAACCATCTATGCCTACTTTTTTTTTTTCCTTTTCTTTTTTTTACAATTTCATGTGATTTACAAAACAGGACAGCAAAATAACTTATAAAGGATACGAATACTGTACAAAAATAAAACTGATTAAACTGTTGGAAGTTGGTATTTTACAGTGTTACAGATCACTAGTCTGTAAAACAGCATTTTGAAGTGTATGTGCCCAGTTTGGTGTATGCTGGGCTAAGTCCATCTGCAAACTGAAAACAGATCTGTAATACGGGTCATGAAAAACGGTTCAAAAAAGAAGTATGTTGTATAGCTATACCTTTAAAGCCATGATTTCACTATAGTAATGAACTTTCTTAACCAAGGAGAAGAGCTGTCCTAACTTCAGCACTATTAAGTATTTCCAAAATAGTACAACAAGTATATACGGTATTAGAGAACCTGATTTTCCTTTTCTTTTCCAACATTTGCACCACTCTTCACAACTCACTCAACTTCAGGATGCAAAGAACTAACTTGCAGTTTATGTGTTAGAGCAATTGTTTGCTTTTACTAAAAGAATATCCCCCAAAACCCCGGTTGAACAAAACAGTTAACACGGAATCTCCAAACCTTATAATCCCCAATGTATTCCATTAGTGGTTAATGAATCTCATTAATCCCGTCTGTCCAATGCTGAAATACAGCATGTGTTAGAGCAAATGGGTTACCGTTTAGGAAGGTTTTTTTCAGACACAGGATCTTGCCACACGCAATGACGACATGCGCCTGTAGGTCCCACTGTCCCACGGACCAAAGTACCTCCCGCCTGTTGGTTCTTTCAGACTTTGCAGGAACAACGACGTTTCTTTAGCTGTGCATTCTACCCCAAATACGCAAGGTGGAAACCATAAATCTGGCCGTTTACTTCCATGTGTCGGTTAATGCTGGTAGCTAAGTGGCCACAACATCTGCGCACTGATTTAGGAGCTGCTTATCAGCTGTGGCTTCCCATTGTGGTTGACAGGACGTGAGGGTGTCTTGTGTTTCACAGGATCAGGCCTTAATTTGCCAAGTGCTGCATTTGTCCTACAAAATGGCAACAATCCACATTGCAGGATGGACCCGAAAGTTTGCGTGATCTTCACAGAGAAGACTGAAGACGAATGTGCATGCACCTTTGAATATCACCAGGCTGCACCTGGCCCTGACCCCACTCAACAAGGCAGCATTAACAGTACTGGTAAGCAGAACACTTCTTTGTATTTCTAGATCAATAGAAATACCAAGGCTACCTATTTTTATTAGGAAGAACGTATGTCCCTACGACTCAATTTGGACACCACAAATTAAAGTTTGGTTTCTAAAATAAATGTTTCAAAAAGCTGAAACGGAGGTAGAAAGTGTGCTTGGTTTCCTGATGTCTTCACTGAAGAAAACACATCCCTTTTTTACTCCACAGATTGCTCAATATCCCTAATGCCTTAAAAGCAGTTCTCTTCACATAGACGGAATTTATCATGAACTACACAGGTAAAAACACTATATGCAAACTGATTTCTAATGCTGAAAGCCTTATACAACTGTAGAAGAAAACACTCTATTCTCTGAGTTCATTTTTTTTATGTTCGTTTCTAGGAAGCAAGCTTTTTATCAGGTAAACAATTAGATACTGTAATTGCAGGTGTACTAACAAGATTTTTTATGTACAGAATTTTACAAGATGACCTAAATTCATCTCCATTGGAAACACTTTGGGTTTCAGTGTGATTACTCGCGAGATGAATTTGGCCCTAAGTCTCTATAGTAGGGCTGCACCTCCCCTTCCTCTTCTGGAGGAAGGAGTAAAGACCGAACAGGAGAAGAATGTTTCTGGAAAAAATAATGCGTAAACAGAGTTCTCCCCCCTATATGCAGTTGGGGAGGGAAAAAAAATCACTGATAACCTCTTACAGTTCATGCTTTTAACATAAAAAAAGATGAAATACTCAGCTAATGACCACCAGTTTCTCTTCAGTGATCTTTTTGCTCCTCTTAAAGAGCAAAATGTAGCTTTAAAATAAAAGTAATATTGCCTTCATCACTATTTGATGTGCCACGTGTGACACAGGTACAACGCAAGGTACCAAAGGAAGCTTATGTCGTAAGAAGTATTACAACACACTTTCTGTGCTGTATTTCCAATTAGCTCATGGTTTTCCCCCATAGTCTACAGAAACAGTGATCAAAAGATACAGGAGCCCTTCTGAAGTGCTCCTTACAATAACTTCAGCTGTTTCCATTAGCAGAGTGCTCTTAAGGAAAGGTCTACTCTCTCCATAAGCACACACAACTCCCATAGGACTTGGCAGGAGTTAGGCAAGGGTATGAAGAGAATAAATCTTTAAGGCAAGTGTAGGAAGAGAAAGAATCTTTAAAAAAGCAGCAGTTTATAAAGATGGTAGCTGCTGTTATGCATCCATTCAAACAAAACACAGCAGAATAAAGCACTGTTAGTGGCATTTCTATAGTACAGTACTGTATTTATTGACAAATGAAAAGTATAGGATCAATTGAGAGACGTATGCTTCTGCTCGCACACCCCCACCACATTATCTAGGCTGACTTGTATTTTTCCAGATAAGTAAATAACAGAGCTAAATACACATATGGTCAGAAAACGACTGAGCTGTTGTAGGGGTTTTTTTTGCTTTAAGTATCTGCTTGAATTATACATGTTTTTACTGGAAAAGTGCAGCTTATATGCAAAAGTATAGTTAATACAAAGAGAAATTAAAAAGACCCATTTACTTGAATGGGCCTTCTTGAGTATAAATTCATCTTATCTCAGTATATCAATCAGATGCTATTAGTAACATAGGTAATGTTTCTCTTAACAGTCTCTTTAAATGCAGGATCATTCTGAGACAGAAGTAAACCCACTTCTACAATGTGCTATGGAGTTTTTATCTGAGAGTTACTTATGTGACTCGGAAAGTGGTTTTACTCGACAAACTCTAAATACAAGCAGCATTACACTGTTCAACAAAACATGTTCATGACACAGCAATCACAAAGACCTTGGAGTCACGCTACTGTGGTGGCGCAGGCCGGACCATCCAGTCAGCTGTATATACACCAGCATCAATGCTTTACATTGGAGGAGGTGGTCACCTTCTCCCCTCCCTCCTCTCACCCCGCAGTCCACTTGCTCCAGACCACTTTTCCCAGCGAAAGGTGGGGAGNTTTTTGAACGTTGGCTACATGTGCTTTCAGATGGCGAGGGTGACCAGCGCCACGACGGATGCTCGAGCTCCAGCACGGCAGCCTGCACCTTGCCTGCCCCCCCCGCTTCCCCTCTCCTCCCTGGGACAGCCCTGCCTTTACAAGGAGCTGCCGGAGCTGGACTTTTTGGATCGCTTGATCATGCTGGGGTGAAACTCGGTGTGGCGGCGAGCGTGCTTCGTCAGGTGGTCGCTCCGCATGAACCGCTTCTCGCAGAGGGGGCACCGAAACTGCTTCTCGCCAGTGTGGGTTCGGTAGTGCCGGGTGAGCTCGTCGGAGCGGGAGAACTTTTTAAGGCAGTCGGGCCATGTGCAGGGGAACGGTCGCTCGCCTGCGGGGAGGAAAGGGTGACAAAAGATTTAGGGGGGCGGGGGTAATGCAGGGCAGCACGTACCAGCTTTGCCGAGGAGCCGGGGAACACGCCGCTGAGGGGAAAAAGCTGCTTTTGTTTCCTGCCGTGGTGCCAGCGTCTGCGGAGTTGTTGATGACTCGCTTCATCAGGTTTCAGTCTCACCTCCAGCAGAAGCCAAAAACCCCTCCAACCGCATGAAACTCGCACTTCGATGCAGAACCTTACATGACCCCGAGGACTGTCAAAACAACAGATGAGCTCTGCCTGCGCTGGTATGTTTTTCATGTCGGGCTCACTACGGCAGTTTGGGAAAGGAGTGCCAGTATTACTCCTCTGACACTTCCATTCTGCTGAATAAAATCATTTGTAACCGTTAGAAAAGAAGACAAAAAAATCTTTCACCTAGGACAAGTCATTCCAGCGGGGAGGCATTGGGGAGCGCAGTGCAGACTCGGGGCTGCAAACACGTAGAGTAAAACCACTGTGGAGGCAGAGAGAAGTGCCATGCCCCCCCCTCCTCCCCTCTGCTAGAAATCCAAGCTCCTCCAGAGTGTAAAGGTCTCCCCTCAGTCTCTTAGATAGCTCATTGAAGGACGGGAGAACTACTTCATTATTCACAGCTCTATTGGTATATATGTTTGCTGCGACGGTGAAGAACAAAACCAAATGCCTTAACCTAAACCGCACCACACCTTTGCTTTTAAAAACAAGGGCGTAAGGATTGAACACCACTCGCTGCAATGTTCCTGGCATCCCACACCCCTGCAGTTCACCTCTGCGGGTTGCACAGGCTTTGCCTACAGGCACAGACCCGATGCTTTCTGACCGGCAAGGCTGACTCTAGTCCATGGCACAGACAGAAATCAAAGGCGCCGAAGTTCACACGAAAGCTTTCAGTCACAGACATCATGCACCGCTGCGGTCTGATGCCTTAATTCCCTTTCTTAAGAGTCTCCTGAAGGGAATATAAATGACAGCTATTGTGACAGCTATTTATAGTCAACCGTGAAATATAAAAACTACCCCAGGAGTCTTCCAACTTGGAAGAGTTGGAAAGAAACTCAAGAACTCCAGTATTTCTTGGTACTGTGAAGTTTGGCACAACAGGCAAGCTTGCTCTGCGCTTACAGATCACAAAAAATTGAGTCATTCATAAGGAAGTGTGCCTTGGAGACCTCCCCAGACACAACAGCAGTTGACAAAAGGCTAAAGGCTCAAATGAACAGCCCAGACATCAGGAGGGCAACCAGCAGTGGGAATTATGGCAGAGCTGCAGGGAGGAGAAAGGGGGCTGGGGAGAGTGACTGATGGCATCCAAAAGGCCAAGGAGGATGAGGACACACCAGCTGAGCTGAGATGTAGCTACACCATGGGCACAACAGCCCTCTCTTAAATATCACAGCCGTTTTCATGGTTTAGGCTTGGAATGATACGGTTCTCCCTGAGAGGCGGCTGCTCCGTCCTGTCCCGGCCAGTGCAGCCGGAGGTTACAGCAGCCCCTCGGGCAGCCGCAGCATGGCCGCCTCCCCGGCACTGCCTGCCCTCATCTCGTGGCGATGCTGGTCCTCGGTCAGGGGACAAGGATGCAGAGGGAGCAGAGGGAGCCAAGCCAGCCTGGTGCCTGCACCTGGCGGAGGCACAGCCGCCAGCCACCCTGACCTGGGGCTGTTTTCTTTTTCTTTCTTGGTTTCTTGGCTCCCTGCTGCACACTCCTAGATGTGGTTGGAAGCCTTTCTGAACAACCACCACCTCTATAAAAGAAATTAATTAAAATGGTGCGTAGGCTCACACGTGCGGGAAGGCCATAACTGCAGCTACCCAGCCGAGCAGCACCGGGAGCCCTGAAGAGCACTTGCATGGGTGCCCACCATCCTCCCCTGGCTTTGCCCTGCCCAGTGCCCGCCCTTGGCACCCCAGGCAAGCCCTTCACTTGCACTGCTCTTTTGCTATCTCTCTCACGGTTTCTGTCACAGCTCCTGGAAGCAGGCAGCAGTGGGAGGTGCAGAACAGCTTTCTAGCTCCCCCCGGGGAACGTAGGAGAAGTGCTATACATCTTGCCTCTGTGGAGGCATCTAGTATATGGCTTTATGTCAGGCACTTACAATCCCAGAGATGCTCCTCAGGCACCCTGCCCCATCCCCAGAAGCCACATTTCCAACCATCTAAACCTCAGGACAGCTCTTGAGCCTGCAGAAGCACCCAACTGTGCTACAGAGAGACCAGGTGCCTCGGTGGGGATAGCAAGGATCACAGTCTTTGGGGTGCAGCATCTACATTTTAGGGATGGTATTATCCACCCTGGGTGCCTAAAAGCAGTGTCTTGAATCTGGCCCCATGTAGCCCTCGAGAAACTTGGCTTCCCCTCACCCCCACCCCCGCTTCCTGGAATGCAGATGAGAAGACAAAATGAATCCTGGTGGCAGCATGACCTCTAACCATCGAGACCCCACACACGGGAGAGCCGCCGTGCACCGGGGCGGTGAGCGAAGCCGAGACTGCTGTCGGAGAGGAGTGGCCACGCTGCCTCAGACTCATGAGAGCCACCACCGGCACCTGCCGGCCGAGCCCCTGGGTACAGTGGTGGAGAACGGCTTCACCACCTCGGCAATGCAAGCCCGCGGAGGCTGTCACAGCCACTTTGGAACCGCCTATATGAAAGTAGGCCAGGCATAATCCCCAGCACCAGGACGCATTACACTCCAGACTTCGCAGAGGAGAGAGACAAGGGGGAGGGAGGCTTTTCCAAGCCCCCAGGGGTTATCTCCGAGCCTGAAGATTTGCTGCTCCCCTGAGTCACAAAGCCGAAACCAATGACACCAGCCCAGAGGGACTTAACAGGTGCAGAGCAGGGGTGGAGTGTGTGTCCAGGAGGCTTTTTAGGCAAGGTAGATATCTCTGATGACATGTGATGATTGTCCGCTCAGCAAAGCCGGTTGCTGTACTTGCTGTTTGCGTTTGACACGCTATTTTTTAAAGCAGCAGAGATGTTTGTGGAAGAGTCCACAGAGCAAACAGATCTTGCAACTCACATGCAGCTGGGCAGGCAATGTCACACAGTGCTGCAATGCAAGCTACTGCTGCCTCCAGC
Organism: Himantopus leucocephalus; assembly: GCA_003993805.1. Classification (NCBI taxonomy): domain Eukaryota; kingdom Metazoa; phylum Chordata; class Aves; order Charadriiformes; family Recurvirostridae; genus Himantopus; species Himantopus leucocephalus. The sequence continues at coordinate 35,623,471 of RSEF01000031.1, forward strand.
TGGAGATACGGATTTCTGTGTCGTGTCTCAGTCAGGAAGTATCTTTTCCATATGATTTCTGTCCTTTAGTTTTGGCAGTAGTAATGCTAAAGCTTGAAACAAGCAGAATGAACTATCAAAACGGGGTGCTGTTATACACCATTTCCTTTGGTGGCAGTATGCTATTTACATTTTAAGATATGCCTTAAATGGGATTTCCATCAAGAGATGAAGGAGTGGCCAATGGTGCATCACTATTGCTTAGAATGATGTGTGATAGGATATGAACACAAGAGAGACAAGATTTAAGTAATTTTCTTTAAAAATATATACATATATATATATAGGGCAGCTTACAGAAGTAACAAGTGAAATGAACTGATTTACAGGTTTTAGGAATAGGTGCATCTGCAGAACTCCCATTCTTTGTCCTGTGTGCCACCAGGAATGTAGTGGGAGACATAGTTTATGCTGAGCACAAGTTAATGGTGGCTCTTCACAGGTCTTCTCTGGAGTCTAAAGAACTGCTCCTGCAGCCGTGGCTTGCTTTAAGTCCCATACGGATATAAGCTCCATTGCAGATCCTTTTGATCTTTGCTCTCTCGCTTCACCTGACCTTTCCTCCCTGTTCCTTCTCCTCACCCTCTACCACAAAATGGTTGTTTCCTCTTTCTCTGCGAGTTTAAGCTCTGTATCCAAGCTGCTTTGTATGACCTGAGGCAGATCCACCTTATTTTATTCCATTTCCATTTTATTCTGAATAGACGGTAAATTATTTAGCTTTTTTGCCTTACCCTGGGACATTCCAGATTTTCCTATATTGTAGTCTTGAGCAGGAAGGGTTTCTGAAACAATACAGAGGGGGCATTAGCACACTTGTTAATAGTACAGGTATCCTGATTCATCATCTATCATCTGCCTTCTCATTACTAAATGCTGCTTTAGATGTGGATGACTGAGGTTAGGAGCTGCAGTTCATGGTGGCTTTAACAAAGACAAATTCGTTTGGACAAACAGGGGATAGAGAAGTTCTGANGGGGGGGGGGGGCTGTGTTTGAAAACGCTGGAGACAAAGTTGATGATCACACACTCGGGCAATTCTCTTGGTGCGTAACAGGACATGCACTAGGACTGGAGCACACTGAGCTTCTGTGGTGGAAGGAAGTACTAATTTTACATGGATTACTATGCTTGAGCACTGGCTTTACAGAAGACATTTGGAGATTGCTGGTGGTGTGGACGGAAGTGAGGTTGGACACAGCCGTGAGGCCAGAGTCTGGCATCAGTACTAGCTAACGCAGAACAGTTTGCTGTCAAATAATGCTAACGACGCACGCGAACTAGAAAGCCAAATGGACTGTAGCTACAGCTGCATGAATGGACACCTATCCAGGCACCCTTGGCTGACCAATGTTATTAAAGAGGAGACCACCAAGCACATGGTAGGACTGCGCTGCCTGGTGTTCGTAGCAGCAACTATTTTAAGCATCAAAACAGAAGGACAGTTCAGAATGTGATTTCTGGGATGTGGTGTCTGTGCGTGACTCCCACTCTCTGCCTGGCCACCAACATGGCACAGCTAGCCAGCACCTCCTGCTGCAGGGACGTCCACCCCTGAAGCCCAGCCCTACCCAACTCTAGCAAGGCTGACCCCTCCTGCCAGAAACCTGAAGCACCTGATAGGAAACAGGGAGAAGGGAAAGCACACAAATAGGGGAAAGCCCAAATAGAGAAATCTTTTGCCACCAGGCGAGAGCAAAACTACTTAGCAAAACAGGACTGGCATAATCAGCTCCGCACGGTTCAGATGAGAGAATCTAATCCCCACCTTCTTCTTCCGAGATCCTCCCGTACTTCTGTGCCTGCTGGAGCTTGAACTTTCCAAAGAGATCTTGGCATCATAGGAATAACTGGTCCCGAACCACAATCCTTGACTTAAAGATGACAATGATAAGCATGTCTCTTTTTTTTTTTTTCTTCTCTGTGATCCCACTCAGCCCCCACTCTTGCATGTCTCAGTGCCTCCCGAAGTATGACAGGTTCTGTAGGTGGATGTCAAGAACATGGTCCAGCTTATTGCAAGAGGAAAATAAAAAAAAACAACCACAAGAGGNAGGGGGAAAAAAAAAAAAAAAAAGGCAGGCTATCTTCCTTGCTGCAGCATAGCTACTATCCCAGGCCTCTCACTTTTCCCCACCCCAGTGCATGGCTTGCACCCTCACACCCTGAATGAGCAATTTCCCATGGGACATGGGATTTTGACTGAGTGTCCACGAGCAAGATATTCTGGTGAAGATGGATCTTACAGACAACTGTGCATCCACTTCTGGGCAGAACCCTTCCAAAAAGTGTCCTGGTTTGAGGTAAGAGAGGACCAATTTTGTTCAGTAACTTTCCTTTTAGCTGGGCCTCTTCTAACTACTGAAATTAACAGCATATTGTGCAGACAATGTTCGCTCTCTCAGAGTGATAAGACCAATGTTTATAGTTGATGCCCAGGCATGGTATGCGGAGAGGCTCTTGCTTATACTTATTGCTATAACACCCAAGGCCAACCAGCTTTGTTATTTGCCACGTTGGCGGGTCAAAAGCAGAAAAGCGCAGTGGGGTCCCAGCTGTGGGGAGGAACAGAAGGACAGGTTACCCAAAACTGACCCACAGGGTATTCCACCCCATCTGCCTCATGCTCAGCATAAAAGCTGAGCGATCAGAGGGTCAGCCCTCTTTCTTCGATGGCCGGTGCCCAAGGAGGACTTTGTCTGTTCGTCTGCCTTCGATCTTGATCCTGATTCCAGACCCTGAATCCAGTTCCCATCCATTGCCGGGTCCAGTCTTGGACTTCCCCAGTGCCAGCCTGTGACATCATTGTCATCCTGGGAGCTTGATATGATTTTGCATATATTATTTCCTTTTTATTTTATTATTAATATTTCATTAAAGTAGTTTAGTTCCTTCTAAATTCATGAGCATCAGATGCAAGGGATATCTTTACAGCTTCTCTGCCAGATCACAACCCTCCCTGTCTGCCTTTGGGGCTTTCTCTGAGGGGACTGTGCCTCCTTATATATCTATGTATCAGTCGGGGAAGCTACCTGGGAGAGGAGAGACCTCCCCAAAGCTCAGAGTTAAGTCTTTGCTCCTTTCCTATCTTACCTCTATTTGAACTTCCTCTGTTTTGCAGTAATACTTAAATATTAACCGAGCAATGGAGAGAGGCCGACTCCTACCCTACTTAGGGCACTTACCTGGGATCGAAGGGCACTGAGGTTAGGCTCCTGTCCTATCTGAATGATTAAATGCTCGCTAAGGGGAAATAGCTTTGACAGGGGAAGGAGGAATGCAATTTTACATGCATTCCGAAAGACAACATAACTTTTGTCATTCCACTACGAATTTATCAGCCAGTGTTTCAACAGACCCTTCCCTCAAGTTTAAGGTATTTATAGAGTGCTCTCAGGCTGTTCACAGTCATCATTACTTCAATACAGACGGTGAGCTACGCTACCACAAGTAAACACTATCTGAAGTGTGCTTTGCCATCACTACCCCAGACTCTGGCCGTTTCATCTCCGCTTGGCCCCTCCCTGCTCTTCCAGCTGCAGGTTTGGGAGCTGCGGGAGGCCAGGAGCTGCAGCAGCTGGTGAAGGGGAACGATTGCCTCTGCATGGATCCTGACAGCTGGGGCTGCAAGACACATACACACGGTAACACAAGCGGGTGACACCCACCACAGGGTCTTCCATGCCACAGCAGCACAACAGTGTGCAGGAACTTGGTAGAGCTGCATCTGCAACATGTCCAGCTGGAAACAGGAGTCGCACTCTTCTGGGTGATGCCTGCTTCTGTCCTACCTGTGCGCTCCTTCACGTGGACTCAATTAATATACAAACCTTTCTGGAGTGCCTTCCTGCTGTGACACATACACCTGCTTAATGTTTTTATTANTTTTTTTTTTTTAAAAAAAAAAAAAAAAAAAAGAAGACAACAACTGGGAGTCGGGCAACACTGAACTTAATCTTGAGGAGTTTTGCCTACCTTACTCAGCTGGCAAGGCTTCTGGTCAGTATGATCGTGTTTCTCCAAGACCTGGAAACGTGCCCATTAGAGCTCCAGCAATTTACACATTTGCATTCACCCTTGAGAACCAGGGTTTCAGACACAGGTCTGAATTTGGCAAACAAATGTCCTACTGGCTCCGCTTTCTGCTCTTTAGTCTTATTCTAAAGGATCTGGCAAACTGACAACGCGTGAGCTGGATAAGAGGGGCTTAATGCTAAATTTCAGATTACACTCCCACAAAATACCCAAAATGCTCCCAGCGAGCTGAGGATTGTCAACATAACAGCATCTGTATAGCCTGTCCAGCTAATGATGATCTAGAACACAAACAACAAAGCAGCACAGTCAAAACAAAACTGATATGGGGGCTGGATCGATGCTGTGATACCTATAGATTCCAGCACTAGGCATCCGCAGCACTTTCCTTTCTACCAGAAATGCTCCTCAGCTTCACTGTGCAGACTGCTGACCTATAGGTCCACACCTCTGCCTACAACCCTGCTACCAACCATCAGTGAGAGCCAAATGCCAGGAGAGCTCAAGGGTCCATCAGCTGCCCAATGTAACAAAGCTCTTGGTATTGCTTGGACCCAGTCTACGTGATGATGCAGTTGGCCTGAAAAGCCTAGCCAAAGAAGGAGAATGTTCCACACATTTGTTTTTTGCGTGTCTAACCCCTTAATTAAAGGATAGATGATGCAGACGTGAACTTCCCATCCATCTGCAACACCACGTATTGAGAAGCATCTGAGATTTGCCTCATCAGGCAAGTAAACTCCTACAGGTCCTGTATGAGGAGGCATCTCACAAACTAGCTTTATGGTACCTTCTCTGTCCCTCTTTCATGACCAGGAGGATCCGCTCTCAGAGGCCATGTCCCCTTTGACTGGCTTGCATTCACTCCACCATATAAACACACATTCCTTAAAGTTTGTTTCTCTTGCCAGTTTCTCTCCCTGCCGGTATCTTGCCCTTTGCTCCGTGCTCCCTGCCCAGGCCTCCCGACAGAGACTGCTTGTTTACTCTTGTATGCCTGTATTTTCCCTGCAAACCCTCTGGCCTGCACATCCCTCTCTATTAAGCTGCCCCATCCGTCTGTCCACCCACTGCCCCTCCCCCCATATTTGAGGGTAACAACAACTCTACACATTACCAGTCATAATCAAACCTCTGAAACTACCTATTTAGAGAAGTCTGTGCATTTTCAAGGCAATGCTCTGCATATCTGCCATTCCTTGTCATTTTCTTGGTCAGCAGTGTCCCTCGTTTTCTACTGACCTCTGCACTGCTTCCAGGGCTCAGGTCTGCTGCATGTCTTGCCAGTGTGTCCAGGCCTTCTTCTGTGCTTTGAACGGAAAGTCTGGAAGACTTGGTCATGCCACCTCGATGTTCAAGAATCCTGAGCAGACACACCACTCATAATCCCTCCTGCCACCGCCAGACTTCAGCAGAGTCGATGTGACCTACGCTCCCATAACACCATTCCATAAGGGATGGGGAAACCTAAGGTATGGTCAACATTGTAGAGCTATCCCTCCACCTGCCTTCCCCAGAAACGTTTTTTTTGCTTGCGAGCTGTTGGGGACTATGCCGTCTTTTTTCTCCTACACCAAGCGCCACGCACCTCAGAGATGCTACTGGAAACAACTCACGCAGAACAACCTTACCTGTAATGCTCTTCCTGCTCAAGACACCAGAATGTAAATAAATTCCAAGCTACTTTTGCATGGTAGTGAAGGGATGGGGGATGCAATAGTTCAGTTTCAGTGTCCTTAAATCCCCAGGCCTTTGCAAGTTAATGCGTTTTGAATGTAGGTACACATACGTGACAGGATGAAGAAGTGCCTGATCGTATCGCAGAAGCACCAGGGGCCTGGCGGGGAATGAAAGGACTATCCCCCCGGGAAGGAGCAGATTTCAGACTTCCTTGGCTTCCTCCTACAAATCCTGCTCTACTAAGTCACGCTGAGTTCAGTGGGATTGGCGGCACAAGCAAGGGGGCTGTCTGCACAAGTAGGACGTGCAGTGCCATCCGCTGACCTGTTCTGGTAAGATCAACGCCGAAGACAATTTCTGATGGGTGGCTAATTTGGGTCTTCTGGAAGTTGAACTAGACTCATCGTCAAGGCCCAAACTTCGAGCAAACAGTTATACAGATATTTTTAGCCTCTGAAATATGGAATGGCTTTGAACCAGTAAGTTTAAAGGATCGTTAATGAGATACAGACCTCTAACCTCTGAGCATCAAGTCTTTGGTCTTCTACTCTTCTACCTTTATTTGGTATTCCACTTCTTGCTTTGCATTAGCTTACCAAAGATGGTCTGGTGAGTTTTGATTCCCACCATTACACAGCACAGAGCAGTATCCAGAGCTTTCCAGCTTGCTTGGTTAGTATCCGTGAGTAAAGAGAGCTGTGGCTACAAGCAAGCTGACAGGTATGAATGGAAATCCTAAAGCCATTTTCCAAGATAGAGAGACTGGGATTAAGTATTAAAAATTTAAGACCGGGAAGCTCCTACTGGTGGCTGCGTACCTACTGCCACTAAAGGCTATGCAGCAGCAAGAAACTCAGTTGGTGGCCCAATGAAAAATTGCAGGTAGACGAAAGCGATTCAAGAGGCTTGGATATATGAGAGAGAAATTATTTGGGAAAAAAAAAAAAGGAAAGAAAACAGTACTAAGGAGGGAGTATTAATGCTCTGCAATACGCAGTTATGAATAACTCCAGAGGTCCCATTGAATCCCACTGTTGCTAAGGAATTGTTCTGCCATCTATAAAAATAATTAACATTAGCAGTATCGTTTAGCATTTCAGTTAGCTACAATTAACTGTTCACATTAGGAAGCTCTGAAAGTTCATTACTGCTGGATGTCTGTAGTGGTTTTAATCACACAGAACTACCGTGACGGTACATCAGCGCGTCTGAGTCAAACCTCTCCTACTCGGAGCTAAGGCCACCCACTTGTGAGCAGCACACGCTAAACCTCACACCACTTCAGGAGGTACTTATTATAACACTACTGCTTACAGCAAGCCGTGTGGGTTGTACAGTACATTAATTTACATGTCATCACCCAGGATGTCTATTTTGGTTCCCATATTGGGGTGGACATCTCAGCATGGGGTAGTAAGTGGAAATGATGCTAACGCATTTTCTCTGTCACTCGTGAGCCAACATTTTGCAAGGCGCCAGATACATCCAGCCTCCAAAAGAGCATCAGCGCCGCAGTCTTTGAGCCGGTAACACAACAATCCTTGGCACCGGTCCTGAGGTCAGTCTGGGGTCACCACTGACCATCCTCTTTCCCGGCTCGGGGAGACAGTCTTAACTGCCGAACCGCAGGGCTCACCGCTGAGCCACATCCAGTAATCCTCCTCCTCCTCCCCCCTACCCCAATCTCCCCAGCTAAGTGGCCAGCAGGTCTGCCAGCAGGGCACAGGTAGGCAACCGGTGCGGGGTCTCCTCCTCTGCAGCGCACGTACGCCCAGGCGCAAAGCCACGGCCAGGGAAGTCCAGCTGGGGCTCAGACGTGGCCGTGCTCTGCCCAGGCTGCGTTAAACGCTACGGCGGTGCCCCACGGTACGCTCCTCGGGTGAGAAAACTCGTTTTGTACTTCAACACTTACCATCACTGCCAACAGACAAAAATCCAGAAAAGAATCGCCATTGACAGAACAGATGTAAAGCATGTGAAATACGTGTTGGCAGCGTTTGTCTCCTTTGATCCGCTCCTTTTCGTACTTGCCCACAACCCTTTAATTTACAGCAATTTTTAAGCAGCCTTGTGACGGCACCGTGACCCCAACCACAATTCAGACACGTAAAGGTTTTTATTCAGCCACTTGCACTAGAGGGTTTAGGGAAAAAA
>RSEF01000031.1:35631388-35644201 GCA_003993805.1 Himantopus leucocephalus
AGATGATGCCCAGAATGAGCTGTTCCATCATCTTTCCAGGGATTTGTGTACTTAATATGGTTCCTCAAGTATGTGCAAGGGCACAGAACCTCTCTGCCTGCGTCACTGCCCATGTTTTCATGGTGCAAGTTAAGTGACTCCACTTGTTTTGTCTCTGACTTTCTGTTTTGAGAGATGTTCAGACATCTGTGTGCTGCTGCTGCTGGACAGGACCAGAATGGCTGAGGCTCTGAGCGGGGCCAAACCTTGCTGCCTTCAGCTCTGGCTCTGCATGTGGTGAAATCACACTGTTCAATGGGAAAGAGGAATACTTCAGCACCTGACTTCTGGCTTTGGCTGCAACCCTCACCTCTCCTCTCTCTGCTTTGTGGGTAGGGGTCTCCAATGAGCAGCACACCATCAGTGATGTCTTATTTTAATATGAGTCCGAGGGCTTTCCATGAACCAGGGATTTGGCATCATTGGAGCAGCATAGTATCAAAGCTTGGGGTACCTTGACAGCACTGCTGCAGTCACTGTGCACAGGAAGATGTCCAGAGCACCAAGAGGACTGCTCTGTCAGGGATCTGGGGTCCCCAGGTGATACCAGAGCTGTGCTGTACACCAAGAAGAACTAAAACAGGATATAGGTGGGAACATGGCTCTGTTGTGTGGGGGAGATGAATCAATACAAGGCTGTAACTTCACGTAACTTTGGTGGTGGAGGCTCATGCGCACATCCAGCAGCATCACCAACCCAACCTTTCACTTACCTGCTAAACATCTGCTGAGTGGAAAGAAGAGATTGTCCCACCATGCCACCACCCTCTCAGACCTCAGAGGTCTCTTGGACAAAGAGTTGGTTGCTCTTCCCACTATATACTGCAAAGAAGCAGCACAGACCCCAGCATCCTACCCAAACGCTTTCCAAAACTGCAAGACTTTCCAGAGCTGTGCTGCCTGTAACAGAGACTCAGAGGAGTCAATGCTACCCATCTTGGCCATGTGGAAGAGCTTGACCAGATGATAACCTGAGACCCTACTCTAAATTTTCCACCAGCTTGTCAGAGCCATCACTTCAGAATCACGTCAGCTGCCTTCTCTTTTTCCGGTTCATCAAACTAGTGTGATCTCAGAAACCCTTCACAAGCCTGCAGTGTGGCATACGTGCATGAAAACAGTCTGCTCCATTGCACCAAGCTGGGAGGTACTGAGGGCCAAGCCTCAAGTGCCTGCCAGGGGAGCAAAGCCTTTGAGCACACTTAGACTGGAGGGACTGGTCTTTATCTTAGTGCGAACAGCCTCCCCTGAGATGCCTGCCAGTCTCAGAGAACACCAAGATCTAAATGCTAAGGTCTAAAAGGAAAGAAACTCCTTCCAGCCGCTCTCTCAGAAAAGAAAATATTTCAGAAGGAAAAGAAGTGCAGAGAAGAAGAGGTGAATCTGATAGAGACAAAGGGAGATAGACAGAAAGAATTGGTCTGGAAAGAATTTTCTTTTAATTATTTTTGTGAAACAGGAGTAATATCATAGAGTGGAGAAAAGTCAGCAGTTGCAGCAGGTGCAGAAGTCCAAGGCAGCTAATAATTTGAATGTGTTTGAGCATCACCTTCACTTCTAGCAACAGCCTCCAGCACTGCAGTAGAAAGGCTTGCCCCAGAGAAAGTAAACGAACCAACAGAAAGAAAATGGCAAAAAGGGGTAGGAAAACTTGGTGAGGAGCTATTTGAGAGAGAACAGAAGCAGCCTGAGAGCCTCTTAAAACTTGAGAGGTTATGTTTAGGTTACGGCACTATGTATCTTCTGCTGAGTGCTCAGATAACAGAACCCATTTGGTGGTTGGCAAGGTTTGCTCGTGCAGATATTGGGGTAGTGCAAAGGTTGGAGAGGACGTGGGGGTGTGGCATGTGGCAGGAGGGGTTGATAAGAATGGACCAAGTAAGAGAAACAGGTTATTCTGCTACATCCATCCAGCACCACAAGACCTTGATATCCAGCACAAGTTTTACAGCCTGAAAATGTGTGAAAGTTATGTTGGAAGGGTGAAAGCCTCACAGCTGCTGCCCCAGAGGAAGATTGTGACTTTAGGAGAACGGTTTAGATTTCTTTTATATTGAAATAGTTTTATTTTCTCTGTTAATTATTTGGAGAAAACAAGTTTTTCTTGATTTATTCATGTTTGCATGTGGGGAAAACTACCTCTGCAAACACCACTAAGTTTAGATAAAACATCACGGATTTTGGGAGAGGTGTTCAAGCTCAGGCTTTTTGCAGTGAGACCTATGTACACCAAGGCAGTCACCGAGCCCACATAGTCATCTCCACATTAGCAGGAAACAGAAGGAGATAGCAGCTGAGGACAGAGGGAGAGGAACCATGAATCTGTTCTCAAACGAAACAGCAGATATTTTTTTCAGTTTCGCCATTCTTTACAGAACCCTTTCCTGTTTCAGTTATGTCAATTCCTATTGCCGTCCTGCTGCAGTCAAGCCAGGCAATCAGATGTCTGATGCTCCTGTGCGAGACATCAGCATAGTCTAAAAAACCAATAGCAAAGCTGAGTAAGTACACAGGTTTTTTTTGGTGCACTGAAATCACTGAAATCTTTGAAAAACATTGAAACAACCACTTGCATAAGAAAAATACCTTTAGGAGCGTCGTTGCCTGACCTCCACTTTTACCCTGGTTGTAGCAGGAAGTTGTAAATAGTCAGTCACCCTTGGATCAGGATGGGAATTCCATTATATCTGTTTTTCAATCACAAACCCACTCTAGTTCTACATCACATGAATTTCTATATCACAAACCCAGAAGGACAATGAATTATAAACATGCCCAGTGGCTTCATGTTCTTTCAGTGTAACCAAACACATTCAGAGATTATCTGTGCTCTCAACAGAAAAACACAAGCTTGCTGGTTTTGTTGTTACTTCCTTTAGATTTCAAGCTCGTTCTTCTCCAAAGTTGTTCCTACCAAGTTACTGCAAGGGATGCCAGGCTTGATTTCATAATGGCATAATATCAGCTACTTCAGAAGTGGATGTCCCTTCCTGTGGCCACCAGTAAGGAATGCATTCAAGCCTCATGCTTTTTTTTACAAAGTTGTCAGCTGAATACGAAGACTTCCTTAAGCCGTAGAGGCTTTCCTCAGGATTTACTGGGAGTGTGTGCTGAAGGTCATCTTAAAACAGAGACTGCCTTCCCTGTTGGTATCAGTCAGCCCGGTCATAGTAACTTTAAATACAGGTAATTCACTATTAGCTGTGCTGTTGCCGGCAGTGTGGGGCTCCCCTTTTACCTAAACTTAATGCTCCTTGAATTACAGGCAGTGGAGAACTTAAGCTAAACGGGGATTGTACAATCTGCTTGCTTTACCCCTGTGCACGTAGCTCTGTACGTTGCAGTTTTAAATAACAACAGCAAAAAATAAAGCCTAAGGGTGCGGCTTTGCAGGTGGGGAGGCAAAATGGCTTTATTTTCCTTCTCTATCTAGATTGGTTTTGATAATGGTGACTGCAAACTGAAACTTAAGAATGATTGTTGCAAGCTCCAACCAGTGCAAGTCACAGTTTTTCCTGCCTTGTTTCAAGTGAGTTAATAATTGTTTATTTTTTGGTCCCTCCATTTTTACAAGTTTACAAAGTTCATTCCTGTAGGCAAGTCAGTATGGCAGCATAAGGTCAAGCTTGTTTTTTCTATTTCCTGTAACGCTTAAAGAATTTACTCTCTGATCTGTAAAGCAAAATAAAGCCCCTTTTGGAACCTCTGACACAAACCAACATGTGATCAGCCCAGCAATAATCTTATCAGGCTGCCATTGTACTTTGCACAAGCTCCAGCAAAAAAGGGGCAGCTGGCATTTATTTTTAAACTTAAAAATGATCATGAGAGATGGAAGTGCTTTGGGAGGAATTAGTCATGGTTCACAATGATAATCTTTGTTAATGAAGCTCCAAGCAGGCTTCTATCCAGAAGCGACAAATAATGAGGTGCAGAAATGTTTACAAGTCCATAGAGAATTCATTAACAAAGATCGTCTAGTAAAAGAGCTGAAGGAGTCTGCAGGATTTGAAGAGTGATATTTATACCAGGGACAATGTTAAAATGCCAGGCTGGTATTACACGCGCAGGCAGGAGCTCAGCTCATTAGTGAATAGCTGTCTATGCCTGTAAAAAAGTCCTGCATTCCCCTGAGTGCCCTCCTCCTCTGCCTGTTGAGGGAGCAGTAAGAAGACGGGCAAGCTTGTGGTTGAAGTTACCTGTGATTTGGAAATCTCTGCCATTTCCCCTGTGGCAATATCGCTTGGGGTCTCTATGGGTGCTCCCCAGTGCCAACACAAATGTGTGACTTTACGAGCAATTGCAGCCCTGCGGTGTGAGGTTTCTCCTTGAGAGCTGCCTTCTCCCACCCCCATTGCTCAGTGATCCAGAAACCAAGCCATCTGTGAGACCCCAGCAGCCACCACAGAAAAGTTATGGAGAAGTGCCACCTGCAAGTAGATCACCACCTGGGTCAACGGATCACAGACATACGTGAGTGGTCTTTTCTGAGTAGCAGAGGGGTACCCCCGTACACAGGCATCATAGAGGCCAAGTGGATGTTCACACCTGGGAGGTTAAAGCTATAAAAAAAGCTATTTGATCTCATGCCCTGGGCTAGCAATCACAGAATCACAGACNCTGGGAGGTTAAAGCTATAAAAAAAGCTATTTGATCTCATGCCCTGGGCTAGCAATCACAGAATCACAGACTCACAGAATGGTAGGGGTTGGAAGGGACTTTTGGAGATCATCTAGTCCAACCCTCCTGCAAATGCAGGTTCCCTAGAGGAGGTTGGACAGGAACGCATCCAGATGGGTTTTTAATGTCTCCAGATATCAACAATGACAGATGGGACATCTCCTCAGGGGCCTCATGGCTTGTGAGGGACAGCACATTGCAGAAGCTAGACATACTAGATCTTGGACACTCATTTGCTGCTAAGTCACAGCACATATCTACAGACTCGCAAGCCTGCCATAACTATGAAGGCTCATGGAGACAGAGATCCCTTGATGTTGCCTCTGTTTGTGGCTTTGAGGAAAACTCAAAGGTTGTGGGGAATGCAAGGGAATGCATGGATTTCTGTGCTCCTTGCTACTCAAAAATTGGAGGTACTGAGCCTCCTTTGGCTGGCACAGACATGCAACACTAGTAAATGCCCCGTGCTGCGTTCTTTCGCCAGAAACAAACCCTTCCTGCAGTCCAAAGAAATTTTGTCCAAGGGCCGACTGTAGGAATGAAACCAAACTTCCAGTAATTGCAAAGTGCCACAGCCAGTTCTCACGCCCGCTGTAGCAGGAGCACAGTGATTTAAGACGCCAGGCACAGCTCTGCCTGTGCAGGTGTTGGATCCTGGGCAGGGGAGGCAGGGGAGGGTTGGATCCTCTGCAGCTCCTGGCCAAGGAGATGCCTTGCAAGCAACGTTCATCCTTCCTCTCTCGCTCTTGCAAAAGATCAGCCAGCACCTGAGCCGAGCTGAGACTTGCCAAGGATTTGCGTTTTTTTCCCCCCTGTTGCCTGTGAAGCCTCTCACATTACCTGGGCAGGAATGATTACTGTACATGGGTGACTGCTTGGTCTTGCAGCATGGGTACAGGGCCAGCAGCTTTGTCCCCTGCCGAGCTCCGGCACCCGCGGCTGTCCCTGTGCAGGGGGCTGCTCGCGCTCAGGCACAGTGTGATGCTGACGCAGGAGATCAAGGGGGTGTGATCTGCCCTTGCTCGCAGCAAGGAACAGCATTGCTTTGACATATGGGCACTTTCTTTACCACCCTGAAGGGATGGTACTAAGCAAAGGTGTGGACAGGTACTTCTAGCCAAGGTTCCATAACGTTGCTATCCAGACTTTCAGCTGAGTTTTCCCTTGAATATCTTTAACAGTTTTATGACTGCAAGAGGGCTGTACAGGCAGGAATACAGCCAGTGGGCTGAGGGCAGTGGTTACTGCCTTCTCTGCTAAGCCTAAAGGAGAATCACCAAGAAGATGGAGCCATACTCTTTGCAGCAGTGCACAGCAAAGGCAACTGTGGAACATCGCAGTAAAGGAAATTCTGGCTAGACACAAAGGCAAAATAATTTGCCATGAGGATGGTGAAGCAGGGGAGAACAATGACAAGAGAAGCAGTCCAATTTTCCTCCCTGGGAGCTTTCAAAACCAGGGTGGATAAAGCCCTGATCAACCTGACCTGGCCCTGAAGGTAACCCAGCCTTGTACAGGAGTCTGGATGAGAGGTTTCTAGTGACCCCTTTCCACCCAGACTCGTCTATGTGTCTGCATTTTTTTCCTCCTGAAATTATGACTCACTGCAATAATTCCTCTCACAAGATCTTTCGGACTGGGAGAAAGGCTTGTTAGGAATGTTGATTTTTAAACTAGAAATGCCAGCTTGAACCAGATTTGCTTGTTTAGGAGAAGGAAGAAAATTTCTGAAATTTCCAAAATTACACAAAGTTCTTGGGGCCATTTCCATAGTATATACAAATTCAACATAACCCAGATGTCTTTAGTTTATTGTGAGTAGAGGTCTGGTCCCATGGATCTTTTCACAAGAGTACTTGCCTAGATTCTGTCCGAAACACACAAGCTTTCAGAAGTCCACCACCACAGTTGTCAATAGGCAGTTTGGTCCTGAATGAAGTATTTAAGGGAGTGATTTGCTTTGCCTTTTTGTTTTTTCTTCTTTTTTTCTTATTTCTTTTTTCTTCCCTCCTTTCAGATTTCTGAAGAAGTTTCTTAGCCTTGATTGTATTTCTATAAACACTTTATAAAAAAAACCCCAAACCTAAAAAACACCAACAACAAAAGAAAACCACTCCTTGCAAATATTGGATAATTGCAGTGACACCAAATGGGAGTGGACCAGTCAATATGCACAGGGTGAGGACTGCTGCATGGAGGGGCTGGGGCAGGGCGAGGAAGGGGCCAAGAGGGTCCCACGCACTTGCACAGGAGCAAAGGGGAGCCCTCCCCCTGGCAGGCAGAGCCCCGGCAGCGATGCCGGTGGGGCCCTGGCCTGAAGCGAGCATCACACAGACAGCACAGGGAGCTAATGCCGCCTCTGCCCTTGGGCATTTCCAAAGCTCAGCTGGATAAAGCCCTGAGCAACCTCATCTGATCTCATGTCTGACCTTGCTTGGAACAGGAGGTTGGTCTAGAGACCTCCCAAGGTCCCTTCCCCTCCCTGCTACTTCTGTTTTATTTTGTTTGTTCTCTTCTTTGCAAGTCTTTGGAGAGGAGTGTTACATAGATACAGAAGATATGTAAGCCTTATCTTCAGGCTGGGGTGGACATTTATCTTTTTCAAAGACCTTGTTCTTCCAATGCTTTGTCAGATGCTCACAAAGAACAATAAAATGAGAAAAAAAAAGCCTTCAAACTGTGGTGTCCTTCCTGATTCAAGTCTGGTTTGCTTTTGAATATCACTGTATTCCAGTACTCCTAGTTCACTGGATATCTGGAATCTGCTAGAAGCAATGGCCTACACAGACTGAATTCTACCCTGTTTCCAGAAATATGAAAAAAGTTCCATATATAAGAAAAAAAATCCATTTGCTTTTTCCTACAGAAGGTCTTTAAAAGCTGCATCTGGACCTCTGTAGCTTTTATGAGTAGTTCTTTTCTCCAAGAGAATAATATTACCTTCACCTTCCTATTTAAAATTAAAATTTCCCTTGCTTTGTTTCCCTTAGGATTTTATGCAGAAAATCCAACTTGTTATAAATCTACTCCTGTACACACAATTTTTTGCACAACCGCTAAAGACACAACAGCAAGTTGCTGGAGCTCTGCAAGTATTTTAAGCCTGTTTTCAGGAGGCCATCACATTATTATCATGGCCTCTGTCAAAGGGGTGATTGGGGAGTTTTCAGAGCTTTATTCAAAGAGGGAGGGAGAATATCCCAACCTGCTGTTATGGCAGCAGCTGCTCTTCCTATCTGAAAAGTAATAAGTAGCTCTTTTTTTGTTGTGGTTGGTTCAGGGTTTTTTTGTTTGTTTGTGTGTTGTATTGTGGTTTTTTTTGTTTTGTCTTTCTTTTTTTGTTTTGGTTTGGTTTGGTTTGGCTTGGTTTGGTTTGGTTTTTAAAGGGGTTTGTTTTGCATAGCTTAGAGGCTGAATTGGAGAAGAGTAAGAGGCCAGGGAGTGTTTCTGCCCAGCCATGGGGAGTATCTACGGTGCTACATCAGTTTCCCACGGGTACCTCACGCTCTGTCCCATGCACTGCCTCTCTGCTCCCAGCACCACCAAACCCATATCCTGCACAGCCTGGATGGAAGGGGCAAAACCATGGTTCTCCTCCAGGAATGCAGATACTTTGCAGCTACGAAGACCCAGTGACTTTGCCCTCTGATGCAGATGCTCAGAGCTGCCCATTCCCTCTTGTGAAATATTTAGCAACATTACCGTCAGTTCACTTGCCAGTGCACTGCCCTGGTTCAGTCCTCCTTAGTACTTTCTACAAGTCACAGCATTTACTTCTGAGATAAGTATGAGCCAGTCCCCAAGCAGCAAAACATGATCAAGCTAAAAGTGGATGCGCAGTTTGCATCAGAAGGAGGGAAAAATGGAAGTGACAGCCCAAAGCTAGAAATCTGGAAAAATCAGCTGGGAACTAGCTGAGCAAGCCAACGTCTGCTGTGCTGCCAGGCGCTGGAAATAACACTGCTGAAATAGACCCAGACCAGTGGATCAGCTGGTGTAAGATGGAAGCAGACAACGACTACAATAACAGGATGCACCACTGGCAGGCAAGCTGTTGAGCCAACACTTTTCAAAGGCGCAGCCACTGCAGTCTTGTCTTCATGTGCGGAAACAAAAAAGAAAAGGCCATTTAATGTGGAAGCATCAAAAATGCTGAGACAGCTCGCTCCCCCCTCTGCGGGAAGCAATAGCAGCAGTGCTGAGATGCTGGTGGGTCACAGGAATGTAGGAAGTCATGGGAAAGCCAGACAGGCAAAAACAAAATCACCCCTCCAAGCCTAGGCTCTTCCTATGTTAACAGCTCTCATACCGTGACTGGACATTGCTGCTGACTAGCACTGAATAGTTATTATATTATATATACGCTTTGGGACGTCATCCCGCCAGGAATACGAGAACATCTTCAGCCAGTGAGTTGGGTGTTGATGGCATACAGCTGTTACAAAGAATCACAGAATGGTCAGGGTTGGAAGGGACCTCTGGAGATCATCTAGTCCAACCCCCCTGCCAGAGCAGGGTCACCTACAGCAGGTTGCACAGGATGGCATCCAGGCGGGTTTTGAATGTCTCCAGAGTGGGAGACTCCACAACCTCTCTGGGCAGCCTGTGCCAGTGCTCTGCCACCCTCAAAGTAAAGAACTCCCTCCTCATGTTTAGGTGGAACTTCCTATGTTCAGGTTTGTGCCCGTTACCTCTTGTTCTATCACTGGGCACCACTGAAAAAAGACTGTTTCCATCCTCCTGGCACCCTCCCTTTAAGTATTTATAAGCATCGATACGATCCTCCCTCAGTTGCTCAAGGGCTGCTAAGCCACTGCCAACATTGCTGCCTGGCCATGCTTACGATTCTTACTTATTTTATTCTCACACAACATAATACTAAGAAGTGAAGGTTAAACAGCAGATCTGCTGACTCTTCCTTTCAGCCATTTCAATGAAATAGGAAGCCGCGGATTTTTTTCAGCTATTTACAGAGCTGAAAGCTCATAGCCTTCATAGATGCTCCATGAAGTAAATCCAATACTTGACATATTTTATGCTAATGCTTGGTCTGCTGACAGCTATCAGGTGATAATTTGTTAGCCTTGTAATATAAACAGCACTGAAAAGCCATCACAAGGCGTATTACAACTGCCTCAGCAATTATTTATTCTTTAAATCTCCATTATTTCTGCAGAGGGGAAGTTTTTATTTTAACTTGATTACTCAGTGGGTGCCTTAAGATTTGCCTGATCTCCATATTAATCTCAATTCTTAGAGGATTTAGATTTTTGTTATTCTAAATCTAACCTGGGGACAGCAGCTCTGGGGATAGGAACAGCTTCTTTGATTTTTGCTGGGAGTTTTGATTCTCTACTCGAGCCAACATGCAAGTTCGGCTGCTGGTTTAAAGCAAAACTTTGTCATGGGACTCTTAACAGCTTGTTCTAGCATAAGGAGTTACTTTCCAATTAGCACCCACAGACTTCAAGCTGTCCCGAACATGAGAGTCTTCCTCTTTTTCTCAGCGTATTTCTTTATCCCCACAAGACATGTGGTTGAATCACCTGACTGTCTGCAGACAGGAAAGGCTGTCCAAAATACAGTATGATGCAAGGATGCTCCTACTGGGACCAAGCTGCTGATCCTTAGATCTTTCTATGCTGGATGTAGGTTGGAAACCTGCTAGCAAAGGCAGGCCAGTTTTGGAGCGGTGGCTGCTGCCTCTTACATGACCATGGAATGTATAGCTCATAAATTTATAAGCACTGCTGTGCCCAGGTTGATCCTGAGCTCAAGCTATACTGCGTGAGCCACAGCTGCCTGGACATCTGCTGGGTTTTGATTGGGGCTGCTCCCTAAACTGACACTGAGCAAATGCTGCCCGGTGTTTTCTAGAATTTACCCCCACAGAGAGTGGAAATCAAGCCATTGATTTATTTTATGCTGGTTATCATTAAATTATTAATTTAGCAAGTAGTTGGATATTAAATACGGAAATGTTATTCTTGAGCTGTCTTGTCTACTCCTGAAGTTATGAGATTTGCTGTTCTGTTAATATCTCCTTGTTGATAAGAAGCCTTATGCTTTTCAATTCTACATGATAGAGACACTCTTGAGCTGCACCACCAGTAAGAGTTCCAGTTCTGCACAGGGTTTTTCCCTCTTCACTTGCACTTCAATTCTGCATTTTCTGCCAAAAGAAAATATCTGAACAACTTTCGGACAGAACGAAACAAATCAAGCTTGACGTCCTTACAATAAGGAATAATATCCATGGTTTAGGGAATGTGAATTTAGAATCACAGAAAAAATTTAACATTGTTTATTAAAACTGCAGAAAAAATGAGTGAAAGTGAAATCTGATTTGTTTGTTTTAAAATACATATTTATATGTAGGCTTGGGTGGCATATGTCTTCATTTGGCAAATCTTGTATTTAACTCAAGGCCTAGGTACAGGCTTTTAGAAATGGAAATGGGATTTGGTCCAGGTTTCATGTCTCTCTGTACTTAGTAATCAAAAATAATAAAATTGCAAAAAAATACTATCTAATGGATAAGAAGCATTTTCTTCCTGACACAATTGTTCCAAGAAATTATTTGATTTGAATGTGCACTTTTTTTCTATGAGTTCTGTGTCTTCCCGTTAACAGAGTAACAGAGGCAAGGTTTGGTCCTTTCTAATATAATATTTTAATAAGTAATATTTAGTTTCAGTAAGATGCAATGCAAAATAATGGTTTTTATTACCATTCCAGGAACTAATCAGGTTTGTGTTTGGGGTGCATGTATTTCCTTATGATTTAGCATTTTCACTCTCAGGAGGAATATGTTTAACAAAAGACGTAGGAAAATGTCAATACTGATCTTCCGAGAAACACTAGGTATAATTCATTGTTACCATTTGCCTGGAGAATAAAGTAAAATTCTTTCTCTTTTAAAATCTCTAGTAAATCTCCCTTATGAATCTCTCTGACAGCAGTAGTAACTATAACATTACACCAGCTAGTAACTGATATCCCACCTGTAGACTTTGTACCCATCTACTTGAATTAGTCCATCGTGAGGTTGATGTACAGCTGGAATATTTATTCCTGCTTATGACAAATATTCTCAATATTTGTTGGTACAAGTATTTCTGAATATAAAACATCAATATTTTTGAAGTCTTCAAAGGAGTGTAGAACACCTGACTAGTGAAATCATGTTTAGCGCAGCTTTGGACTATATAAACTGTCTCATGTTTGATGAGAAAATCTGAAAGATGATTTCCAGAGGATCAAAGCTCCTTTAGATGTTCCTCCCCCTAGTACAGGGAGCGGCTACAGCATCCTGTTAAATAGAAGCATTTTTCTGGTATCACTATGGGTGATTTGTGCAATAAGCTTAATTACTTATTTTTTCAAATGGGCATATAAATTTTATTGCGAGAATTACACAGTTTGTCCAGAGTTTTACAGAAGAAGCTAACCCAGGCTGTGCAGTGGCTTTATCAGATCAACAGTTTTCCAAGTCCTGTTCCTTTCAATGCTTTCCAGTTAATGGTTTAGCTTTCTGAATGCCTCTCTTCGGTCTTTCAGCTGCTGGACCTTTTAGAGGTGGATAATTACCACAGAAAGGTATTGGCCATTTCCAGCTCACCTATAGTCAAAATGGTCCAGCTCTGAATGAACAGTGTGATCCAGAAGCAGCAGCTGACGTCCAGTAAGGACCTTAAAAGTAATTTGCCCCAGGACTCAGCCTGCAGACAGGAGGTCCCAGTTCTCACCACTGTTTTTTTAAACCTAATTAAGGATCAGTTTATTCTTTTTACTGCACAAGACCTTTGAAGTCAGTAAAACAAGTATAGCTTTTCTTCAGTGTCCAGTAATTGTGTGAGCTGTACAGACCTCTCTGCCAAAGGATGATCTTTCACCAGAGCTAATTTTAAGGCCAAAGTGCCCCTTCACTATAGATGAACTCTAGCAATGGCTTCTGCAGTAATATTTTTTATTATATATCCTGGATTTCAGGAGAGCTGACTTTGGCCTTTTCAGGAATCTGCTTGGCAGAGTACCATGGGATAAAGCCGTGGAGGGAAGAGGGGCCCAAGAAAGCTGGCTAATATTCAAGGA
>RSEF01000031.1:35644211-35694820 GCA_003993805.1 Himantopus leucocephalus
GATCCCTCTGTAGAGCCTTCCTACCCTCCAGCAGATCAACACTGCCACCCAACTTGGTGTCCTCTGCAAGCACTCTTATCACTGCAATTAGTAGAAACCATAAATCTACAGTTTTTCATCCTCAAAGACACTAAACTCAGTTCAACTCTGATACTAGCTATGCTGTCTTCTGTCTATATCCATTTTACCACCGTTATATTCATATTTTCCTATTAGAATTCAAACAAATGCCAACAGCACTCTCATGTTGTCGCACTACAGTATTTGTTTTTTTGTGGGATATTTTTGTTTGTTTGTGGGAGTTTGTTTGTTTATCTGTTTGCTTTAAATTTTTAACGCATCACCTTCTGGGATCAGGAAATAATCTCTGAAAGTCTCATGACTGTGGAGAAAACCTCATGAAGATTGAACAATATTCAAGTGGTGGGGTTAGGTTTCAAGACACTTGCAAAAACCTCAATGTCTCACAAATTAATAGAAGACCCAACTCACAATTATCTGACATCAAGACTTCACTATCTCCACATGAAGGAAAACAAAGCAGCCCCCCAAAATACCCTTATGGTCATCACTTTGTTAGAAGACTATCTGGAGATCTCTACTTCGCCAGAAGTGGAATTTGTTTTAATCACCAGAGTGCACACAAGCCCTGCTCTCCCCTCCTCCCCACTCCAATTATTAGCAAAGATAAACCTGACGTGTTCAATTGCAGCATAAAGACTGCCAAGACCAGAATGTTGGCCACTCACAAAAAAGACAGGACAGTGATTAAAGATATATCACAGCACCTGATTTTTTTTATGTTAAGCCAAGCCTTCATTTTGATTTTTTAAACAGCTAACTAGAGTCAGGAATGCCCTCATTTTAGACTCACCTGGCCAATTTTTATCACATGCAACTTCTTTGAACTGTGCTTCCAGATAAAAAACAACAGGTTCCCCTCAAGCCCTGCAGATACTGACGAGCTGCTTTGCTTTTTCAGACACTGAAATAGAGGAAGAATTGGTAAGAGAAAATGAACAGAAACTAAATCAGTAATTTCATTTGCCACATGAAACCAACAGTTTTTACGGAAGGATGCTTGTTAGTGGCAAGGAATCCTAGATTTCCTACCTGGTTAGCAGTTACTCACCTCAGTGTACAGCAAGCATAGTAGGAAAGTGAGCAATGGAAAAATGTGATTTCAGATAGTTAAGGGTAGTGAACATCTTGAGTAATCTTAAAGAGAGTTCCATCTTTGAGAAAAAGCATGGAACCATCCTGATGGTATTAACAATCTGTGTAGGCAGATATGCTACAGTCCACCTACAGTCCTACACACAATTGCAATGAACACAGATGTATCTCTGTGCAAAGACTGTTCTTTTTCCCTCACGTAATTAAAAAAAAAAATAAAAAGCACAGAGTAGCTACTTTAATCAAGATTGCTAAGTGAGGAACATAAGGACACAGGTTAATTTAATCAAGCACTAGTCCTCACTAAGAAGCCTCAAGGTAGGGTTAGTTAGCATCTTTCGAGCATTTCCTTCCTCCTAACAGCATCTCTCTACTCTTCCCTGGATCACATCTGGCTACTTTCTTCTACCCCCTGTATTCAGCACTGAGCAGCAAAATGTCAGGTCCCACCAGCTGTTAAGGATGAAGACGACAGAACTAGCATCCCAGTTCTGTTCCTGTTTCCCTACAGCCACCAAATGAAGGTTGTACAAGTGCCAAAGATCATTCAGGAAAAGCAATGGAGACTGAATAAAAATCTTGTAATAGCTGTGGTTAAGTAGAGTGACAATAGTACCACTAAGCAACATGATGCAAATCAAGTACCTGGACACATGTTCATATCCAGGAGAAACTGCAGCCAGGGAAATGCAAAGATAGAATGAAAAGAAGTTTGAAAAATGTAGACTGAAGTCAGCACTCTTATTTATTATTTCAGGAGAAAGACCGACTTCTACGTTTAGTACCCTGGGTGTCAGCCTCTCTTCCACTACCTATTACAGAAACTTTAGTTGCAGTTTTTTGCCCTACTAATATTTTTTTATTCATACCCTCCATATCCAAAGCCCCATTGTGGTACCTCTTCCACAACTGCCTTCTGGCAATGGCTAAGCCAGCCAGCAACAACTTCCTAAGGAAAACTAGGGAAGATTCACCAACTGTAGGATTTATTTCTAAGCCCCTGTCCTATCATTTCTCCAAGAAAAGCACCACTCAAAACAGCATTCATCAGCATCTCAGCCTCAGGGAACTGCGTGTGCTTGGCTCAGCATTCCCTCCAGTTCCTTATTTTTAAGCCATTTGCCTTTACCTACCTTTCCTTTTTTTGTTCTCTGCCTTCACAATGTGTTTCCCTCTTCTTTGGGGGTTGGGGAGAAAGAAGGTGGCATTCAGTTTCTATAAAGGATAAGCTGACACCCAAATCCCAATGGGGAAAATAAGAAATAAAATGAAATGCATCACTAGAACAGCAGTCTGTCAGATGCGCAGATAAAGTATATGGGCAGGACCACAAAGCAATTAAAACTACCTGAATACTCTCCTGGTCTCCAGCTTTGTGTGTCTCTGGGGCTGTTCACCCTCTCCATAGGACTTGGGATTTTACGGATTTGTAGTGCACCCACACTCTCATTCCTCCCTCTGCTATGATGCTGAAGTTGTCCCTAAACAATTCTAGCACCGAAGTGCACCAGTTTTGCCACCCCTTCTGCTCAAAGCTGCAGTTCCCACCCCCCCTCCAAAAACCAGCTCGATCATGGCAATATCCTGGTCAGAGACCAACTGACCCACCTGTCTATACAACCCTGTGAGTACTAGCACCAGCAAGAGAGCAGCACAGCAACTCCTTAGACTACACTGCCACTAATAAATCAGTATAGGATGCTCTCGTTCTCCTTATAGCAAAGCTATTTCATATACACAATAATTTCCATTGCTTTTCCTCCACCTCCCCGATTATCCTAAACAGACTACAGTATATAACCCAAGGGAGAGTCCAGAACTGCACAGAGTACTCAAGTTTGGACGAAGCAAGGATTTATACACTGGCATGAAATGGTCTTTTATTCTGCACTTCATTCCTTACCTGATAATTTCTACCATTCTATTTGCTTTTGACTTTTGCTACACTTCAAACTGACTTTTCAGAGTATCACCCACAGTGACTCTCAGATGTTTTCTTCCCTGGATGTTGCAGAAAAACATAAAAATACCATTGCTTTTATATTCCTACTAATGCAACGTGCAACCAGAGCAGCTGAAAAATTACTGAAGCTAAGCCTGAAAGACACTCACTGTGCTATTGAGCACACTTGTCGTAACAATCCTGGCAACGAGTGGTTTAGAAGAGGAAGGCAGTACAGCAAACAAACAAATAAATCAGTAAAGCAGTTAACACAATAATTATTCACTGACACAAGTACAGAAAAAGTAACATACTTTCTAAAGTGACTAGATACAAATACTTTATTATAGAACAGGGAAGAAGAAAACTTTATTTTAACCTGTTATAAATTGCTTCTCAGTGTCATCAAGAGCAAATCTGATAAAAGAAAGAAGGTAAACACTTCCAAGTATCCATCATTTTTTAGGGTACAGAGTCAGCACAGGTATAAGCATTTACGGAAGCATTTTAGTTATTTGTCATTTAAGAAAACAAAGCTATTCTTGACTTCATAGTACAGAGACACTTGCCAAAGGCTTTTGGAAAATGGCGTAAGCTTTGCTCATTAAGTCTCCTTTATCTACAGTTTTATTACTTCTTTCAGAGAGCTATCAGGTTTCTCAAAATCCCCTCTAATCTGATCCTGTTATAGCTCCTGTGAAGAAACACTAAGTGAACAACACAGGTTTATCACCGAAAGTCAGGTCAAAACCTAGGTAATAACTTTTATGTGTCACACAAGTGTCAGGAGGGTTTAAATATTTTCTTTGGGTGCGGAGAAATCTTGTAAGTAGACCCAAGAGACGAGGACGGAAAAAGAAACCTCGAGAGGGGCAACAGTGCTCTCACGGTGCTCCCGAAGGAGGCGGCCAGTGCAGCTCCCATCAATCAGCCTACTGCTTGCGGGGTGCAAACCGCAGCTTCGCGGTGCCCCGAACCCCCGTTACCGCAGCACCGGCGCTCTGCAGCCCTCAAGAAGGTTCGCACCAACGTGCCCCAGGCTCTGCAGAGCCGGCGAGGGCCGAGGGCGCAGCGGCTGCCCCGGTGCAGGCGGCGCGGCGCCGGGTTAAAGGCTTCGTTCTCTCTGGCTTCCTCCCACGGAGCCCCCACTCCTCACGCAGCGGCCGCTCCCGCTCCCACAGCCGCAGGAGGGGAACCGGCGGCGGCCGCTTTGGCGTTCGGCGGCTCGCCGCAGGAGGGCCCTGCCCGGCCCGGCCGCACGCAGCTACGGGCGGGGGCGACAGCGCGGCCCTCCCTCCGCGACCTCCCGAGGCGACAGCACCGGCACCGGCACCGGCCCCACGCGCACGGCGCGTCAGCGCTCGCTCGCCCACTCACCCGCCGCGTCGCGTCGTTTCCGGCCCCGCCCCCGGCAGCGCGGCGCACGTGCGCCCGGCTCGCGCTCCGCCCGGCGGGCGGCCTGTGGCGGCGGCGGCGGCGGTCTGGCGGGGCTCCCGCCGGCGGCGTTGAGGCGTTCGGGCCCGCAGGGCGGCGGCAGCAGAAGGAGCGTCCCGGTACAACCGGGCGCGATCGCGGGCCGCCGGCTCGGGCAGCGGCGGTTCCTGCGGAGGCGCGGCCCCGAGCCGAGCCGGGCGGCCGTTCCGTCGGCAGCTGCTGCGGGCGGGGGGCAGGGCGCGGCGAGCGAGCCCCCCGGCGGCGGCGGCTCCGTCTCGTCCGAGGGCGCGTGAGGGTCCGCTTCGGCGTCCCGCCCGCCGGGCCCCGGTTCCCGCTCTGCCGACGCGCGGGTGCGCGCACCCCTNCCCGCCCCGCCCCCCCCCCCCCGGCGCGGCCCGCCGGCGCGCTGCCGGGCCGAGCGCTGCTGGAGCGGCCCCGGTACCGGGCGGCGCCGGCTCGTGGCTGTGACCCTCCGGTGCCGCTGTCGGCGGGCGCGGGCGCTGGAGGGCGGCGCCGTTCCCGGGAAAACCGGGAGGTGCGAGGCCGGGCATGGCGCGGCCCCGTGAGGGAGGCGGGGAATGTGCTGCAGGACCGCGTTTACCTGTTCTGTAATTACGGCCTCTTAAGGTACGCGGGCGTGGAGCGGCACGCCGGAAAAGCGCTGCGGCAGACGGAGAAGGCACGCGTGTTAGACACCCCCGCGTTCCCTACGAACGCTGCAGTGGTGAACGGTGGCTGGAACTTGGCAAATTCAACAGTGGCTCACGTACTTCGTGCCTGAAGAGAATGGAAGCACACTAAGGAGCTGATAGAAATTTTTAAGATGTCTTCTTTGTCTTTTTCTTTGTGTTTTATACATAGTCTTACATTACAGAAGGGGAGAATGATCTCAGATTATTTAATTTCAGAAACTGACATTCTCACTATTTCTGTTTGCTGGGTGGGGGGAGGAATCAATGATGAAGACAAGAAGTGGTACTCCAGAGTGGAGCAAGAATGAAACACTCACTGCTGTTCACGTCCAGCACGACAACAACGAGACAGCCCCATCAAGAGTTCTGGGTAAGAGCTGGTGGGCAGCCTAATTCACATCACTGCTAACAGTGCACTTTATTAACTTCTTGTAACTTTGCTCCTACTTTGTAATCCAAAATTGCGTCTTTCACTCAGTGTAAAAATAGACTTACTGCTTCAAAACGACACATTAGAAAGATGGTTCCAGGTGGAATGCTGGCAGCAGAGAAATTATGCGGCATTACCTTTGACATGGAGTATAAATACCCCATTCTGTATATCTGACATAGAAATCTGCCTTGTGTGTGACACTGTCGTACTGTTGCCTGATACTCAATTGCAACAGAGGCCAGTTACGTTCAGAGAGTAGGGAAAAACATGAGAACGCAGACACTGAGATAAAGTGTCATAGGAAACTACAGACTCTAAACCCACGTCCATGTGGTGTGGCACGGCTAGAATTGAACATGCCTTGAGTCAGGCGAGACCAGGTTACGGACAAGGCTCTTTCCAGCTCAGTTTCCTGCAATGAGGAAATGTCAGGTGCCAAACGTGTGCTAGAAAATATGACATGTTGGAGGTTAGGGGTATAACAGAGAGTTACAGTAGTAAGGTGATGCATTCTTATAGCAGTTCCATGTATTTGCAGCTCATAGAATAAAAAGAATCTCTGTAGTCACCTAATTGAATTATCTCAATAATGCGGAAAACAGACATGCCACATCCTGACACACTTGGCAACATGACATCTGGCAAGTTTTTCCAACTAACCCTTTGTTCAATTCAGTTGCTGTCACCTCTAAATTAATTTCCTGGATTCCACAAATTAGGAGGATGAGAGGACATGTGACATATGCTAAAAGCTTTGCAAAGATCCTACAGGGACAGTGGAACAGCCACATCAATCTAAAATCCAAGCTTGTTGCTGTACTGGTACCACCAGCCGTACGTAGTGCACATGTGTTCAGACTGGCTTTCATGGGCTGCCCCAGCATCAGAAGCAATGGAAGCAGCAGGTGCTTCCATGGAATTCTTTCCAAGCTAATAAACCATGCACACAATCAGAAAGTTAAATATGTGAAGTTACTCTGTAATCTGCATGTTTTAGATGGGTTGTGGTTTTGTTTTATTCTGGTTATCTCTATTGATATCCTGAATAATTACAAGATTTTCAGTTTATTTTTGCACTCACTCTTTAAGTTTGTAATGAGGAAGAGCAATAAAGCTGCTATGCACAATGTATGCACAAAAGCAAAAAATACATTTTGTTAAAGGTAGGTCAGATTTCTCTGGTTTTCTTGCCCATTGTTGATTCCACTGGAGTACTTGACATTAGATGGGGCAGATTTTTCCATCATCTGGAGAATTTAAGGTAAATAAGAAATCCTTTGCTTAAAAAATACACGGTCATCCAACAACTTAATGGAACAATTGAGCAGGTTCCCTGAGCCTGTGTGATGCAGTGGGGCAGACTAGATAATCAGAAGATCACCTTCAAACAATAAGCTTACGTTCCGGTCCCAGAGACTGAGCCAGAGGTAAGGTATTGCAGTAAGCTTCAGTCTCATAATACATCTACAAATTCTTCCTACAAGAATTGATTTTTTTTCCTTTAGGACTGTTCACAGCTCTCTCTGATGTGCCACCTAATCGTTATCAGTCCAGTTCCTATCTCACAAGAGAATGTTTCTTACCTAGGAAAACCCNAAAAAAAAAAAAAAAAAAAAAAAAAAGATCAGGAAGGAGGCTGTCTTGACAAACAACTAAAATTCAGTTATATTTCAGAGGATGGAACATTTACAATTACTTTGCTTTGTGTAACACTATCGCTAATGTGAACAGTGATTAAAACACAAACATTTCAATCGAAGACCTGTATTTGAAAAGACATAGAAAGATACAAGTCAAAAACTGTCACAGAGTAGCACGTAACAAGGCAGACATGTCTACTCATAAAATAATAATTCAGGCCTCCTGGGAGGGCTCCTGTATTTTAAATGTTCAGTGAGTTCCATGTAGAAAAATCAGGTGCTTCTCCAGAAGGTGACTGAACACAGCTCCAAAATGCTTGGATTGAACTTTGCTCCTCTCTCCATACTCTTTGGTTTAGAAAGCACTCGTGGTTTCTGGGAACATGGAATGTTCATTTTAACTTCCTCCTCCTTGTTCCTCATAAATGCAACATCTCTTGATCCCTCCATCTCTCAAGTATTTCACTGAAGTGAGGTTCGCAGACGGTGTGTACGGAGAATAGGGGCATTAGAGGACACAGCACAGAAGCTAGTCACATGGCTTAATCCAAGAACAAAAGGCACAGAGATATCATAGGCACAGTATGAGAACCTGAGGAGAAAAGTCTATGATCTGGATCACACTCCGAATGTATCCATTCACTTACTGTACTTTAAGTATAGGCCCTGTCTATATGACTTTTCAAAAGCAAAGAATACTAGACGTTATTAGAATCAACAAAAAATAGACAACCAGGTCACCTCTGTAACTTCTTTCCAAATTATGTGCCACTTTGAATGGGTAAAAGATGTCAAATGGGAGTTTCCAGTGGATTTGGGGCTGGCCTCGTGGAGGTTCTGGCCATTCCGTCATGTCAGTGAAGGTAACGACAGTTGTCAAAGGTACCGTGCTCGTGCTTAGGAACTGTTACAAGAAGGAAAGCACAAAGAGTTTAGCACGCTTAATACAAAAGATACGTTTCCTTGATTTGCTAATGGAGACCTGCTGTAGATGACTGGCAAGCAAGATGTCTTTAGGACAGTAGAAGTTAGGTGTTCCAGACATATTTTTTAGTGGAGTAACTCCTCTTTCCCCAAATCGATACCTAGCAGGTAAATCAAGGGCACAGGTCTGAGGGAAGATCAGTAGCTACTGCGCATTATGTTACAGATCTCCAGAATGGAAGCAGTGACTCTCCTATTTGGAGGAAAGACATATTGGCTAGTTGGTAATAAGAGCAGAAGCAAAGCTAGCTCTACTTTTCATAAAATTATATATTTTACATAAGATTACCTGGCCCTTTGAACAGGTGATTGCTGCCAGAAACAGACAGGACTGCCACAAGATTTGATCCTTTCAATAAAATATCAATAAAATAATCAGGGACCCAATACAACAATGAATTTTTTTCTCATGTTTTAGGATATTGTTTCAGAAAGGAGACAGATGGGTAGGTCAGTTGGTAAAGATGGAACAGGGGACTGAACTTACAAGGCCTCTGTTCCTTTCTGTTTCAACAGAATGCTGTAAGACAACTCATGCACTCGCTGCTTGAGCTATGTGGACGCTGAGCAGTTGCAAGTAGTATTTCCCCTTCACTCCTGATGGATATAAGTTCTCCTATCAATGAGTAAACAGTAGGCACAATCGCCTTAGTCAACATTAAGTCTCAAAATGATTCTGGCTTTGTGTCTGGACCTTCAAAATCTGCCTTAAAATCAGAGAGATTAGTGGGGAAAAAAACCCCATACACAACCCCTCAACAGCTGGGTGAAGGCAGCCACAAGCGACTTCCAGCATGCTCCTGTATAGCTCTACATCATTGAAGACTGTCTTGTATTTTCAGGAAGTCCAAGGACAACTGTGACCAGATATTGTGGATGGGTGTAGGAAACGGGATGTCTTTCCTGCGTTCTGTGTTCTCCGGTCAGTCACTAAGTTACTAACTCTCCAGTGACTGTGTGGTCTAAAGGAAAATGTTTTCTCGAAAGAATGGAGAGTTCTCAGAATCACAGAATGGTCCCTGGACTTGCCCTTGTTGAATTTCATTAGGTTCCTCTCTGCCCAACTCTCCAGCCTGTCCAGGTCACGCTGAATGGCAGCGCAGCTTTCTGGCGTGTCAGCCACCCCTCCCAGTGTTGTGTCATCAGCAAACTTGCTGATGGTACACTCTATCCCTTTACCCAGGTCACTGATGAATACATTGAACAGGACTGGACCCAGTACTGACCCCTGAGGAACACCACCTGTTACTGACCTCCAACTCGACTCTGCGCCACAACCCTCTGAGCTCTACCTGTCAGCCACTGTTCAATCCATCCCACTGTCCGTTCATCTAACCCACACTGCCTAAGGCTGCCTGTGAGGATGAATCTGTAAGCTAAAACTGGCAAGTGACATAATTTACAAGTAAAGCAATATACAGCAGGCATTGGTCATCTCACTGGTATGCTTACAAATGGCTGCAATTCTTAACTGCTGGATATGGTACCAACTGGTACCTTTGCCACAATCTCTTTACTAACAACCCTAATTTGCGGATTGCCACTGATGAAGTTGGTACTGTTTTAATAGTGTGTTTTTTTCTTGCTGCCAGAAACTTGCTTTCTTATCATTTGCTTTGCAATATACCTTACAGCTCTAAAGTAATTAGCATCAGTTGCTCAAGCAGATGATATCTGAATCTCACAGTTCTTGACTGGCTAATCCTTACTGAGGGATACGCACCCTGTATTTTTTCTAGGAATGCAAGTCTCCCTCCTCAAACAGAAGTTTTGTTAGTGGAGCCACGTAACAGCTCAGATTTAAAAAATATCTTTGTGGGGCAGGGGTGTCCGTTTGCCTCAGGGCAACATGCGTTTGTTTTACACGGCGAACGTTTTCCTATCGTGTTCTTTTCACGTATGTTGCAAGAAGGGAGGACAAAGAGGTACCATGAGTTACATGCAAACAAGCGATGTAAAATCTCATTTAGGCAGAGTCTGAAGTTCAAAGAGTAATAACAGATCAGACAGACGCTTGCCATGTCATATCTCGCTTCCACAAGAACACGGTGGGCAGGTGTCAACTGCTCCCCCTAAAGCCCTTGCAGAGAAGTATAAGCCTTGAAATACACGTGGTGCCCAAAAAGACTTTGTGATGTCAGGAATCCAGCCTTGCACCAAAATGGGATCCACTGACACATGCTTGAAAAAGACTATTGTCCTTTGCGGACCTGTTAGCTCTACCTTCCTGCTGACATTATCGAATAGTTTGAGTTGGAAGGAACCTTTAAAGTCCATCTAGTCCAAGCTCCCTGCAAAGAGCAGGGACATCTTCCACTAGATCAGGTTGCTCAGAGCCCTGTCCAACCTGACCTTGAATGCTTCCATCATGTAATCTTCTCTTAGAAACCTGCTTTCTGGCTGAGAGCGTTTCCCCCTAATTCTTCACATCTGCTGCCATCAGCATTAGCCTCTTCCTCAGCTACCTGTTGGTAATTTCAGAAGCCCTAGACAAATAGAAATACCGTCTTGCACAGATTATCAGCATGCTGTAGAGTCTGTGAAATATAAATCAACTCAAATTCCATATGAAGGCTTTAAGAGACAACTAGATAAACATGTAGTTATTGAATGTTTGTAACTACAACTTTATACCGAGCGTAATTAAAAGTTTAAAGTTTGAGGCCTGAAGTGGCAGAAGGTGGTTTGGGGTTGGAAAGAAGGTACCTCTTCCAGTTGTACAAATGATTAAGGACAGTACTGATAAGACCATAAAACCACCTTCCTCTATGGAGCTGTTAAATACAAACTCTTGCCATCGCAGCCATACCACTGCTAAAGTTCACTACATCTCAACTCAGTACTATCAAGACCATTTGATTCCTTGGTTCTTAAATAACCTGTGAATCCCATTTAATTACCTCTGTGTGTGAGGGAGGGGTTTTAAATTCCATACCTTCAGGGGGTGACACCGAAAAAAGTACCGTGCACCCAGTATTTGAGCTTGTGGGTTGGACAGGAGGCCCACGTTAGTCCATAGTATCTGTATCTCCAGGGTCACAGGAACCATGCAACAGGAAGTGCAATTCACAGCCTGAAAAAAAAAAAAAAAAATATACAAACATCTTAATATAGTATATTAAAAGTGAAAAAGGACCACTATGGTCAAAGTCTAATGTTTTGGATAGCATAGGTCACTGAACCTGCATCAGTCACTTCAACGCTAACCCCATAACTTCTGGTAAGGTCAACCACCAATTTTAGAGCTATATACATCTCATTGTTATCTCCTTTCCAAACAGAATTTGTCTCAGCTCTACAACTTGGATTTTGCATTCTATTAGGCCATCTCCTGACAGATGAGTAATCATTAAAACAGAATTTCCCTCCTCCATAACTGCTTGTATCGCAGAGTTTTACCCTTATTACGTATATTATAAATATATTATAAATATCCCTAGAAACTGGAAAATCAGAAAGGATGATAATAAAAGCATCAAATTAATAGGTAGTAACCAGGTAATATTAGGTCTAGAAGGCTGTCAAAACCCTAGGTAATACAACGCTGGATTCAGTATTAAACTCTTTTTGCCCATTTAAGTAGCAGGAACAGGATTCAAGAGATATTAAATCTCTCAGTTTTTTTTTTTTTTGTTGTTTAGTAAATATCCTAATAATATGAACTATAATAAGAATGACTGCTTACAGGCATTAAGACTCCTGAGTCAGTGGATCATCCCACAAAGAAAGTAAGTCCAAATGAACAGGCTGGTTGTTCTTCTCCCACGCCCACATTTCCCCACGGCAATACAAAGACATGAAAGGAAAAATACTCACAGCTGGTCTTTTTGCATTCATATTACCTGCACACTGCAGTTCTGAATCAGAATGGGTGTCCACTCTTCTGCCTGGGTTGAATGAGCACTGCCAGTTATAGCAACGTCCTCTGCTCTGTTCATCCCCTGAAGAGCCTTGTATAACTTCTGCTGGATGTAACTACAGTTACTTTCTTCCAGTGTTGGGGATAGGCTGAAAATGAGAAAATAACAGCTTTGACAAAGTGATTTCCAGGACAGAAAAAACCCGCTATCAATGTCCTTCCTTCATAATGAGTATTTCTTCTGCTCTTGTAATGAGCGAACAGAATTACTACAGAAATATTGGTATTAAATGGACGCAGTTTCAATCCTCTCTGCAATGAGAGGGGAGAAGAAGAACATGGGAGGGTAACATATGATAAGGAAAACTGATGGCTCTTTAGCCATCTTTCACATCAGTGGTAATATACTTGCCCTGTCACCAACAAAAGAATGACCCATATCATCAAAACAATTGCTTTTTAAGGTTCCATTATAATTTACTCCTCAAATACAAACTCAACCCTTGCCCAAGACATGTTGCCAGACTACAGCCTCAAAATGTCCCAGAAGACCTTCACAATGTTCAATTTGTTCTAAAGGTCCACCATCTCTGATAATTAATTCCTCTTAGAAGTATATGAAAGATCTGTAGAGATCCATTGGGGACCTCAGGGGAGGACCTAGGCTCCACAGAAGTGTATAAGGGACTACAGAAAGATGTGCTAAGCAAGTCCACACCTTCCAAATGTGTCAGGAAGGGTGACTGCAGGGTGTGTTCTTACCTGAGCTTGCAGCCTGTCCTCATATTTCTTCCAAATTGTACTGTGTGTCTGAGGAACTGTGAGCAACTTCCATCACCTTTGCTCCGTAAAATGCTCATCTGACAGACTGCATGTCAAGAAGCCAAACAAAAGCATAAACAGACAATATAGGACACCCAACTTGTATTTAACAATCTTCTCACCCCGCATTCCTCCTTATCCCTGTCACAGGACTACAATTCAATCGTGACCAAAAGGCCTGCTGATGGCTGCAATGTAATACTGAGGTATGCCCTCACAGGTAAAGGCAGAATCTCTGAAGTCCAGAGAGTAGAGTATCAGAAGTCAATAAACCCAGTGATGAATAAAACTCGATAGCAGAAAAAGGATACATGCTGCATGACACCACTGTTTGCAATCAACAGTGGTGCTCCAGTGATATAGCCAGGGTTTCCACTTCTAGGCAACATGTGAGAAAGAGTCCTGGTCTACAAAGAGGCAAAGAGAAGACAGAAAGGAAGAGGAAAACATTAGCACCAATAAGATCCATTCATCTCAGAAGATCAAATTCACATTCTCAAAAATGGAAATGTAACACATTTTTTGAATGACTGAATATTACGCACCACTAAAACCTCCATTATTTGTTTCCAAATTCTCTTTTTTACCCAGCAAGTTCATCTGCAGGCCAGGAGGTAAAAAACTAAATGTCAGTACCCTGAAATGTGGATACTACCAGAACGGTTCTTGAGACAACACATTCCTATTGCTCAGCATTTGTCTCTAAGGAAATGAACATATCAGTCTGGGCGATTCTACAGATGATCTCCAGAACAAACCCTGCCTTGACCCCGATTCCGAGTGGCAGATTCCACTTCTAAATCGTTTTATGGGGAGAGCCTCTGGGATAACTTCAGTAAGGTTGCACTGCACACTTATCAGCCCCTCAGATCACCACTTATTCCACTTTACATAGCCTCTATGGGACAAGGCTTTATGAACTTCAACACACCTTAGTACTTCCCAGATTTCCACCCCCTCCATAGTAACTCTTTTTCCTGCTGCATGGGCAAAGTTAAATAAGTACCTGGAATAAGTTTAGCAACTTTGTTCACAAACACTGAACACCTCAGATACAGCACCAGCTCCAACCCTTTCCTTCACAAAACCTTGCTGGTGACCCTGATCTCATTGTCTCCCCTTCTCCCCCTACCAAAAAAACCCCAACCCAAACCGAATCAAAACAACAGCAAAAAATAGTCAGAAAAAAAATAATCACCGCCTTCAAAATTGTGCAGTGCAAGACTACATGCTTGCACTGAGTCTGGATTTTTCTACTAATGGTCTGCTTGAGCCCAGAGCAGTGTCCCCTCCTTCTTTTGACCATCATCTATGTCACAGGGTACTACCATACCACAGTGACACTGCTCTAATCTTTTCACATCTCATCTGTACAAAACTGTGTCATGAACTACAGCCTACAAGCTTGGTAAGAGCCCAGGGAGGATGGGGACACTGACCCAGAAGTGCAAAGTGAAGCGCTGCTGCAGAGAGGATCCTGAGTTCCCGGAGATGTTGCTCACTTTGAACCGGACAGAAACACTCTGAATTCCATGTGTGCCACTGAATTCTATCTCATATATCACCTGAAAATCCAATTCAGAGAAGAATCGGAGTCAGGTAATAGGGCAATGACTTTAATCTAGTGCTGAGCTGCCCAAAGGAAAGAAGACTCAGATACCTCGGAAACAACATTCTTACACATGTTGTCTTTCATGTGGGGAGCTCCAGGTGGGGCGACTGCGGTGACCTTTACCTGCAGACAGTAAGCATATTATCAATTAGCAACTGTTTAAAAGGAGCGTGCCTTTCTTACTCTTTTCCACTGCTTTTCCATCCAAGTCAGATTTACGTTCCTGCTGTAGCTGTGACCTGTGGACACACCACTCTGCTCCAGTTGCCAAATTTTTTCTAAGAAAACAAGCTACCTCCCTGACTCCAGCCCTGTCTATGCCCATTCACATACACATCTATGCCCATAAGTACATCTTCCCTTAAATCCCTATTTTTTTTCTATAATGTCACGCTTTTGTCAAAAAAATCTTGTCTCAGACACAGAACATTCCCATTCCTTAAAGTTCCCAAACCATAGGTATTACTATGAACGCCTAAGATTCCAGATATCTTATTTCAGAAGCAGATACTATTTTTATTGGCAATACAGACTGACCTTCATGGACTGCACAATGGTGTCATTGATTGGGACCTGGGAAAAAAAAAAAACCAAACCAACATACAACACCAAAAAACCAAGGGATTTTCTGGGTTTGCAAGTGCCTAAAGTCATGAAACCATCACTAAATAGAGCCTACATATTATATTGACAAAAATTACTTTGTTTATTCCAGATTTGTAAAACTTGTCATCAATTTGTGATCTAGAAATCACAGACATAATCCACAGAAAGCATTTTTAGAACATCAGAAGACAAATTTTATTCTTGGCCCTGCTAAATGACCTGCAGAATGCAGATACTTCAAAGTATAGGCATCCTTGATCCATTCCTGGAGCGCCCCCTTCTGGAATCAAGTAATTACTTCAGCTTCCATTTAAGGAAAAATTAAATTTTGCCCAGAGTGACAAAGAAAGTCCTGAAAACATGAGTTAAATTTGATCAATAGAAGACTCTCTACTACAGTTATGCAGATTTAAATTTCCAATATAAGTGTAAATGGAGTCATTAGCCTTAATAAAGTGTTAATATTTACACCGACGTTTTATCTTGAACACCAGAGAAACTCTAGAAGGTGAGAGGAGATATTTTCATGTTAACATTCAGTAACACCAGCATGATGAACCCAGAACAGTAAATTGGTTATTTTGGAATTATTGTCAGGATAAATAATGGAGAAATTGATATGGAATTCAATTTATGAATGTAAATAAAGCTAATATTGATAACTGGCCATCAGTATGATTTTAGAGATAATATATTATGTAAAACAAATCCTTACTAAGAACATGCATTGCTTGGTTGATCAAGTTGATGGGACAGATACGTATACTTTGATACTGTTTAAAATATGAGAGACTTCTAGTTAAACCATAAAAACTACGAAGTATGTGTTAAATGCATTAAGAATTTGCTAATAACTGAAATT
This sequence comes from Himantopus leucocephalus, assembly GCA_003993805.1. NCBI lineage: Eukaryota > Metazoa > Chordata > Aves > Charadriiformes > Recurvirostridae > Himantopus > Himantopus leucocephalus. Next base: position 35,660,274 of record RSEF01000031.1, read on the forward strand.
TACTGGAAAGTAGTTTCAGTTGAGGGATTATCAACAACCATGACATTTTTAACAGGATTTCCAGCAAGAAGGCCTTCACAATGGGGAGATCAGGGATGACAGACCAGATGACCTTTAGTTTTCCAGTTAGCTGAAGTTGCAACGTAAAGTCAAGCAAATAAGATGTTGAGCAAAAGGAAGAAATATGACATGCACCTTTAGCACGGTGAAGTCACGGTAGTAGGAGGCAGCATCTAGGGCAGGGTCCGTAATGCAGCTCTTGCTCAAGTTGGCAAAAATCCGAGTACAGCTTGTGCTTTTACTGTCCAGGAAGCCTGAGTTAAGACGGGACAACAGATAAAACAGAAGCAAACCTCCCTAAGAAATTCTTCCCCCTTTACTAACCAGCAGAGTTGCCATCAACACAAAGTCCACTGGCTCCCATTTTGACAGGCTGTCTAAGCGTGCTCAGTACAGACGATGAATCAAAGTAGATTAGGATTGGATCGCCAGCCTGAAAAGACAATTTGGAGAAATCACAATGTGACGGTGGAATACTAAGGCCATGTGCAAGGTGATGACTTCATCAGGGCACAGACGCAAATTTATGCTTCTCCTTAGTGTACACCCAGTTTTGTCTAAAAGGTTATCCAAACTTTTAAATACAAGAAAACTAGTGAGAAAATTTTTACACAATAAGGAATGAAAAGAACTGAGAGATAATATGGACTATAGGTAGAAAACCAAGAATCTTTCAACCTCTTCTCGTTCGATCTCATTACAGACAGCTTTAGTAAAAACGTATCTGCAAACTGTTTGCTATTTTATTTCAACTCACCCTGTAAAAGGCAGAGAATGATGGCTGGACTTGTGATGGTGCTAAGAAAGACTGTCTGCCATACTTGTCTAAGAACTTCAAAAAATCAGATTCTTTGATATCCTGCGGCTGTTGGAAGTAGTTCAGCTTTGCTAAAGGTTGAAAACAGGAAAAAAAATCCGCCAATATCAAATTACTAGAAAAGACAGATCTAAGTAAATATTGTGCCAATATTTTTAAAAGGAACAACTATGAACAGGATGATATCATGAGTACTAGTTTGTACTGTTTCATGGGAAACAGGTGTTAACACACAAATGTGACTTTCCAAAAAGCATGAAAACTGCTGAAGACAACTATCTTAATATGTGTTCTGATTTCTGTAAGATGCCCAAATTAGACACACATCACATTTTAATGACAAAACACTACCAATATGTGAGTTCACTAAAAGCTACATGAAATGGATTCAAAATAATTAAGGTTGGTAAAACTCAAAGTCAGTATGAAAAGGGAATAGGCATTCTAAAAAACCCAAACTTTCTATTGGTATCCCACAGTGATGCGCTCCTGACCCAGCGGTATTCAGTATGGTTACAATGTTATAACAGATTAAATTACTACTATTAAAACACTAAGTTATAACATAGCAAATTATTAAGGACATACTATGTAGACTCATCCTAATGGACTTATTAGAACAATAAACTTTTTAATACATGCGAATACAATGTCTTACAAGGTTTGAGGACTACAGATCACACTGACAACAAGAGTGAGTAGCAGTATCCTCAATTACAGCAGTACCAAAAAGAATTGAGGTAGTCTAGTAGGTGTGGGAGGGAAGGGGGAAAAGAACTTAAGCTCTCAATGTAATTCTGCTGTTCAAGGGCAGAGCAGATCCTCAGATGTACAGAGCAGCAAGCAGAAATAAAAGCGTTTCAATACGCAAATACAGCATTAGTCAAGGAGTCAACTAAATCCTTTAAGGAGATAAAGACCGAAGGAGTATTAAGCTCCTACAAGGTTCACAAACATAGGTGCCCAGAGCAGCTTTCTTATTATTCACTTGAGGGTATACTCTTCAGAATGAAAAAGAAAACATTGGTAGTTGTGCTACTCACAACCGTTTCTTTTCTTTGGAATGCAGTTCTTTATGTGCTCTATTATCATAGCTGAATATTTGCTAACACAGATTAAAACATTACATAATGCAAAATATACCTGAAAACTGGAAGGAAAGGCCTTCTGCAGCAAAACTCAAGATATTCAAACTGCTTAAGTTTTCAGAGAAAAGACATATATAACTTGTTCATAGTGTAGTTTGCTCAAGAAAGTATGCTAGCTACTAAAGGCTATTTAATCTCATAGAAAAAGGCAAAAAAGAATTTCAGACAATTTAATTTGTCTGAAACCAGACAAACATTTAAAAAAAAACCACAACAAAACAGGAGTCAGGCTCATGGATTCTTGTAACTTTAAAATGCACTCATGCTAGTTCTTCCACTGATTAAGAAGCTGAAATAGCAGCAATATTCTCCTAGCACCTGCAAAGACTAAAGACAAAGTTGTTATCTTGAGGAGCTAGTATGTGAAACAGTAATGCTTTTAAAAGTACTTTAAGTATTTTGAAAGTATCCAGTATTTCCAACTGTGCCCAAAAAATGATCTCTTACTCTTAATGACTTAATTGCCAATTGGATGAGCAAGACTGCCCGACTCAGCCAAACGATCATTAGACAGAAGGACCTGTTAGGGATGTGGTGAGCAGTCCATGTGAAACTCCACCCTTAGCACAAGACAGTGAAAAGGCAGTATTGGGAAAAATTGCAAAAGGAAGAAAGGGTCACAGAGGGCACAAAAGAAAGAGAACATTGGGTGTCATGAGCTATCAAGGTTAGAGGAACGCCAGAGTTGTGAACAGCTGTCAGATGGAGAACAATGGTATGAAACAGTAGAAAAATAAAGCAATTGAAAGATGGCAATAGTCAGAAAAATAGGCAAGAAAGATGACTGGGTGAAGCAAAGGCTGTTTTACACTTCAGGAAAGGCAGCTGAAATAGAGTACTACAGTCAAGAAACAATGAGGACAGCCAGAGAAAGAGCCATTCAGTGACAAGCAGAGGAAGAAAAAAACCTGCATCTTTTAGAAGTATCATAAAGAAGTATTAGTAAAACTCAAACACTGCTCTGGTATCTGCTAGCAATGGTTTCAATGAGGTGAAGTCCACTTGTGCATGACAATCTCTTTGTTACTGGCCACGATAATTCATTAGGTTCAGAGCCTGTTCCCGCTTGGCCCTTCCCAGGAGGCACTCTGGAGCTGGCTTGATTATATTTCTGGCAGTGGTATCTCACATCACCATCCATCCTGGAAAGCCTTCTTCCACAATCAGTTGGTGAGAACATATGTGTTTCTTTATTTCCTTGGGGAAGGCCAACGAGAAGGCTGTTTCTACCAGAAAACTTTATCATCCTTCAGGTGATCCCAAATAAAGTCTTTCCCAGATGTTCTTGCAACAACAAGCACAGAAAAGTGGAAGGCCATGTGAGCAGTGAATTCTGTTGTTCCCAGGTGTGCTACACCTAACACACATGTGCAATCAAACGCCTAGGGCTTGTTCAGTGGGCCTAATCATGTGACAGATATGGGGCCCAGATATTAAATGGCCAGAAAAATCTGGTGCCATCAATCTGGACGCAGGTGATCCTTCCTTTGGATGAGATTACAAATTCAGAATCCTTCTAATCCTATTTTTAAGATACTATGGGTGGTGTAGGAAAAGGATAAAATTTAGCTGCTTCCAAGTTACAGGCTGGAATACCCAGGCGCCTAATGGCACTTTCAGCTGTGGTTAAACCCTCATTGAAATTCATCTTTACTCTGAGACCTACTGAAAATTGGAATGGGTGAAGTTCTAGCACTACTACTTATCGTACTATGAGGCTCTCATTGTTTTTTTCCTGTTCCCTGTATGCAAAACATTCAGGCAACACCTGTGAAAAAATGAAAGCAGGACTAGACAATAGGAAGCTAACCCTGTTTTGACTAGTTGTTGGGCCAGTTAACCTCCTGAGCCCCTCCCAACCTAAAACGTTCTATGATTTAGGTGAGAAGTAGATGGGACTGTGGGTCAAAACTCCCAGGCAAAAGACTCAAAAGAGAAAATGGTAAGTGTTCAAATGTGAGATCCTCGTGAATTGCAATGAATGCCAGAGAGTTGGACATCAAATCGGTCAAATGAAGTACAACATGGAAAGTAGAAAGAGAAAAAAGTGTTAATGGCATAACATATGAGGGCATATGATTACTGGAGAAAAATCACGTATGAAAATAAGCATATGAAATAAAGAAGCCAAGATATAAGAAATCACTTTCTGAAAAGGGCAATAGTGGTATACTTCAAACACTCACCCTTGTTTGCTGCTCTAAGTGTAGCACTAAGGAAGGTATCTCAGACACAGAAGCAATTGATAAAGGCTGATTTGTGTTTAGCCAGAGACCCGACCCTTAAACTGAGTGCAGTGACCTTTTTTTGTTTTGTCTTTGGTGATGGGACCCTGATTCACTCTGGTCTCTCTGGAACTATAACAACCCAAATAATTAGTAACAATTATAAGGTGCATGTTTAAAAAAAAAGATTCCCTGAGCAGAAGCAATCTATGAATGAAATGTGCGGGAAGAAAGGTTACTTACAGTCATCCAGCCGCACACAGAACAGATCGTGCCCACCAGGGACAGCAACGGTATCAGTGGGATAAGGGGTGTTACTTCTGAACATGAGTGACTTTTCCACGCACACTTGACTCACAGACCTGCAAAGACAAGTCGTCGTCCGTCCTCCCCCCAAACTGTTAAAGAGGCTATTCTTGCCTAATTTCATATTTTACTAAATGCCAGCAGCAGAACACAGTATTACTTTTCATCAGCTTACATGAGTTATCATACAATTCGCATTGATAATCAATTACAGAAAGCCTCTCTTGTCATTGTAGTAACTTTGTGGATACTCTCTCTTTGTATATTTAGAAATCACTCTGAAATTCCCTGGCACAAAAAGTGGTAAAGAAATTCAACGTCTGCCTATGACAGGTCCTCTCAGTCCTCCTCACAACCGCCACCTGCAAAGACAGGCTTCACCCGCATCGTTCACTCTCCCCATAGCTGAAACTGCCGCCCTCGCTGGCAGCACCTCGCAGTCTACACCCGCTTCGCTGTCTCCCAATCGCACATTAGAGTTCTTTTTTCCCGGTTCCCACCACCCCCAGCCTCACCAGGGCCCCCAGGCCCCGCCCTACCCGGGCCATCACAACTCCGGCCCGTCCCCTGCCCACCTGCTGCCGCCGGAGAGGCGGGACGAGCCGCTGGGCCCGCGCAGGCCGCGGGCGGCGGGCGACGAGCGGCGGGCGGGACCGGCCGCCCGCGGGGCGCGGCGGCGGGGCGGACGAGCGGGGCCGCGGCGGCGGGGCCCGGCGGCGGAGAGCCGGGCGCCGGCCCGGGCCGCGGGGGCTCGGTGCGAGGCCGCCTCCTCGCCTCGGGGAGCGGCACTATGCGCCGCCCCCGCGGCGAGCTCGGCGGCGGGTCCGAGCGGGGTGCCGGGGGCGGCGGCGGCGGCCAGCCGCGCCAGCAGCAGGGCCAGCAGGAGCCCCCGGGCCCCGCGCATGGCGTCACCGCGTCGCTAAGGAACGCGGCCCGCCGGCGAGCGCGCGGGCGCAGCGCATGCGCGGGGCCGGCCGGCTGGGGGCCGGCGGAAGGGCCTGAGGCCGCGGCGCCCGCTGGGAAGGGCGGGGCCCCGCGGGGAGGGGCGGGGTCCGGCGGGAGGCGCTGCCGCTCCCGGAGCTGGGCGGGCGCGGCCGGGGAACTCAGCCCCATCCCCGAGCCCCGGAGACGCGGCCTCTGTTTCTCCTGGCGCTCGCTATGGAGAGGCCGGCAGCGAAAGCAGCTCGCCGTGGCACCCGGCGGCGCTAACGTTGCCGTCGGCTCCGCCGGGCCGAGGATTTGCCCCACGGAATCCGGCGGTTGATGTCGGGTGTTCCGGGCCCAGGAGGAGCCCCTCGCCAGGGGCTCGCTGCAGGGCCGGGCGGGCGCGGGGTGGTTTGCCCCGGGCCGCGGTGTCTCCCGGAGACGGGCCGAGCCCGCTCCCGCCCCGGGCTGCCGGCGGCTCCGCGCCCCCCCCCCTCCCCCGCACCGGCTGAGGGACGGTGGCGCGGAGCGGCCGCTGGACTCGCCCCCGCTGTCGGGAGGCGCGATGCGGAACGGGGCGGTGCTGGCAGCGCCCTGCGGCGCGGAGCGGCGGCACTGCTCACTGTGCGCCTCGCGTTTGGAAGGTGTTGTTCCGTAGCAAATCTTGGTATGTTATGTCTCTGGTGGAATTAAATATTCCGCCATAGTTACACAGTGCTTAATTTGTTGGGCTTTGTTTTTCTAAGGTAGCATGATTAAAAGAGTTAATTTCGGGTAACTGTAGATACTAATATGTTAAAAGATACTAGAAATTATCAAATGTATTCACGTTGTGGCATAATTGCCTTAGAGCAGTTCTGTGTAATGTTCAACATAAGATCTCCTATTTGCTATCATTTACGTGATGTAAATGAAGTCACCAAGTAATCACTTTTTGCAGTGCATCATTTGGTCTGCAGAGCTGCCTACAGAGACACACCGTATTTCAGCAATTCTAGAATTTCATTTCAGGCATTTCCGTATGGTTGTTCAGATGGGAGAAGGATTCTTAATTTTGATATCGTGAACATTCTTTTGAAATAAATGCCAGAGCTTAGTTAAAAGCACACACAGCTAACTCCTGGTAGAGTTTGGCTTGTAAAGTTACATTTTTTAATTTAAAATATTCTTGGAGGTCCTTTTTGTGAGTTTCTTTTTCATACAATTATTTAGTTAAAGTCGTAAACTCACTGGCACAATGTAATATTGATAACAAAAGTCTGCATGTGTTCAAAGAGTCAAACAAGGCAAATTCACGACAAAGCATGTAACAGATTACTAAAAACACAGGTACTGTCCCAGTGCCAGATGCTCAAGGTTGCTGGTCATGACCTGTTGGAAGCTTAGGGGATTCCTTACTGAGGAAATACCGCAATACCCTGTTCTAAATTCTTATTTAGCCTTCTGCTGTTCATCTCTGTCAAAGGAAAGCCAACTGGCTAGAGCTTTGATCTGATCTACTTACGTTCTTATGCTGTTCAGTAAGTACTAGATTTTCATTAGGAGCAGAGATGGAGAAGAGATACGTTAAGCTGTTATTTTTTGGCAATACGTAATGACAGCACAACCAACAGATACATTCTGTCACTGGATATTTCTTTATCATCTGCTGTCCCCTGCTCTCCCTAAAATACTTACTTCTACTCCTCAGTAGATTTACTGCTCCAGTGATTTGGTTACGAGTGCTTTCTAGGAACGTATAATAAAAATTTAAATCCAAATAGAATAATATAGATTAATATAGATTGATTTAAACTCTTATTCAGAGAATTAAGAATGGAAATTAATTTAATGTGAGTTATCTGTTCATGATTGATTTCTAAACAAAAAGAATAAGATGCATCGTGTCTATAGATAATACTTCCAGTTCGTCTAAATCTCCTTGCTGCCTAGAAATTTTGTCTCTCCCTTTGTTGCTCTTCTTTATGCGCATTCCTGGCTTTATGTTAGTATGCAGCATGGGGGTAACCGGAATGTATGTGTGTAGTCCCGTCAGAGTCATACATGAACTCCAGGGCGCAGCATGAGATGGGACAGCATCTGCAGGACAGATAGTGCAGTTGGCCTTCAGCTCCCCTGACATACTTAGTGCAGAGCAGAAGGAAAGGAGCAACAGGTGAGAAAATGTTACAGAAAACCATTTTTGTTCTCTCTTACATGTTAAAAAAACACACTACAGAAAAGCCCTTTGAGAAGGATAAACTTGTATCACGTGAAATGAGATGTTTAAGGCTGCAAACCAGAGCATGAGAGAGACAGGAAGCAATTATAATAAAAAAGTTAGTGCATATGGAGCAAACCGATGGTTCGTTTGAGGTCTGTACTATTCTTATTAGAGAGTCTTAGGTCTGTACTATTTGTCCTTGCCTGTAGAAGGACTGGAATCGGGCATGTTATCCAGTACCTCATCTATTCAAGGAAAGTGAAAGAATTCCTATGAAAGGCAACTGGAGTGTAAAGTAACCTCCCTGATGCACTTTCTTTTGGCCATTTTTACAGGAGACGTTCCATTTTAAAATTTTAATTATGTTGGTTAATATAACTACTGTAGTCTCTTTATTTGGACAAATAGAGGTGACTATAGTACCAGCAAAGGGTACACTAAGACCCGTTAGTAAAAGCTATCAGTGATTAGCCACAAAGCAAACCAGGAATCCTTTCTTTCTATCTATAAGTGGTCAGGAGCTCATGACTGTTGCTGAGTGATGGCTGGGAGGATGAATACCTATTTCTTAATTTCCAGATTTGGGTACCACAGTCATTCTATATTGGGTTACAATTTAAGAAAAGTCAGAAAGCTTAGCTAAGTAAAATCTGACCATCCCACCGCTCTACACTTTTTTTTTTCTCCATGAATTCTTTGATTTAATTTCTTTCAGTTCATTTCCAAATTAATTGAAATGGGTGATTTTAATTTGGTCTTGTTTGTTTGTTTTCTTTCTGTATTTTCCTGGTGATTTTACTACAACATAACTAGTAGATTTTTTATACTCACTTTTGTATCACAAACCATGTCACCACTTCCATTGTGTAGCAGTCAGTAATTAAATTTGGGGTTAATACAGCCAGACTCTTAGCGTAGGTATTTCATGATGAATAATAGGTGGAATATTTTGAGCCCTTTCTATTATTGTGGTGCCATTTTGGCTATTATCTACATTTCAGGAGTGCTTCCTCCTGAGTCAATATGTGTAGAGCTTCCACATCTTGATTTTTGCATCAGGAGACACTAGTCCTACCTGTGTCTGGGATTCTGCGAAAGGACATCAAGAAGAAGTGGCTGGACTGTAGCTGCATCGTGCACTAAGACGTACGAAGTTTGGGTACCAACGTTGTAAGCGTATCACGGTAAGTCACAGTGAGACATTGCCATAACTGCCTAACATAATTACACAAGACCAATATGTCGCTTTCTGGTTCAGAAATCACCACAGGTTCGCTGTAGGGTTTCCTGTCCTTGCGCAGCTAAAGTTTTCAGATGAGTTTTATTTCTGTTTATTACCATTCATAGGCGCAAGAGAGTTACTTCATTTCAGTGGACAGTGTGGACAGGAGTAGGCAGAACAGGTAGAGAATAGGAGGGAGTCTCCTGCTGAATTCTTTACAGGTTCTTGTATATGTTTGTAATGCTACCAATGCTTCATAAACTGAAGGATCTTCTACTGTTCTGAAATATACTGTATGTGTGACTTAGTAGCTGGGCCTGCAGCGTAAGAATTTGTTGCACTTGCCATTTGTATTGTTTGTCGCCCTTATGGCCTCTCCGAACACTCATCTTTCATTCAGCCAAGGGTGACTGCAAGAAACGTCTTTGGAAACTCACCACCAACGCTGCACTTCAGAATGACGTGTTGTCTCCATCAGAATTAGAACACCCTACCAGTACAGAATTTCAATTTACCTCAAAGTTCAAAGGGCTTAGGTTTAAAGGTCGAATTTATATATGTAAGCCTTTATATTTTGCGCTTAAATGCACTGATTTTTAGGGGGAGTAAGAGATCTGTGCTGTGGTGTAGACTTGGAGCGAGTCCAGAGAAGGGCAGCGGAGCTGTGAGGGGTCTGAAGCACAAGTCTTGTGAGGGACCTGGGGGTGTTCAGCCCGGAGGAGGCTGAGGGGAGACCTCCTCGCTCCCTACAGCTCCCTGACAGGAGGGTGTAGCGAGGGGGGGTCGGTCTCTGCTCCCAAGGAACAGGCGATGGGACAAGAGGGAACGGCCTCAAGTTGTGCCGGGGGAGGTTTAGGATGGGTAATAGGAGAAATTTCTTCAGGGAAAGGGCTGTGGAGCACTGGAAGAGGCTGCCCAGGGAAGGGGGGGAGTGGCCATCCCTGGGGGTGTTCAGGCGGGCAGAGGTGGTGCTGAGGGACAGGGCCCGGTGGTGGGCTGGGCGGTGCTGGGTACCGGTGGGACTCGATGGTCTTAAGGGTCTTTTCCAACCAAAACGATTCTACGGTTCTGTAAGCGGCGGCAGTAACGCTGCCCGAAAGCAGCAGCCGTCCTTCCCTGAGGAAGAAGACGCATTTACCCCCTTTCACACGCAGCCCGTGGTGCGGGCGGCCCCCCCGCCCCCGGCCCTGATGGCGGCGCCCCCGCGCGCGGGGCGGGGCGGGGCGGGCGGCGCGGGGGCCGTTGGTCCCCTCGGGCGGGGCCGGTGTTGTGGGAGCGCTGCCGGGATACGCGCGGCGGCGGCGGCGGCGGCGGCGGGCGGGCGGGCGGGCAGGCAGGCTCCGGTGCCCTCGGTTGCCGGGGAAAACCTCGGAAGGTGCCGTCGGAGGACGCCCCCCGCAGCCTTCGCGGAGCCGCCCCGCATGGAGGCGGCCGTCAGGCAGCGGCTGTTGGCCGCGGGGGGCCGCCGCGGTAAGGGGGTGCCGGGCGGCGGCGGAGTGCTGCCCCTCACGGGAAATAAGTAAAATAATAAATCGCGCTTTGGGCGCGGAAACTGCTGGATCTTAATCTGTTTTGTTTCTGAATATATGGAAAACGTATTCTTTCTCTGAACGCTTTGAGTGTGCTTCTTAGGTATGAAAAGAGGTAACTGCTACACTGTTCTTAAGTTAATCTAGGTATCTTCCAGTCAAGTTTAGGTCATATAAAAACTTTAAGGATGGAATCTCGAATTTCTGCGTCAGCAGAGAGTGCTGTTGAGTTCAGGGAATGGGGAATCGGGCCTTGGGAGGAGCTCACCCCCTCCTGTGCTAAAGTTGGGGGTTTAAATGGCGAGAGAGTTGTTAATGCTTCGTCTGGCAGCTGTGGCTGACGGAACAGCGTTTGTTGGACGTTATTTTCCTTAAACATTCATAGTTTATTTCTGTATAGGAGAATCAGGATGCTGTGTAGTTGATTGGAAATAGTGCAATCACATCTGTCGGTCTACCCTGAAGCATAAATTATCTGTTACATTCTTTACTCCTTTTTTATTTCAGATGTTCAGGCTTTGAGGAATGCTTATGAGCTGATCAAATCAGCCAGTCAAGGAAAACCTGCACTTGACTCCTCAGAGCACTTCAGCACCGACTTATATGTTCTATGTGCCGAACAAGCATTTCAGGTTTGTAATTCAGGCAGTTTATCTGTATTGAACAAAAACATTTATATGACCCATTGTATTTACAGTTGTTAAAGTTACTACTTAAAAATATTCCTAGAGTACCTGTGAAAATATTACACTCTTCTGTTTTTGGAGAGCAATTGCTTAGACATGCATTTTTCAGTTAAAACTCGGCCTCTAAATTATCACTTCATTATAATCAGTCAGCAAACTGTGGATTGTGAAGTTTGTAATTAGACCAAAATGGGCAAGGTATACCATAATAGTATAAAATAGTTTGCCATGCCTGGTTTTTCTTGTTATGGAAAACTAATGTTAGCGATTTGGTTGTGACTGAAAAAAATGTGTTTGTGAACAGTCCCTACTGGGCAAAAGAAGAAAAGGTGACATTATAATTCTGGAAGATCGTTGCTAATTGAGCTGACTTCTATGAAATGTGGTAGAAGTTCTTAATTTTGAATTATTTTTTGATATTCAATCCATCGGTGCGAGTGATTGGATTTCAAGCAGACAGAATCTCTAATAAAACAATTTTTTATTTTCAAGCTTCAAGCCACTCAAATTCTATCTGTTGTCTGAAAATAGAGGTGCAGCACTGACATCCACAGAAAATCCTGCGGGCTAGTATCTGTCCTTTTAAAAAGAAATTCTACTGAGAATTTTGCCTTTATGTTAACAATTGTTAAGTTAACGGCTGTTAAAAAAGGAGACATTTTTTCATATATGGTAAGGGGTTCTATGGCTGAGTGACGCAGGAGCTTTGTTAAATAATGGAGCTATTTTTTCTGTACTTTTGGGATGAGAAAAGTCTAGCTTTAAACTTTAATAAATCTTAATGGGTTTGTACCAGATCTGATATGCAGCTTTATGGAATATTGTTTGCATGCTGGTATGTAGTTAGATGTTATACCTTGAGTAGGCATGCATTTTTAAAAACTGACAATTCTTAATTAAGTATTTGTTGCATTTTTAAAATATCCAAATGCTTTTTTTGGTCTTAGCTGGGATATCGGGAAATAAGCAGTGACTGTCTACAGATGTATTTTAAAGGAAGATTTCCTGTGAACCAGTTTCTTGGCAGAGCATATTTGTGCCAAGGCCAGTTGCACACTCCACTCTCCACACATAATTTGGTGAGAAATTACGAAGGTTGCATTATATTGAGCCAATTTTTAAGACTGTTTCTTCCTAGGTTTTTATGTGTTGCTTTCAGTCATTTAAAATACACAAGGGTAATCAGGACTGTGGGAAAAATCAAAGGAAAATATATTAATGGGCAGTTTGGGAGTAAACAAAACTTACCAGCTGAATTAGACTAATATTGCAAATACTTCGAGGAGGAAAAAAAAAAGAATGCTTGCAAAACTTTTCAGATGGTCGATTGTTTTAAAGTCAACCTTTTCACTTTTTACATCAATATGATACTTTCAGACCAAATTTAACTGTAACTGGTAAAACAATTACCAGTTTTATTGAGGATCACACTATAAGCATTTCACAGAACTGTGGGAAACAGAGGACTAAAGGGGCCCTCAGAGAGGCTGTACAGTTAATTTCTCTTCTGCGGTAGTGTGCTTCCACCACTGATCAGTTGCCTTTCCATGTACTACATTGGATGTGGCTTTTTGAAATGAGAGATGAAGCTTTATGGTAGCAACTCAGCAGGATGCTTCTGCTTCTAAAAGCTTTTGTGTTACTAGTTGGTGATAACCATGTCCATGCATGATGAGCAGTTTTTCCCTCCTGCTGAATTTAAAATGGAGCGGGATATGGTTTGTGTCTTTAGTATTTCACTTATCCTCATACTGTGGGCAGTCATCTTTGACAATTTGTCAATGATATCTGACCTCCTAAAGTGGCCTTAATGTTTGTGTTACTGTTTGATGTTTGTGTTATTTGTGTTCACAAATTTCCCTGACAGATGTTGCTGTAGTTTCTTTGAGTAATGTGTTTGAATTAACTTTCAAGCTAGAATCCTTTCTCTGTTATGTTATCTGTAATTTCTCTGCCTTCTCTTAGCGCATGTGCAGAACAACTGATCCGTGGTCCCATTGAAACTGTACACATTTGAAAAGTATTTTCTAATGCCCAGTTAGCCTTTTATGTTTCTAAATTAAACAAACTATTTGGCAATGTTTTCTAAATCTCAGCCAAATTTTGCTCTTTTCTTCTTGATTCTTGCTAACTTCTTAGAAGTTAAGAATCATCCCAGTGTGTGCAATCCTAACTTGGTTCCCTTGTGCTGTATGTTGTAACGTGCTTTTAGGATACACTTTGTTTAAGTTGTAAGGTGTTTTCACTGCTGTATTCCTAGATCATTTTTGACAATAGGAGTGGCACATCATCTCATGATTGATGACTAGTAATCATCATTCACTTAGAAAACATAAATTTGTCCTTATTTTGGTTTCCATCCTAAGGAATCCTTGTTAGCTGATTAAGACTCTTATGGGCCAAGTGCAACTTTTCTGCTTTAGTATCTAATACCTCTTGGGATCTTAATTGTGGTTTTCTCTTTACCTAGGCAGTTCCCACTCAGTGCTCTGTAGCCACCTTATGCCTGTCCCAGAGTCCTGTAAATCAGTCACGGCTGTCTTGAAGTTTTCAGTTATTCTGTTCTGTCTCACTATACAGAGCCCTCTGGTGCCATCCCATTCCTGCCCATCCGGTTCCGCCTCTGCTTTGCCATTTCCATTGCGTGTTTCTCTTAGGCTTTCAATAATCCCTTTTTATGACCCATCCATCTTCTTTACACACTCCCTTCAGGTATTTGTACATACTGGTGAGATCCCCCCTAAGCCGCCTTCTCCAGGCTGAACAGTCCCAGCTCTCCGAGCCCCTCCTCATACGAGAGATGCTCCAGTCCCTTCACCATCTTTGTGGCCCTTCGTTGGACTCTCTCCACAGTGTGCATGTCTCTCTTGTACTGGGGAGCCCAGTTCTCACCAGTGCTGAGTGGAGGGGAAGGATCACCTCCCTCCACCTGCTGGCAGCACTCCTCCTAAGGCAGCCCAGGACACGGTTAGCCACCTTTGCGGCAAGGACATGCCGCTGGCTTGGCTTCAACTCGGTGTCCACCAGGACCCCCAGGTCCTCCTCTGAAAGCTGCTTCCCAGCTGCTTTAATGACAAGAAGAGCATGCCTGACACGCCATTCAGTTGACAAATTCTTGTTGGATTTTTTCTGAAGAAAATAATACAAGTTTTTTAATGGGACAAGCCGATATTATTCCTCGCTTTCTTTGCTGAATACACAGCTCTGCAGTTTTGGCCCATTTCAGTCCTGATAATTAAAGTTTGGCAGAAATGAAAGAACTTGAGAATATAATCTTAAAATTTGAAATCAGGAAAGCATAGTAATAGGCAATGCTACCGATTTTTGCTTATTCTGTTTCTGTGGCAGCAACTTATTATGGCAGCATGTTTTATTTGAGATTGGTCTGAAAATAAAAGTTATGAGATGTGAACATATTGAATTAGGAAAAACGTGCTGATTTATAAAAGCCATGTTCAAATTGCATTAACATTTGTTTTGTTCTATTCTAGGAAGAGTTTGAAAAGTTTGTGCTGTTTTTTATGAAGGCAATAGATTTTGCCACCCATGATCGAAGGTAGGCCCTACTGAAATGATGAACTCTTTAAATCTCAGGAAATGTTACTGAGTTAGGTTTTCATAATAGTTTGTCTCAGATTTTCACTAGGTAGTCTGGAGTTGCGTTGCTTGGGGTTTTTTTGCTTTTGTGGATTTTCCTTCCATTTTGTTACTGCACTTCTGTAACTGCTGTGTGTCCTGCAACAATATAAGAGTACTGAACAGTCTTAAACAGATGGGATGAATCAATCTATTTAAGGCTGGTAGATATCTCTGAGCATTTCTTCCCCTTTTATATTTAGGTTTAGTAGGAGGAAAGCACCATGTTAGCTTATTTTAAGTGGTTATTTACTGGTTAGAGTGTAGTTGCAAGAGTTACCGTATTCATGTGCTGTATTTGTGTTCTCAGTTCTTAGTCAGGATTGGTTCTTGTCTAAACACATAGGAAAAGTTCCAATTTTTGCTTCCTAGGAGTGTCTTAAAATACTTTGTCTGTAATTTTATGTTTAACTAAGTCCATGAAATATGAAATTCTTGATTCTTTTCAGATACTATTTTTTGGTATATAATGCCTCAGTTCTTTATTGGCAACTTGTGAGGCCATATTTTAAGCCTGGATTCCGCTGTTGGCTTATTCCCAGCCTTTCTCAGATTGTTAAAGCATTAAACCAGACTGAAGAGCAAGACAATGAATGGAGAGCCGAACTCATGATGTAAGTTTAATTGTATTTTTTCATATGGGCATTCCATAGTCCTCTTGTACATGTGGCTGCCACCTGAGGTGACTTTAATAATGTATATTTAATTGGTAATATTGTAGATACATTTATTGTGGAAAGCTTAATTCATAACTTTTTAAAGATATATGAATGGACACTTAACATACAAGGTGCTTCAGTTTAATATTTACTTTGAAGTTAAAATTTTAGTGGCAGAGGCAGTTAGGCCCTAGGTCCGATCTGAAGCATCGCAGTCATTTTGGATGTAGTGTTTGAGCCATTGCTTATGTGCAGTCCTTTTAAGTGAGGGGAAAGACAAACTCCCTTTTTCTTTAAGAGCTATTTTCTTCAGGTAAAGAAACATAACCTATCCTGTCTAGAGATATAGCATATACCTTAGGATTGCAAGGCAATTCAGGTGGGAAGGGACCTCATGAGATGGGCAACCCAGCCTCCTGCTCCAGGCCGGGTCAGCTGTGGGGTATCTTTATCTACTCAGGTCTGGAAGCCGTGAAGGATGGAGACCGCAGAGCCTCTCTGAGCTGAGCAGCTTATGACTGTCCTCATGGGGAGAAAGTTGGGGTTTTTTTATTACCACTCCGAACCTCTCTTGTTTCAATGTACACCCATTTTCGCGTGTCTTCCTGCTATGCACCTTAGTAAAGAGCCTGGGCCCATCTTCTTGGTGACCTGCCTCCCTGTAGGCACGTGTCTCCGTGATCTCCGCCTGTGCTCCTGTTCGAACAGACTACGATGCTGTTGGCCACCTGTGGTTCAGCGCACGCTGCTGGCTGGTGGTCGGGTGGCTGTGCACCAGGACCCCCGGGGTCCTTTTCTGTAGATGTGTGCTACTGAATTTTTTGAATGCTTTCACCAGGCACAAGGCCTGGGAGACCTTTCTGATGAAGACTGAGGCAAAGGTGGCATCGAACCTCAGCTCTCATCTACCAATTTAAAGATTATAAGGAATATAGAAAGTTAGAAAATAAATATTTTTATAATACCTGATTCTGCTAGTAAATTAATTTGTCGTTGGTAATTTTACTTTTAGAACTGAACTGAATGTTTTCTTACCTAAGCAAGATTAAAATGAAAATCAAAAAAACCGCACAACCAACCCAGTGTGCTATTGGTACTATTATACACATTTGCATTATTACCAATTATTTGGTAATGATTGGTAATAAATGGTGTATCAATATCTATGTATTACCATTTATACATTTTCTGAGTAAAGCTGGAGCATAAACCTTGTGATATCTCTGCTGCAGACACAGTTTTATGTGCAAAATGAAGAGTGTCCATGTAATTTTTCCAGGTCAGACAACCTTTTCTCAGAGATGTTTTGGTCTGCTGTTCTACAGACCGTTTCCTGTTACGCTTACGCCACAGTTTTTTCCTTTCTGTTTGTGAACTTTTCTATTTCTTTGGGCTGTGACGGATGGTTTATTGCTATGCAGCATTTTCTTTATAAGCTGAAACTGGAGGGAAATAAAAAATTAAGTAACAAAACGTTGGAAAGGGTATGCTAAAGATTGTCTGGAATACCATGCATGAAGGTTTTTTTCATACCAAACATGATGAGAACTAGCAAGCGCACACATGTGTTTGTGTTATGAATTTATTTTTTATGCATTTATTTTTTCTTACATTTGTGTTTATTTTTTGAATATTTTTTGTTGTTGTTAATTTATTTCATGGAATCACAGGCTCTTTTTCAGTTAAATCAGATAAAGTATTGAAAATCCAGTAGATATGTTGCAGTTCCCAACATGAATAGCTTTCTTTTCCTAGATGGCTTTGAAATATTAACCTTTCCAGTAGTTAAGGGAGAATCTTAGAATACATATCACAGAAATGTTTTTCTCATACAACTTTAATTAATCATTTTAATTCCTGTTGAGAAAAGTTTTCACAAAAATCTCCTTTTCCAAGATTATTTTTGTGATCTGCAGTAAATGTATATTAACAGCTGTATATCTCTGGAAGAAACAAAGACGTAGAAGTTAGAGGGTCTCTTTCGTGTTGAGTCAATGCTTTATAGCACTAATTGTTCGTACTGCATTTAGGAGTGGTACCTTGAATATAAAAATCTCTTGCAAAAATATAACTAAGAATTATTTCAGAAAGCATTAATAAATATTTAATGCAAATATTTATTTGATCTGCAGAAATTTACTTGAGTGCTTCCTTGATGCTTCAAAACTGAAAGAAGCAAAAGAGTTTTCATCTACTGCAGCAAGCTTTATTAAGGAAAATGTTCCAGATCAATACGCCCAAATATTTTCCCTAATGGTAATGCTGTAAAATATTTTAAACTCCCACAAATGAGCTTTCTGTACATTTCGTAAGATCATAGTTATGCTTCTTAAATATGTTGTTTCCTTAATTTAAATTTTGTGAGCTACCAAACGATACAGTAGATGCGCAGAGATTTTTACAATTTTTATATTTTTGATATTATAAGGTAAAGAGCTCCCTACTGCTCCATGTTATTTTAGTACACAATTGTATTATCTAGATAACTATTGCTAACCTTAAAAATTCTGTCTGGGAATAATTACTATCAACACAGAAGACATAGTGGGTGCAACTTAACCTGCCTTATGCCATTGAGGGCATATTTAGTGTCTGTTGACACTTCTTATGCTGATAAATACTTAAATGACCCAACTTGAACCCTATAAATAGTTCTGAGAATTGGAGCATATGACAATAGTTCACATTTCTTCATGCCCTTAATTTGGGAAATAAGAGGGTGAAGATGAATGTGGCAAAAGCAGAAATAGGCAAATAAAACTTGGAAGTTGCATGCAGTCGTATTTTCTTGCGTTCTGCTACATTGTCTATTTCTGTCTACTCCCAATCACTGCATTTCAAGAGTGTATGTTTATAATATGAAGTTCTCTAACTGGAATTAAGAGAACCAATGTACAAACTTTCAGAGGTGCAGTGTTAATGGAGCAATAGCATTTAGGCAAGGTCAAGATGACTTTTGTATTTGTTAGAGGCAGTGTTGAGGAAAGCTATTTGACAGTGGCCTTAAACAGAAGAATAAAGTAGTTCTAAAATTGTACTTGGGCTACGTGTCTCAGCAGGGCTTACAGAATTATGATCCACGCTGATGAGTGCTTTAGTGACAGCATACTTAAGTCCTGCAAAACGTACCGTTCCAGTACAGCTTAAGTAATCAGTATTGATTGCTATGGGCAGTCAGTGTGAGGGAGTCAGAAGAGATGATGTGCACGTTTCATGTGTAACGCTGCCGTTAAATTGAAATAACTGCTGTTTATTGTGATTTCTTCATGGGTTTTTTTGGTTATGTATAATGCATAGTTACAAATAAATTTGAATAGAGCTCATTTCTCGTAACTGGGTGAGGTGATTTCAGAATGAATGCTATCAAAAGGTGTTATTAAAAATGTATTCATGAGAATTCTGACTCGGATGTTAGTTCCACATTTAGATTTCTGGCAATACTTCTGGTCCTTACTATGTGAAGATTAGTATAGCTCTACTAGGTGAATTCTGAGGTATCTGCAGAAAAAACATAGATTATCATAGTAGCCTAACTGCCCTTAAAGTCCATGAAAAAGCCTACAGTCAACATACCTGCTTTATTTTCACCCTGTTGAGGGTCTGTCCTTTGTTTGCTTATGTAGTCAATTAATAATGAAATTTTTATTTTATAGGTATATCACAAACTAATGGATATTTCACGGGTAGAGGAGGAAATAGAAAATTCCATCCATTTTTCAGTTATTTATAAAATGCAGATGTTAAAATTGTAAGTATTAAAATATATCCTTCTGCTTGTGCTTTGGTGCTTGATATTACAGAGGTAGGATCAGGTTCTGGTATCCCATATGCCAGTAGAAAAATCTACTGCAAAGATTAGTTTCTCAAAAGGAGAACTATACTGAGTCTTTGAGTATTAACTGCCAGGCCTGTCCAGAGAACAGCCTCAGCTAAAAAGTGAGGTAGTTCTTTGGGAATGTAGGGAATAGT
Source organism: Himantopus leucocephalus (assembly GCA_003993805.1). Taxonomy (NCBI): domain Eukaryota; kingdom Metazoa; phylum Chordata; class Aves; order Charadriiformes; family Recurvirostridae; genus Himantopus; species Himantopus leucocephalus. The sequence goes on from RSEF01000031.1 coordinate 35,679,658, forward strand.
GTGTAGTACAGATATTCTCAGGTGAAAGAATTTAAGAGATTGAAAGACGTTTTTGTATCTAACAGATTGCGATTCGGGCCACAAGTCATGTATAAGAGAGTGAAGATGAAGTGAGGTAATCCCACCTAAAATACAATGCATGAATCGCAAGGATGGGAAGCATAATACTGTTTGAACTTTTTAAATTTTAAAGGCATAAAACAATTTTGAAAATTAGACTACATAACAAAATCTGTTAGGTTTTTTTTCAATGTCTCAACACTTCCCCATTTCAAAAGTATTAATTCTTTTCATAGTAACAGTGGATTAATTTATGTTGACATTGTAGGAGAGTTTTGCACTCTGTTTTTCATTGCTTCTGGAATAAAATTTACTTTACCGTCTGAAATATTAATTCTTATGCTGGAATGTTCTTTGTGCTTTCTATCTGGACGTCTCTGAGTAACTTACTTGACCTACTAAAATAGGTTTTGTTGACTTTTTTTAGATTTTTTTTTCTTTGATATTTCAAAAATCCAAGTATCCTAGTGGTACATTGGACTAAAAGCCATCCATTCTAAACTTAGGAGAGTTATTTCAAATTTTTAATACAATAATATTTCTTGTGAAAAATTATGATCGATTCCTAATGTATTGCAGGCAGTGGGACACAAATGAATTTCCGAGTGATGCCACCGCAGATCTGAATTCTGTGTATGTACTTTTGAAACAGTATGATGTACCTCCAGCATCTGTTCTCAGTATGAAGTGAGTTTTACTTGTCATAGTCCTGTGAAAGTTGATGCTGAAGCTGATCCTGCTTCCAATGAAGTCTGTCAAACCTGTTGACCTTGAAGAGGATAAATTCATACTTAGTTATAGTATTTTGTGTTGCACTAACACTTAGGTCATCTTAAAAAAGGCAAATGTCCTATTAGGCTGTATTAAAGAACCCAAGATTAAATATCTTCTTCCATATAGCTGTTTGTATAACATGATTAAATCTTTCCATAACTCTTTCTTGTTGATAAAATGAGATTTTTAAAAGGTTGTAGAATTAACAAGTGCTTTTCAGACTTCAGGTTGTTTTAGCTTTCCTTGGGGCCTTTTCCAATTCTTCAGCGTAATTTTGAAATGCAGACTAAACTGAACCCTCTATTCCAGTACTATCGCAGCTGTTACATATAGAGGTAATACTGTATTTTCACTTGTTAAGGTCAGTCTTCTTTGATATTCAGCTACTTCATTACTTCTATCCCAGACAGTACGCTATGCTCATTTAGAACACAGTCTCCTACTGTGTGTGTTCTTAGTTCCTAAATAATTGACTGATGGATTTGACTGTTTGAAGTTGTGTGCCAGTTGACTGCATTGTATCGACAGAATTACCTGCAATCTTTGTTTGCTGTTTCACCATCTTTGTGCTGTATACATTTCATTCTGTATTTTTATGTTCTTCAGGAGCAGTTTGTGCAAGACTAGAGTAGAAGTATACTAATTGTTTTCCATAAACAGATGAACTTTTTGTATTTTTCATGTAGCCCACTTGAGATCTTTTTCCGTGTTAACTGTGAGCATTACTGGTATAATCACATGTCCTCTAATATTCAGATGACTTCAAGGTTTTCAGATATATTGCGCAAAGTTACTTTCATATAGTGCTCTTTTAATTCCATAAAAGAGCAATATCAGATTTCTGAAGTGATGTTTTTGTATTTTTGAAGGATTCCTTTGATTCTGGAATTAGCTCGTTTTTCTTTGAAAGTAAACTGCATTAAGCTTGCATATGATTGTATACTTGATTTGAAGAGAGCTGGGATTACTGTAAGTATTAATATTAATTCCAGTTATTTGTTGTTTTTTTAACACCCCTCCTCCTCCCATTGTAATTATACTTTAAAAATAATACTGATGGTTCTGGGATCTTCTCTCCATCTCTGTATTGTTTATATATTCAGTAATATAAGTAATCACGTGGATAAGTGATCTATTGCTAAACTAGAGAGAAAATGTAAGGTCAGAAGGTAGGGTATAGGTAGAATAGGGTAATTAGCAGTGCACTTAGTTTTGGCAAATGTTAACTGTAAATTTTTGCCTATGTTTTTTAAATGTTACCCGTGGAACAGTTTGGAAGTTAAATGCTGCCTGCAGGTTTTAAAGATTTAACCAGTTTACCCATTGAGGTTGTAACTGGTCACCAAGATGTAAGCTCTAAAAGCAGTTAACGTTACACACATTCACTTTAGTCTTTATGAGTACAATATCAACCTTGCAGAACAGTGTATGAATTCTAATTTTGATGAGGAGAAAACAGAGCATTTGTCTGGAGCATGATTAGGGGACTGATGGAAGGAGGAGTTCAAAAAAGCTTGTGAAAAAAAAAAAAAAAACCCAAGCAAATTTGTTACCTTTTCTTGAAAGTCGGACTCAAGCAGTGTGGTTCTGTCATTGGAGTGAGAAATTCAGAGACGTTGTGCCACAAACCACACTCCCTAAACCTTTCGTTTGTGTGGATCTTCTCTGATAGTGTTTGTTCCTATACATTTCCCAGTTTCCTTTAGTTGGAGTGATTCATTTTCCAGCAAACTATTATTTTACTTGTTATTTACTAATATTCAATAATTTTTACTCTTCTGTAGTATTTTTATTATAACATTACTGTAGGGGTATTCTTAGATTAAAATTTTGTGTGGTCTCCCTAATAACCGGTCTTTCAATGTGCAAGCCCTTTTTTATTCTTATGTCCAGCTAGCTCTGAGATTTGTCTTTTCTGTTCCTGCCCTGTTGTTGTGGTTTAACCCCCGCCGGCAACTAAGCACCACGCAGCTGCTCGCTCAGTCCCCCTGCGGTAGGATGGGGGAGAGAATCGGAAGGGTAGAAGTGAGAAAACTCGTGAGTTGAGATAAAAACAGTTTAATAATTAAAAAGAAATAATAATAAATGTAAGGAAAAGAGGATAAAAAAATAACAGAGAGAAGGATAAAACCCAAGAAAAGATAAGTGATGCAGATGAAAACAAGTGCTCCCCACCAGCCGACTGATGCCCAGCTAGTCCCCGAGCAACGTCCCCCCTGCCAGCCTCCCCCCAGTTTTATTGCTGAGCATGATGTCCCATGGTCTGGAATGTCCCTGTGGTCACTCGGGGTCAGCTGTCCTGGCTGTGTCACCTCCCAGCTCCTTGTGCCCCCCAGCCCTCACTGGCGGGGTGGGGTGAGGAGCAGGACAGCCCTGAGCGCTGTGCAGGCGCTGCTCAGCAGTGACTAACACATCCCCGTGTTCAGCAGGAATCCAAAACACAGCCCCACGCAGGCTGCTGTGAAGGAAACTAACTCTATCCCAGCCAAAACAAGTACACCTCTTGAGAAACAGAACTGTTCATTGTTGTAGTCAGAAAATCAATACGTTTTTCAGTTACAAAAATGTATGAAAAAGTGCCTGGTTGTGTTGTGAGCCTCATGAGTAAGTTTTTATTTATCTGAAATGTGCAGTAAGGAAATATAAGTGGTAAATACTGCCAAACAAATTTCAACACGTATTTCCAAATTTCTGTTATAATGATCTTACTTTGAGTTACTTGTAATGTAAATTTTACTTATCCCCACTGAATTTTTTTTATTCCAGGTGTCTGCTTCAGGCCCATTTTTTTCTGAAAATTTCCCGCAAGTCTAAAATCATACACAATTCCATAGCATTCCACTGGAAGATGTGTTTAAATCCCCTAGATCAAAGATTCACGGGGATTTAGTTTGAGTATTTGAATAGACAGTAATAGCAAGTATCGCTTCTGTGGCAGCAGTAGAGAAGCCTTGTGTCCGTTTCAGCCTTCCTTTCTCCTCAGAGTTAGTGGGCGTTTAAGTGGCCATCTTCAGATTGCCCGGCATCATTTTGACAGTGACCTCTTCATGGTAGAGTGAGAGAAATCTGTATCAAGTTCCAGTTCCTTGGGTTTTGCCAAATACTGACAGATTTCTCAGCCATAACACGGATTCCATCTCTCTGTGTATTTGTCGTTACATGATAGTGGCAGTTCTACATTCATCTACATTTTTCAAGATCTCATCTGTTTTCCAGTCATGGGGATGTTCAATTAACAAAGGTCATGCTGAGTGATTTGATAATTCATGATGAATGGAGATGCTCTCTGGCTTTCCCTGCTGCACCATATGAAACCAAATGCAAAGTGTCTTGGATGATCCATACATATAATTTGTGTGATTTAATAGCCAGATCTTTCCTGAGGTGTTAAAAATCTAACCTCTTTTTTCACTTAGAAGTTGCAGTATCCATCAAGATGAAACCTTTCTGTCTTGACTACCTCTCATTTATTCCAAGCATTTACCTTTTTAATAACATTAGTGAGCAAGAATCTACTAGAACTGAAATCAAATTACAGTATAGGAAAAATGTAGTGTCCACTGGTTTTCTTATTGCAAAGTCTGGCAATGAACAATTTTAAAAATCCTGGTAGTTATTTTGCAGCTTTGGCTTAGTAAGAAGTGACTGCTGTTCGAACAACAAACTCTACTCCCTTTTTATTGTTTCAGTTAATTAGCTAGCATAGTGGGATTTTCAGTAAGAATCTGTAAGTGCTGTATTAGGGTAATTGCATGGGTTTAATCTTCATTGTGTTCCTTTTTAATTATTCAAATTAGCATTTTGTATATTAATACTTCATAGGAAGAAGGGAAACTTATTGAAATAGAATGCCTGGAATGTGAATATGAAATAAAAAAAATTGGCACTAAAATTGGGACTTATACCAAAGGAGTCGTTGAGGTAAGTTCTTTAACTTTGAGAAAAAAGTAAAAGTTTTAATTTGTTAAATGTGGAAAAATGCATTGGACTTGTGTGTCTGAGTTACATTATACTGATCAGAAATTCTTTTAAACTTTATATTCTTTCTTACTGGGCTGCCAAGAAGAAAACAGGGGAAAAATCATCAACAGTTACATATTCCTCTCTTAAGTCTTCTGTCTGCCTATAGAGGTTTATAATATGTTACTCTCCAAGAGTAAAGGTGGTAGCATTGAGGCATGCAAAGGCAACACTCTCTTGTTTTCATATTTTACATTTATGTGAGATGTTTTCGTAGGATACCTCAAGTTGGAAGGGGCTCATAAGGATCATCAAGTCCAACTCTGCTGTTGCTGCATGTTATGGGCAATCCCATACAAAGTCTTATGTCAGAGAAATGCAGATTATTCCTGATAAATTGTGACACTGGAGAGGATTTTCTTAGATTTCTGTAGTCAGTTGACTCAGTTATAATCAGACCATCAAAAACAGAAGCCTAAATTGTAAATATTATCAATGGGATTAGACAGGTGCCTACAATGAACAATTTAGAACCGCTATTAGAGGCACCTAAAGTTCCTAAAATGGGGAGTTTGAATGTACTTCATGGAAATCGATAGTGTTAGTGCATAAACTTACTCCTATCTATGACTGTTCTCATTTTGGGGTTCAGAAATTCCATTCACCTTTTGAAAAAAATAATTTCATGAATTCCTCATAATATGAAACACTACTACTACTGCTTAAATAAAAAATAGGATATTTAGATACTTCGGTATTTCTAAATATTCCTACCACAGTCTATGCAGTTGGCGAGTTTTTTGGTTTGATTTTTTTTCTTTTTTTTAACCGCATAAAACCTCTAAAAAGAAAATGATTAGTGAGTGTTGTTACTGTAGGTAAGGATTTGCTTTTAAATTTAATGGGAACCAAGTTTAGTTGACACTATGGCAAATCCCAATCCTAATATTTCTGGATTTCCTCTCCTACACTGCATTTGTAGCTTAGTATAAAAAAAAAAAAAAAGCTAAGCCTTCTGAATTCACAGATATTTCACAATTATCAATTTCTGTTTATCATAAGAAAGGGGAGTACCTGACAGACTTCTGTCTCAAATATGTAGTAGCAACATGGAGTACCTAAAAGAAAGACTCCTTAGTTATCAATGCCTATTTAAAAAAAAAAAAAAATTAAAAAAAAAAAAGTTTCTGAAGTCTGCTGGGTAAGGGACTGCTTTCTATTGGAAACAGCCCTAAGATTAAAATATGGAGGAACATGTAAGAAGTTGTATTCATTAAATGCAATATATGCTAATTAATTTTTCATTTGTGTAGGCTCAGCTGGAATTGATAAAAACTCTTGAGTTAACCTTAAAACATGCAGTTCAGTTGGGAGATCCTGATGTGATTCAGGTTGTTTGTACAACCCAGTGGAATCTGTGCTTGCCACTACTACAACACAATTTGCATCAACATGTGCGAAAGCCGTTGATATCAGTTGCTGATGTCCTTGAAGAGATTGACAGGTAATGTTCTATGCTGTGTACTTTTTTATTTGTTCCTTTGAAAGGTCTGATGACTGCGCACCAGACTCATTTGAAAGCTCAAGCTCTACAATGTCAAGTGTCTCTGAAAATTTTCCACTAGCTTATAATAAATTGATGGCCACATATTGTCTACATTTCCTCATTAATCATTTAAATATAGGTTTCTTTCAGGCAAAAATCTCACACTGTTTAATGGCCTATAGCAAATCCTGAAATTTGTTCAGAACTGAAAAATACTATAGTTAATCAAAATTATGTGAGAAAATTCCAAAGCTGCAATATGAGTAAATGTGTTGGAATGTGGTTTAGATTCTTGTATTAACATCGCTTTTGTTTGTTAAAAACATGCAGTTAAAAATTACTTTTAAAAAACATCATGGCTTCTGTGTTACATATCAAATAGGACAATTCTTGCAAGATACTATTTTTGTATCTTTGGTGATACTTTTTAATTGAAAAACCTACTGTAATAAGAAAATGTGTAGTTTTTCTGGATGTATTCTGTTTGCTGTTATGCTGTACTTAACCTTAAGCACCTAAATAGCTTCACCTTTTTCATTAATTTGAGTGGAACAAGTAAAGCTTAGTATGTGACACTTAGTTAAGTTTGGACCTATACATAGGCTGACTACTAAGAACAAAGATCATAACTTTTGTAGTAGAGTTAGTTACAATTGACATAATATGTCATTTGAGCAGAACGCTAGATGGTTTCTGATAAAAGTATTACAGAGGAAGGTGAGGAATATATTTTCAGTGTTTCTAAAATGTAATTTTTATTTGCATAAAGAGGAAGCAGAAGCCTGAGAAGCAGATACACACATGTATAAAAAGACTGTATTGTACTACTATACTGTTAGTCGAGCATTTCTTATGCTTTCCATATAAAGACTGCAGTATCATCATAAGTGACTTTGATAATTAAACTAAATATCAGTAATGACAATTTTTCTCTAAAAGCTTGCAGGTTAGGTGTTTGGGGGTTTAGGGTTTTGGCTTTTGTTATCTGTATATTCCTAACAACCGGTAGACTCAACCTCAGCTGTGAGGTGGTGCTGTTACTAGAGACTGGATGAAGTCACTTGTCCCTATTAATTTCCCTGTCTTAGTTTCTGTTTTGATTGTAGTATTAATTGTCACTACTTTGGTCAGCAGTAAAAGAACAATACTTGCGCAGTCAGGTTAGCTCTAATGTGGACATACATTAGTTCTTTGGCATGACATTTGATAGCCTTGAAAACCTTCCTTCTGTTTTTCATAACATTGCTTTCATTATCTGATTCTTTGCTTTTCTTCCTGGAAATAATCTCAAGTAGCACGTAGAGCTCACAGCTGTCCTGAACAGCTTCTTGGGGCAGGTGATGGGGGGGAGCCCAGTGTACCTGAGTGTGGAGAGCGTGCAGTCTTCACTGAGAACATGCTGACCTCGCAGAGTGGTTTCAGCAACATCTGGGCAAAGACACTGCGTACCGTGAGTGTGTACGCCTGTGGTGAGCCAAATCTTTGAAAGTGGTGAGGTAGTAGAATCGGGGCTAGATTTTTAGAAGTATTAAGTTCTACTTAAATGTTACGAACAGAGAGTCAACTTTTATCAAAAGTGGCCATTATCTGGTACATCATGCTCTCTCTAGGAGTTAATAAATACTTCTGAAAATCTGTTCACTTGATTTGCATACCTAAGTGGTAACTTCAGTGTGGTACTGAAAAAGAGTTCCGCTGATACACAAAGATCAGTTAGTCTACAAGATGTGTTGCTTCCTCATGGCTCTGTTTTCTCACGCAGGGTTAATGGAAGTAAAATGCAGTTAAATTTTCTAAGTCATTTCACTAAAAAGGCATGATAGTGAAAATGAAAGAGACAAGTAAGTTAAAAAGGGAATACCTATTTTCATACTGGAGTCGCTTTTAATTATTGAGTTTCACTTCCGTGTAATTTTTAGGTCTAAGAACTTAAGTTTGTCTCATTTTAACAGTTTACATTTACATTTGTATTCCTTAGCATGTTGATTTTGTTGCGTTCCCAAGTTCACATGGAAATAGCTCGTATTGAAGAAGATGGGGATAGAATAGATGCTGCCGTGGAACACTTGCAAAAAGCTATACATCTAAACGACAGTGGGCAGTATCAAGAACATCTAAGGTTGACTTTTAACCGTCTTCGTTTGCGCACTATACTGTATAAGTCACCTGAGCGTCTAGAGGATTGGGCAGTAATGATGATTGAGCAGGTAATCATGAAGAATAAGATCAATAGCTGAAATAGGTTTGCATATTAAATTCCGGCAGAGGAAAGCCAGCTGTTAGGTAGAACTGCATATTAGTAGCGCCAGCATCATCTTGCTTTCAGCACATTGGTGTTGGTTGGTGTCCTTGAAGAACTCCGAATTCTCTCTATGGGGGTCATGCTGCTTCACACTTGATTGCGGTAGAGGTTTTTTTCCAGTTATGTTCAAAGCTTATTTCTTGGGGGGGGGAGGGGGGAAATGGAAGTTATTCATTAGCAAAAATATCAGCAAAAAAGAAGCCTATTCACAATTGTCAATAATTAAGATTTCATTGCATGGAACAGTGTTTTAATTAGCGAGGGGAACATTGGCCAAATAGCTAAACATCCTAGTTGGCTTTGGGATAAATCAGTATTATGTCACACTTACAAATGATGATAAATAATACAGTCTAAAGTTACAGTGCAGTCATTGTCGAGAGTTGCTGCATTTCATCCTGTTGTGGTGCCTCAGCACCTGAAAAAAAAAATCATACTGGTAACTGATTGTTAGTTGCATGAAAGACATTTCAGCTCTACACCATTTTGGGATATTCACAGAAATTGAGATGTGTTCACTGAACCGAAAATCAGTACTGGGAGGCTGCTGGTGAGTTGATATGTCTATTGTTAAGACAAAGAAAACTGAAGAATTTTTTTGTCAAGTTTTAATGCTTTTCCATGCAAGCTTTCTCTGTTTAAATGTGATTTTTAAGAAAGCACTTAACACCTCCTCTGACTTTGGATAATTCTGAGTGGACTAGGAATTTTTTGTATTTTGTAGCAATTCCTAGTTATTGTGCAACACATGCTGTTGTTGCTTTCTAAATAAATACTGTTCTTTATTTAAGAAAGTGTAACATAATGACAGATTATACACTGAGGCATATACTGTAAAGATCCATGAGGAGCATGAACAGTACTTTGTATTCAGTTATCTTTGATGTATGTGTGTCAAGATCAACCAAAGTTCTACAGTCACTTTCAACAACAATAATACTGCAGAATGACGTGTAAGATATATGAAGATACACAATTCCCATTGGTATTATTTTGGTAGTACCAAGTTCTATGATCTATATTCTGTTATGTTTAGTAAATAAGATATATTAAATAGGAATATAATAAAATGAACCTTATAACAATTAGTTCTTTTCTTTATGTAGGCTAAATGGGGAAAGCAGAAGGATAATGTGAGGAAAAAGAGGTCCCTTCTGGTAAACGCAGGTCTTGCACTAGCTCCTGAATCATTTCAAATAGTCCTTGACAGTGAAAATGAAGCTAAAGGTAACATACATATGTGTGGCTAAATGTTACTGCACTTGACTTTGACTGCTTTGCACAATCTTAAAGGTTGGACATAACATCTAGTTGACATGTAGAGAATATTGCAGTAAAGGTGAAGTGACAGTTCTGCTGAATTCTGTGGCAAATCTCCTATCGATTTCATTAGGGATCTAAGATTTATATTATGATACTGGAAGAGGAAATGTTATTGTTTGCCCCTCTGAATTTATCTGAATCTTATTGTTGTGCTGTAAGTTGCGCTGTAATTTTATTTTCACTATGTGCAACTCCCGAATGTTCTTACCCAAGGTCAGTTTTAAGCGCTATTTTCAGAAGTTTCACTCCATAATATTCTGTGTTAATTACATAGAATATTTGGTACTGCAATTGTCTTCCTATTCTAAAATCTTGCTTTTGAGAGATTGAGTTTTGCACAGAGATTTAGGCATGAATTCTTTATTTACTTTCTAAAACGTGGATCATAAATAGGCGTGTTCCTTACGCCGCAGACAGCTTTGGTTTGTGACTATACACCTGTTGTTGAAGAAGAGTGGACAGGGAACAGATTTTATCTTACCTTGGCAATGAAGCAAGTGTGTGACTAATTTAACTAACTTTCTGAGTATACCAGCATACTCCCAGGGTGGAGACTATGGTGGAGGAAGGGAATGCTACAGAAGGAGTCCTGTAGCTTCCAAAGCATCCTGTCATGCCATGGGAGGCCACGCAGTTCTCTCATGACAGCTACTCAGCCAGGCCAGGTGGTTACCTTGCATATTCTCATGTCAAACTTGATCAGCTGGTGGCTTACAAGTAAGAGTGTTACTTACAGAATCAACAATCCCACTTTGTGAAATACGTCTAAGTATATGAAAATTATTTTGTTGGAAAACATTTTCATACGTGATTTAAGGTGATAAAATGCATTGTATTTGTGCAATGAATAGAATTAAAAGCATGCATGTATTTTTACTTGCTCTTGAATTTTGAGTTGACAACTGTAAAATTATATCCAAGCTTCCTCAAAACAAATCTTATTACATATTAGCCTTCCTAGATAAGCCATTAAAATGAATGAGATTATCACAATATTACAATTGTATTACTACAATACTTTGGCACATTTTATAAAATTTTGTTCCTGAGGTTGTCATTCAAAGAGTGAGTTTTTTGCTTTTTCCATGACACTTAGGTTACAACAAACTTAAACATGTTTGTTGAAGGAGTAAGAAAATATATGCAACTGTATTATTAAAATATACATAGGACAGGACATCAGATCTGTAGGGTTATTTTTTCTTTTCTGTTGCATAAATAGCTGTGCATCAACATTTCATTCTTTTTTGATGTATATGCTGGCCTAATTTAGTGAGACTTGCACCCACGCATGCAGAGAACAATGTATGTTTTTAATCCACAACTCTTTACGCTACAACCTTACATGATACTACTGCCAGTATGTATTACACTGAACAATTTCTGTCAGTTGATCTATGCGTATAGTTAAGTAACAGCCTTATCATATGCTGGATAATGCATTGCAAACTGTTTTTAAGAATGGTGAGACATTATGCTTTCCTCTTCTCATTGTAAGTCAATGTAAGTGAACCTGCTTATAGATACATTTTAAAGCCAGAAATGCTTTATATGTATTTGCTGCTATTATTTGGCAAATTTTTGAGGCTCAAATTAAAACTTACTCAGTCTGCATTACGTGTTAGGGACCATCACGTAGATTCAAGTGAATGTACAAACTCATTGGATTTCCCAGTCACATCAAGTTACTTGTATTCTAACGGAAAGCATCTCCTCTATGTCATTACACTGCAAAAATTAATATCTTTTTGACGTATCTGCACCACTGGAGTAATTTGCTACCTCAGGGGGCCACCTTGTTCCTCCCTTGCATCGTTTTTCTGTGTTGGTTGTTTCTTTGTTTACTATTTTTGCCCATGGTCTTGTTGACTAAGTAAAACAAAAGTCAGTATTCTCAAATTAAAACAAAACAACAAGCTTTAATGTTAATTGAAAGTGTGTTTGATTAGATAAGTATTCTTAAAATTCAGCATGAATGTGAACTTTGCCTACTACTTCATCCATTTATTCTTGATTGAGGCTAATTAGAGCAATGCATGTCCTGTGAGAACAGAGGTGTACTTGAGATATTTGGGGGGCAAACAAACATGAATAATTTTTTGTATGGGACAACTGCATCTGAAGATACAGGAAAAACAGAATAGGTGGTGGTAGGGTGTGGGTTTTGGGAAAGCTTGAAGGTCTGAAAAAAGGGCTGGATTTCAAGTGTTTCAGAAAGTAGTTATGAATCAAATTGCATACCCTTCATGTGGATTTTTTCATCTCTAATACTTAAAAATTACCTTAAGTTCTTTTTTCTTTGCTAAGTTTCCTCAGGTAAAAGTAGGAGTCAAATAAGCTACCTCTGTGCAAAAGCACAACATCATATTAAAAGCCTGGAGAAAGTTGATGGATATTTGAAACATTTAAGAAGTGAAAATGACAGAGAGAGGTAAACTACAGACAAGCAGTGTCTCTTTTGTCTTGTGTAGAAATTTCTAAGGGGAGGGTTTCTTACTGCAGCTCCTCAATTACTTGATGGTACCTTGTAAGAGGCTGAATACTCCAGTCAGACCTGGCAAAGCATTTAAGCATGTGTTTAACTTTGTCTGAAAAGCTCCATCATGTTCACATGCTATGCGTAATTCTGTTCTTTTGCTGTTTCTAATCCCCTCTGTGACATGCACCCGTAAACTCACCTATTCTATTGATGTGAACTGAACGCACAGAAGAAAGAGCAGATTAAGGCTGGAAGACTGAATAACTTGGTGTACAATTGAAACTTTGCTGAAGTGTCTTTTTAGGTCCTTGTACACATCACATGCTACAACTTTTTTGATAAAGAACTTAAGTAGTCCATTCTGAGAGTCAGAAAGATTAGTCTGTAGGAAAATTACAGGTTTTGTTTTGCCTATTTGTATATCATTCCAGCGTTCTTAATTTGAAAGGAGGTGTTTCCCTTTTTTGCTGCACTAAAAATTCCTGTGATGAAGTTTAAACAAATTGTTTTCCAATAAATGCTAAATCCAAACTTGTTTTCAAGACTTATTTTGAAATTCTCAACAGAAGTTTTTAGTTTAGTTTATAAGATGGATAATTAGGGGTGTCGCATGCATTTTGTAATTTCAGTATAGTTGCTATCCAAAACAAGAATTTTGTCCCACTCTTGATATGCTGAGGGGCTTTTTTTTAATTAGTAAAATAATAGTGTTATCTTTGCTACTGATAGGAAGTCTTCCATTTATTATTTTTTATTAGTTTTAAAATTTTATTTATGATGGCCATCATTATTGACATGATTTTTTTGTTGATCCTGAAGTGTGGAAGATAATCCTGCTTATAAAGTAATTTTATGTATGCTTTTTCTTTGGTAGAATTGTACTTTGGGCAGATTTGGCGAAAGTTGCACGTAAACAAGAAGCGTGGGATGTCTGCCGTGCAGCGTGCAGATTTTGTCTCTTGTATGATGATACTTTGTTTAGGAAGATAACAAAACCTGAAAAAAGTAAGTGAACAAATTATTTTGAATGTTGTAAGAGGAACTTTTCTCATTTATTAGTTACTTGAAGGAGTCAGTCAATATTATTATTTTCTTCCCTCCCATTCCCAGAGTTCCCTGAGACTCGTGTCTGTCACTGCATGTTGGCATACATGGAATGTTCTTTCTACCTCCAAATCTAGAGATCAGTCAATACATTTTTCTGTTGAAACCATCCTTCAGAAGTGTTTCACCAGTGCTAAAGAAACGTACTTATATAAAATGTATCTACCTATCTAAGAAAAGAGGTTCATTCCCTAATGGTCATCGAGGTCCATATGATCCATCTCTGTCATTACCTGAGGACGCAGAAGAAAAATGGATTATCAGTCACTTTGTATGCGGCTCACGTGGCCTCGTGCATTTTTTTACCCTTTATTCCCTTATTAGTGGTTCCTCTGAGGTATCTGACATTGTGCCTCGTTCTTTGATGGTCTGCTGAAAACCTACCACACACGTTAGAAGAGTTCTCAACTCAGGGGAGGAGCGCTTTCAAACTGCTAGCTGCTTGCTGACTTTTATATATCTCTGTTAAAGGGTTTGTTTTTTTTTTTCCTGGGAGTTTGTAAAAGTCACCTTTAAGAATAGATGAAACTCTAGTACACACCCTGATGGCTGGTTTTTTTCTCTAGCCAATGTTAATTGAACCAATTCCACATTTTTTCTCTAGATTGTTTCCCAGGTCCACTTAAAATAGGGCATTAATTTATCTGTTTTCTTTCACAAGTTTTGCATCTCCAGACTAGCCATGTTTCATCGAGAGCTCATGGGTCAGGATTAAAGGGAGAGCAGGGACAGGTGACATTACAGTGGGGGTCTGCTACAGGCCACCCAACCAGGAAGACTGAGCAGGTGAGGCCCTCTATAGACAGATAGGAGCAGCCTCATGTTCACAAGCCCTGGTCCTCAAGGGGGACTTCAGTCACCCTGGTATCTGTTGAAGGGACAACACAGCAGGGCATAAGCAATGCAGGAAGCTCCTGGAATGCATCGATGATAACTTCCTTCTCCAAGTGATAGGGGAGCCAATGAGGAGAGATGCCATGCTGAACCTTGTTCTTACCAACAAGGAGGGGCTGGTGGGGAGCGTGAAGCTGAAGGGCAGCCTTGGCTGCAGTGACCATGAGATGGTTCAGGATGAGATGAGTTCAGGATCCTTAGGGCAGCGAGGAGGGCGCACAGTAAGCTCGCTACCCTGGACTTTGGCCTCTTCATGGATCTGCTTGGTAGAATACCATGGCATAAAGCTGTGGAGAGAAGAGGGGCCCAAGAAAGCTGGCTAATATTCAAAGATGATCTCCTCCAAGCTCAGGAGCGATGCATCCTGACAAAGAGGAAATCAGGCATAAATGAGAGGAGGTCAGCATGGGTGAACAAGATGCTCCTGGACAATTTCAAACATAAGAAGGAAGCCTACAGAGGGTGGAAGCAAGGACAAGCAGCCTGGGAGGAATACAGAGATATTGTCTGAGCAGCCAGGGATCAGGTTAGGAAAGCTAAAGCCCAGATAGAGGTAAATCTGGCCAGGGGTGGCAGGCAGGGGCAACAAGAAAGTATTCTGTAAGTATATCAGTGACAAAAGGAAGACTAGGGAAAATGTGGAAGGAAATGGGAGACTTGGTCAGCTGGGACATGGACAAGGCTGAGGTACTCAACAACTTTTTTGCCGCAGTCTTCACTG
>RSEF01000031.1:35705270-35729551 GCA_003993805.1 Himantopus leucocephalus
AAGTGCCACTAAGATGATGCAGGGACAGGAGCAACTCTGCTAAAAGGAAGGGCTGAGAGAGCTGGGAGTGTTTAGCCTGGAGCAGAGAAGGCTCAGGTTGATCTTATGTATATAAATACTTGAAGGGAGGCTGCAAAGAAGACAGAGCCAGGCTCTATTCAGTGGTGCTCATTGACAGGTGGCAATGGGCACCCACTAAATACAGTACATGGCATTTAAACAGGAAAAAACCTTATTGTGTTTCAACAGTGCAACAAGTTGTTCAGAGAGGTTGTGGAGTGTCCATCCTTGGAGATACTCAAATCCTGACTAGACATGGATCTAAGCAACCTGCTGTAGCTCACGCTGCTTGAGCAGGAGGATTGGACTATATGATATCCAGAGCTCCCTTCCAACCTTTCCTATTCTGTGATTCCATTAAAAGCAAACACCTTTCCTTAATTTCTGTTCATGGGTGCTTACTCTGTGAAGTGTCTCCATTTCATCAGCCTGGCTCAGTTGCACGAGCTGTGTGGAACATTCAGGCTTTGGAGTGACTGTCACAGATCTGCATAGATATAACTTGTGACATGATATGGGTGTGATACAGTTTGCAGGGTGATAAAAGCTCTTCTATGCCATCACCGGGAATGTTTTCTCTGGTAAACAGGACTTCTCATCTGTTGATGTGAAGAAAACTGTGCAGCACAGTAAGAACAGTTATAATTTAAAGAAGACTTCAGGCCATGTAGCTCATTTTCTTTCTTTTCCTTTTTCTTTCTTTTATTTGAGCTCACAACTATTTTGGGGGACGTGCTGAGTACTCACAATACATTTCACTCTATCCTTTTACAGAGGTCACTGATTGTATGTCATCACCTCTCTGGATAAAGCAAGAAATCATCCTGACATGATGGAGAAAGCTCCACAAGATCAAGTGTCTTGGAATAAAGAGCAGCTCATAAGGCTGTGGCACTCATTACAGCCTCAGAAATTTATCCATGGTGGATCTTTGCAAGGTAAAAGTGTTCGCTGGTGGATTGTGGTCGAAGGAGCACTACAAGGCCAATGCTTTGACTGAGGTACAGGCAGTGGTTGTCAGGACTGTAAAGTTACTCCACCATGAATCAGTTTAGGAGTATGTTGTAACCACAACCAAATGCCTTACAGCAGGCAGAAGTATAAAGTAAGATTCAAGTTTGCAAACTCAGGTATTAATAGTCACGTAATCACCAAAACCAAAGTAAAGGATGAGCTGCAAAACTGAGCCCGACCAAACACTCAAGCACTAAGCCATGCTAACCTTTGTGCTGGTTTAACTTCAGCACTCATATTAGTTAGCAGAAAGCTATCTTGGATGCACCAGCATGAGTTGAATCACCCTTTGTGTTACAGCGTGCAAATATGCAGAGTCAAGACATCTGAACTACAGGTCAGCAATTTTCATAAACTTTCTCTTCCAGTGCTTACCAGGAATAAAGCCCAGCTCTAAGCCTGGGGTTTTAAAACAGAGCAATGTATATCATTGCATAAGAAACCCCAAAACTGCATATTTACTGTACTTTAATATCTTCTTTCAGTTTTATAAAGAAAAGCTGCTCCTTAGTAGATGATTCCTTAGAGAGAATTAAAAAAAAAAAGATATTTTTTGCTGGAGACCCTTTAAAGGAAGCAAAATGTAAGTGTCAAGCTACATGTGAAAAGCCCTCTGCTATTACTCCCTTGCATTCTCTGTATTGAAACTCCTGATATTTCAAGTCTCTCTGTTCGTACTGGAGTTCTTGTTTCTAGGTCACTGAATTTGGACAATGTGGAGGACTTGGATATAGTCTGCAGTGTAGCAGGGCTCTGCTCTTGAAACAATTATCTGAGTTTTCTTTGTTGCTTAAATGAGACCCTACTCATCACCAGACTTTTTAAAATCTCAGCACATTATTATGGTAGAGAATGACTGACAAGTTTGGTTGTGGGGATTACAGCCATTATATGTACGTGACAAATCAGCACCATAAAAAAAAAAAAAAGGAGGGGGATGGGGAAGGGTATCCCAGAGCCTCAATGAGAGCTGGGTTCTGATCACTACTCTGCTCAGTGATAGTCTTTCCCTTTTCTCTCAAATTGCAGGATCTCATCTTTCCCTCAGTTATTTAAAAGAAGGAGTCCTGAACTCTCACAAGACAGCGATGAATGGAACAGTTCATATCCCCTTTTCCAAAGTTTAAGAATAATTTAGAGACTCCATCAGGCAAAAATAAATCCCCATCAAATTTTCTGCAAAAAGCATAAACGATTTCAGATTTTGTGTTGCTAATAGTTATAAGCTTTTATCACACTGTCAAAAAGATGTACTAGGAATTTGTAATGCTCAGTTTTGAAGAAATATGTCATTAATAATTATATATTTTTAAGCAAAGAGGGAAAAATTCTGCTAAAGCTAAAGCAGAATTTAAATTCTGAATTTCTGTTTATTTTACCAAGCATGTTCTACACCACTAAACAGCTGCATTACTATTGTTATAAAAATTAACTGTGATTGAGCAGTGGAGATCCACTAGGCTAAGTACCACACACTTTCACCTAAGTTTACCCTGATGAATTTAAGGATGGGTCAATTCTGATTTACAGTACCCCTATTCTTCCTTTGTCTGAGTATTAAAAAAGCAGTATCTCCCGGGGCAGATGAGGAGAAACGCAATTTCTCCTTCACAGTAGCTCTCTTCTACTTCCTCGTTGACACTGCAAAACACATCCTCTTTCTGGAGATGAAAAGCAAAATGCAAGCATTAAATAACCTGATTTCAGTACATTACTGATGAATGAATAACAATATTGGATCTTCGAGTTCATAAGCAAGAAAATTAGAGTATGACAGCTGGAAAAATAACTTTCCTCCCATGCTGTTAGCAATTTCATCAGAGACAGCCTTTGGGGCCTCATGATGCCAATGGGACAGTACCCTCATCAATTAATTTGAAATCCTACCAATGCCACATTTTATTTTAGCTTCCACTAAAAAACAGCAAGCCTCCAGCCTCTTTTAATGTGGAGAATGGCCATAAATCACCATCTGATCATTAAATTTAAAAACACATTGTTGATTTTTCTAGAAATCTGCATTATTCAAGGCTAGCTTTACAAACAAAACCCCAATCAAACATTCTCTTCTTCTCAAAAGTCACTAATCAAACTCAAAAGACAGAAAAATTTTCCTTATTTTCAGACATTCACTGTGACAACATTAGCATTTAGACTGATAGTGACTTTCTGAAATGAAGAGTTCAGAAGTATTTCAGAAGAGTTTATGAAGTATTAATTCCCTTGCTAGTTTGGTTTGTGAACCAGTTTCGGCAAGTATGAATTAGATTCCTTTTGGAAACCACTAAGTGGGAAGACCTCTTCTCTGTGGTTTCCAAATGCGTGACAGCCCCAAGTGGGGACACAGGCTGTACCACCATGAAGTTGTCCAAGACATTATACACAGTACGTGTGTCAACAGATGGTCTTTAAACCTTCCACTGCCGCAACAAACAGGTGGCAGTGCTTTGTGTAGGTATAACAAGCCAAACTGCACTGGTTATTTCATATTTCATATGATTACCTATACCATCGCAAGCCCCTTGTGAGGCCCAGATCTCATGGACATACAACTATGGCAATTCTCCCACTTTACATGCCTACTCTACTTTCTCTTGCCATCTTCACAACTCATCTATTGCCATCCTATTGTTTTTATTGATCTCTTTTTTTCCTAGTATTTTCCTCATGGCAATATCAGTCCCTTTGATCTCGTAAAAGACACAGCTTTATGCAGTCTGTACCCCCAAGGAAGCAGCAAAGGTCATAAACAAGTGTCAAAAGAAGATCTAAGGTGTCCCTGATAGCAGGTAACCTGGTGGCAATACCATGCAAAAAGAGGATAAATGTTCAGATAACCTGCTGGTAATACCAGGTAACATGAGGATAAATGATCAACAAAATTCAAGAAAAGGAAAATCATTGAACTGATGATTTGGGACAACAACCACACTCTGGAGATGTGCCCATGCTGTGGCTATCTTGAACAGACCTTTTGAATAAGCACACCACAGATCTTGCTGCCTGCCTGTGTGCCCATGACTGCAGACTCAGGTTCATTATATGGGAGACCCTGGAGGAGATCTTGTCATCTGGGGTTTGCATTCCTTGACCCTGCATCATCTCTGTGTGGTGTGTCAGCCAGGAACACCTCTGTGGTGTGCTCCTGGCCACAGCTAATGCAAACAACCTCCTGTGCTAGTGATCACAGTTCCAGAATAAGTATTTTATACATGTTTTTAGAATGGGGACAGTTGGTAGGAGGGCCTGGGAGTTTTCTGGTGGCCCCAGTGCTACACCATGGTTTGGGTGTTTACTCACAAATCAAAGGCACAGTGGGATCATGTATTATTGCCACAAAATAGATGGGACAGCCACATCCTCCAGATGATCCTGCCTCTGCACAGAGAGGAGGTATCAGTATGCTCTTTTAAAGCTTGTATGATAAATAACACATGCACCATGAGTCCTTCCATCACAGGCAGTAGAGAAGTCCCTAAATTTTCCTTGGTAGTCTCCCAAGGCTGGCATAACAATAGCCATTTTTTTATCTGCAGGCCACCCTGACCTTGCTAGACATTGACTTGTACGGTCCAATAGTGCCAATGTTTCCCCACCAGGGTGACAGCAACTTTCTTGAACACAGATATAGGCAACCTCCCAAAATTCCATCAAGAGCAGCAAACTCAAGGCACTGGCTCTTGGCAAAAGGTTTCAGCTGTGCTGCTCTGCATCTGAAAGCTTTGAACCCACCATTGATTATTCAATGTCCCCGGGCCAAAGTGCTACCTGCATGTTAGAATATTGCCTGCCTCACTCCCCTTTTTCTTTACCATTCTTCTTTGGCCTCCTCAGAGTCAGCAGGAGATTCAGGCAATGGTTACTGTGGTGTCACTTGGAAACAAGCAGGGACAAACAGAAATAATGGGAGAATTTAAGCAGGAACAAAGATAAATGACGTGTTACCATGGCTGCAGTAACATGTACGGCCATCTGCAGGAAACAGATGAAAGGGCAGTGTGGCACTCCTTGGACCACTCAGGGTTCACAGTCAAAAGAGCAATTTTTGTTTGCACGGTTTCAACCCTATTCACAACAAATATATTGAATGCAGGGGACTGGCCTACATTTTGGCTGAAGTAAAGCGTCCAAAGTGCATGTGAGATTAATGCAGGGCCTCAGCTCCAATTGCAATAGTGCAACACGTTTCTTCCTAATGTAGACATAGGTCCCACGGAGACGTATCTCAAGACTGTCTCCCTGCTCAGTAGTCCCATGATGATGCAACATTTTCTGTAGTTATTTTAAATTGCTTATTCAAGCAGACAGGCAAACAGAAGCCAGATACAAAAAAAAAATCTAAATATTTTGCTTTTTCTTACTCAATACCCCCAATTTAATTCTGTGTACAGTATTTTAATCAAAATGTGTAGAAAAGTAGGTACGCACATTTATTTACTTAAATTGTTTTCTTCACCATCTTAAAAAGTTTAAATCAATTCTAGTTTTATCACTTTCTTAAATTAAATTATTCGAACAGCTGATGATACAGCAACATTCAGTAAATTAATAAAATTTCATCATTAACAATGTATTTATTCTCACTCTATCATCACTATTTTTATTCAGTTAAGATAGGTAGATATCACTTGTTGCCCAATTGCAGATTTGAGATGAACCGAATGCAAATTTTATTTTTAATTCCAGCAAAATTACTTACCTGGATCAAAGACTGACCTCCCCTTCACAACAGATATCTCAAGTTACCTACATTGCTACTGAAGACTAAATTATTTTCTGGAGCATAAGCACACAAGGTTCCTAGAGACTTACAGCTGTGTGTTTCCATAAGGAATCACACGTGTTTGGAAGAAAGTCAATCCAAATGCTTCTCTAAACACACAAATAAACATAAACATCTCAAACATGAAATGTATTTCAGAACATACTCAGATATTTTACTCCTGAATTATAATGGGCAGATGAAAATATTTGAACCATCTGGTAAGCAAAATCATTAATTATCTAAAATATTTTAAATCTCAACTGTTGTATTTCCCCAGCTAACAGTGCCAATAGTAATTTTATGTTATATATTGTACTGCAAATATTCAGCAGTACTGTGCTTTCCTGATCAAAATACCCGTTCTTATGGATATCAGAAATGGCTGACTAAAAGGAGAAGAAAATAAAATGGAACAGATGTCAGAAGTTCACAGGTCATAGCAAGCTAAAATTCAAAACCAAAATTGAAACCCAAAATTGGAAAACACCTACGAAATTGAAATGAACAACCCTTGCTTCCCTTTGTTTTGAAGTTATCCATAATCAGGTCAGGACGCAGAGGCCCCTTGCTATGTAGCACAATACGTATTTTAAAGTCAGAAGCATAATATGCCTGAAAAGTAAAGCCACATAAAAGTGGCAACTGAAAAAATACAGAAAGAACAAAGAAGTCTGTAGATGTCTTGGTCCTGTAAAGCAGTCACATCATTTATCAGTTACGAGCAAGCACTTTTCTCATTGGAAAATGTCATCATAAAAAATCCTTCACTAGCTGAATGCTCAGAAAACGGACTCAGTAAGTTTACTGAGCAAAGTATATGTATCTGCATATAAAGTAAGCAAGGATCAAGGATTAGTGGGTAGCTAGAAAAGTTTCTAAATGTATTTTATGAAAACTGATCAAGTGACATCTTTATACAAATAAGCATTTTGATCCACTCTCACCTAAGCCTTTTCCAACTGCTGTTAAAACTACACCTTTTGAGTAGTGGGAGTACATTTAATAAACTTAGTTGGCCACCCTAATAGTAGGGTCTGAAGGTAAAATGGACAGTCTGTTCTCTGATGGAACCATTTTTTCCTTTATTAATTGGATGGTAATCTAATTAGAGTAAAATGATTGTTTAATCGATTCCAGCTGAATGGTGTATGTAGTATATCAAGTTTAGATTTTTGGACTGTTCTTTTCCTCAGTTGTTTATTGAGTTGCTGATGACAAAGTTACTAAGCTGGGCTTACCACTTCGCCTGAGAAGACTGAGTTAGAAAAACTTTGGGAGTTTAGATAAGGAGTCTATTGATGTGACAAAAACTCTTTCCAATGATCCATTTTTATGGATCCCTGAGCAGCAAAATGAAGTGTTATTCCAATGCAAACAATTGAACAGCAGGCAAGCCATTTTAAACAGTACCAGAAAAATACTAGGCTCTGAAAACAAAATAAATGACAGTGACCATCTGCTGACATAGCCATCAAAATTAGCCATGTCATTCTCGCAAAATATTTTGAAACAATGCTATAATGGTTCATGGACGTATTTTGGTAACTTTTTGTGGCAAATATGAGAAGAAATCTCCAGTTCTACAGGTAACAGTACCAAAAGGTGACCTGGAATCTGGCTGACCTGACGTGAATTCACCAAGGGGCAGGTGAGAGGAAGCCCCACAGCTTTCTCTGCCTTCATTACCTCCTGTCTCTCAAAACAGATAGGGAAAGGACGTGAACATGCATTGCTTACCACAGAAACCAGGACCTTCATGACTAGGGTTTATGCAAGCATGTGCTTACTGTTTTTACAGAAACAAAATGTATTTCTCCCAGTCCAAAACAGATTAAAACCAAGATCTGGAACTTGCAAACTACTATGAAATCAGAGCATGGTTCTCCAGTCAGACTAAGCCATAAAGGCACCTTTGACAAACAGGTTGAGTGTATTTCACATGGAATGTGCCCTTCCATAAGGCATCAACATGTACAGAGAGTAACCCAAAGGTCCTCTCTCCAATACAGTTATTGATCTACCTCTATAAATACTTTCTGTTGTTTGTGGCTTTCTGCACCACTGTGTCTGTAGTCTTCAGACCCTTACAAGACACTGGTATATTTATCAATGGTCTTGCTCTTTGACCAAATACTAAAGGAGAATTTCTAACTTTAAATCAGTATTATTATTACACCAAAATTGATGGAACGTTGTTTTCTGGTTCTACAATATATGTATTTGGCCATCAGACTTGTAAACCCTACTCTCCTTTTGGATGATTTTTACACTATATTGCTTTCTATACCAATGTTCTTGCCATGATTTATCCTCTGCTTTGACACTGTTAGGTTAATGAAAAAGGTTTACAGATGTAAAAGTCTTGAAAAGCTATTGGTTTAACTTCTGTTATCAAAGAGGCATAAAGATATTTTTCCCAGTAAAATGAAACCTGTAGACTTGTGTTCCTCCTTGACAGTGACTTGCAGTGCTGTTTTCGTTACAAATATACTCATTTGAACTGATACAGACAGAAATAAACCATTATGACTAATGGGAGATTAAAAGTGTCAGATCATGAGCAGCAAAAGCACTGCCTTTTCATATTTTTTAAGACCTTCAATTTCCCTCATTAGTATTTAAATGTATCACCCAGCATTTTGTTATAAGCACATACTTCTCTCCGCTTGGTTTCTTTGCAGACCTTAACAACATTCTTCATCAACCTAAAGTCCGCTTTCAGCACTTTTCTAGCTACGGATTAATAAAAAGTTATCTTGTTGAAAAGAATATCATGACAGGTATCATGACAAGTGACAATAATGCCTAGGAATCCCTTTGCTAAAACAGCCTTCGAAGCTCTGAGTAAATGAGACCTGAAGCTGCTCCCACAGGACTGAAGCTATCATTGTCTTTAGGTTTCGGGAATCCACTAAAACTCATGCCTTAGAGACACCTTTAGAGCAATGCCACCCACCATCCACTGGTAACAGTTGTTTTTACATTCCTGAGAGAGTGAGTGTCCAAAGGGAGGATGGCAGACCCTGCTCTGCCAGAAGGGCAGTGCCCACACCCATACTTGCTCCACCATTCCTGACATTGCACTGTCTGCTCTCCTTTCAGGTTGTAGCTATATTTTTTGGATGAGAGGTAGCTGAGGCCAGTTGCAAAGAAAAGGGTAGCAAGACCTGAACACAAGAGCTATCAAAAACCGGATGCAGACCCTTTATTTGAGGTAGATAGTGCTTTCATGTAGCATAGACCAAAAAAACCCCACAACCAAACCAACCCAAGCAACAAACTCACACTAGTGGTATTAGACAACAGAACCAGGGATCCTGAAAACAGAAACCACCTCTTGATTTACATTGTCCATTTCCTTCTAAATCTATGTTTGCAATCTCAGAGCACAATGAAGTTACGGAAAAACTTTTCTGGCTGATTAATATGAAGTATTTTTAGTCTGTGTCTTAACTTTCCTGCGTTTCCTACATAAACACCACCAGAGTGACAACACTGCAGGAGAAACAGTTTTGTGATTGACAACCCTAATGAGATTCAGTATCAAAAGAAAAACAAAGTTAAGACAAAACGATAGTGATAATTGTAGACAGGCAGAGAAGTATGAGGGAAGTGAGAATTTGCCATCCAAGACAGAAAGGGGCATTTGGAAAACTCTGCTCACGTTCCAGTGGGTCCTCACTACTTTTCAGCAGATGGCACTATAGAGCTAGTATTGGGCTTTACAATAAAACTATGTACAAGTCACTTGGACTTCCACAACAGATTCCCTCCCTGTTTATGCACGCAGCTTCACGAAGGGATTTCACACTTTGTAATTGTTTGAGAAACAATGGCTCAAGGTTGCCAGGCAGAACTCCCTCTATGAATGCAGATTGTTCTTAAATTGTAGAAGTCAGCAGATGTTTACAGTCGTAAACAAATTACTGAATATTTTGCAAATGTAATCTGACTATGCTATATTTAAGAAATACATTGTGAAAACAGCAGTGTCAGATATCACTAGGCATTTACTAGAACACTGTTTGTGAGCTGTCAAACACTAAAAAAGCACTGGAGAAAGAATAAAATCTTTTTTGGCATGTACACCTATCAAGACTAAAAAGCAGATGCAAATTGCATAGATCCTATGAGGGTCTTGCAAGTAAGACACACGTTTTTAAAAATAAAATAGTTTCACTGAGCAACAAGAAAATGCAAAGAAGCTTTTTTTTCTTACTGGGAACAATAGGAATTGCAATGGAAGGAAAATCACCCTTAGCTAGGGCAAGAGCATGCTACATCTTTCAACAGTGAGGACGGGAAATTTCAAGCAATTCCTTTTGATTGCATGAGGCAAGCTCTCCCAGCAACTCATAAATACATTTTCATTTAAAACAAAAATTGCTTCTTGAGGTAAATACAACAGTTTACAGAAAATGAGGTCAGCTGATTGAGAACCCCATCTTCAAAAACAACTCCAGGGGGCTCAGCACAGCTGGAAGTAATAGTTTGAATTCCACCTACCGAAGAGCATCTATTATAAAGAAAAGGTACTCTGTGATTCAGAGTAGATTGGTCTTCTAACTCCCGATTTAGTTCCTCATCTATTTAGGATTCCACTGGATGCCTAAACTGTAATACATACTTTAGGTGCATCAACATTGACACCTGGAAGGCACAAAATCCTTATTTGAGCTGGCTTCAGGAAAGTAAGAATGTGACAATTTAAAAAACCACAGCTGCTTCAAGTTTCTTCCTATTTCACATGAATTCTAAACCAAACTTGTCACTCCCTTTTCCTCCTGAGACTCTTACGGTTTTCCTGCTTCTTCGGAGACTATGGACTCTCTGAAACGTTAAACTATTGATGTTTTAATGGCATGCAAATTCCAAATTTTCCTCCAACTCCAGTGATGATTTTAAGTCATCTTAATGAATTAAGAGAAATTTACCCTAGATGAGGAAAGGAAAATTGCTGGAGGAAATCTTAAAAAAAAAAAGGAAAAAAGAAAAAAAGAAAGTGGTACACTAGGGCAGCTTCCCATATGCTGTACATGATCAAAGAAAATATATTATGACTGTCTATGTCAGAATCCACTGAAAGTCCTAATAATAGCAGCATACCAGATGCCCTACATCTAAGCCTATTATTGCAGACTCTGATAAAAGAAGCCTTAGTGTTTTAACATGACTGAAACACAGCAGATGTTTTTCTGAGATGTCTAATAATCAAGTTAGAGTCAGAGCAGAGGTGCTTCTGCTTATGCAGAAAGCAGGACAGATGTATTTTTCTACTGCAGTCATTTAATTTTTACATATTTTTTTACAGATTTTACCAAGCAGTTATTATGAGGCCATGGTTGAACCATATGAGATATTCAGCACCAGCACCATGTTAAGATACTTCCTTATACTCCAAAGGTGTTCTTTACCACATTTCATCATCCATCATCCTCTGTCATGTTATTTTACAGCCAGCTTTGTTGTTAAGACTTCTGTATCATCACAGCTGGATTTCTATGGCTAATTTTCTATAGCCCAGAACCCAGGCTAAATGCTGTTGATTTTCTGTATATACCAGACCATCTGAACAGTAGAGGCAGGAATTAAAGAAATTCAAGCCAATGTGATTCTTTTCAGGATTTCAATAGACTTCACATAAAGCATGAGGAGAAGAACCAGTTTGAGCTTTGTAAAATATTTCTGAAAACATTTCTTTTCCTTTGCTCAGGTGAACTCTTGCTCAGAGCACAGCAAATATGTGCAGTAGTTCATATTTCTTAAGCTTCAGTTTGGACATTGTTTTTGCCTACTGAGGCAGTGCAGCAGAAGATAAAGCCAGATAAAAGAATTCTCTTCTCTTTCATACAGAGCCACCTTACCTGGATTACTTCAAAATTGTATCTTGCTTCCTTTCAGTATTGTCATCCTGTTTTGTCAGTTCTCCAACACACAGCTAGATCAATACAATTTTTATTAACTCAGTGCTAGCTAGAAGGAAAGCTGAGACCATTTAATGCTATGATTTGCCTAGTGAGCTGTCATTCTGAAATATGCAATTCACATTATCTACTGTATTTGCCTCCTACCCACTCTCATACAATATTTTTTTTTCTATTTTTTAAAAATTTTAGTGCTTTTTTGGCCTGTTATCCTGGAAGTAACAGCATTTATTCATCTACGCCTGTTTATATCACAGCTCAGACAGGTATTTTTGTTACACACGGCCTGAGAAAACATTGTTACCTTTTTACTAACTGAATCACTATCTATATTATGGAAGGATTCAGTCCTGTAAGGCACTTAATGCATTCAGCTCTCACCTCAGTGATATATACAGAGCTGAAACTCAGTACCAAGCCCAGAAACTGTAGCTTTTTTATATGCTACTGCACATCAAAATACGTGCTAGCAAATACTGATGACACTTAGTAGATTTTCTGTAGGAACCTTCTGATAAACGTATTCCAATTTTAGGCACTATTTGACCTAAAAGGAAATTCACCTCTACGTTAACAAAACACAGCTGTTACAAAAAGTACTCTCAAACACCACTTTCAGATACTAAAAATAGAAAGGGGACTTGCCTCAAAATTGTATAAAAAGGGAAATACTTGTTTAAAGGTGGTGAATTTTAAATAACTGTACAACCTTTTGCCAACAAAAGAAAGTCTTTGAGTTACATAAGCTTGGCTGTGTCTGTTTTGTGAGGTACCTGGAGAATTATGTAATTTTATTTTTTTTATTTTTTTATGTCCTGCATTTCTTCTGCATCTGCCTTGCTCCCAGTACATTCTCCTAAATAATCAAAAGGCTGCTTTCAGTTAAGTGAAACTGTCAGTACTGATTTCAATGGCAGCAGAGATTCCAGTACAAATATGAATCTGCCCCAAACCTGCATATCTTATTGAAGGGTGAGTGATCACTGATCAAGGTATTAACCTTCTAATACTTGCTACTAAAGTATCTCTAGGCCAGGTAGTACAACTGGACTATAACACATGGTTACAGTTTTTCCTGCAAAAATTCTTATTTGCCTGGCTTATTTCTTAAGCTAGAAATTTTTCGGGAAGAGTAATGAGACACATAATTTGCAAAGAAAATATATGACAGAACAAGACATAGAAAGCCCTTGAAACTGCATGACACATTCAAGGGCATTCAAAGACTTGTTTAGATATTTATGATCATAAATTTATGGTTGTTATCTGGTAATTAAAGCAGTTAGTGTACCAGAAAAAATGAGATTTTAAACTGTGAAATAAAGCAACATACTTGATAAGTAAAATGAGCCTGCTTCTTATGAACAGTTACTTCTGGATAAGGACGTGCAGTTTGGCTGTGCCACACAAGGCTATGGTAAAGTAAGGACACTGTTGGGCTGCTTACTCGAATTCAAAGATGATCTGTAAGCGATAGGCATTTCTGCATACTCACAACAGGAAGACTTTAATTTAATCGTAGTCTGCTCTTGCCAGGAATTTTGAGAAGAAACAACAGCCATTCTGCAATTCTCTGCCCCCAAAAGAACAGTACTCCACCCAGCCACGTATGAGAGACACCCAAGAGCATTTACCCAGTACTTATTAGTTTCTTGCACTCTCTCCCTTGATGCTTCATTGCAGACAACACACTGGATTTTTCTCAGAAAACATCAAAACTGCTATACTCTGAGGGTATGATGGTGAGTCAAAACACAATTTTATGGCATTGAGGGGTGGTGCATGATCCTGCTTATGGTAGCTGCACTAGAGTCCTCCATCCTGAAATTACTGAAACATACTAAGCTTGTTTCCAAGACACTTCAATGCCACAAGTGTGTGACCAACACAAAAATTGCCTACTCTTTCTTCAAGCCTTTGCATACAAACCACCACTCAGCTATGCATGACCTGTCTCTCTGTTGAAACTATATATTTGCTGGCTTAGGTAGTGTTGTGGTTTAACCCCAGCTGGCAACTAGAACCTCATAGCCGCTCACTACCCCTCCCTCCTCCCCCAAAGGGTGGGGAGAAGAGGGGAAAAAAAGGAGGGGAAAAGGAGAAACCCAACTTGTGTGTTGGAATAAAGGCAGTTTAATAAAAACAATAACGGAAAAGGAAAAATAACAATAACAATAATAATAATGACACAGGTCACTCTCACTCTCTGGTGAATTGGCACCATGCTGAGCAGTGATTGTAGATTCCCGCTCCCCAGACAACCCTATTTATATACGGAGCATGATCCTGTGGTGGACCCACACTGGAGCAGTCTGTTCCTGAATGACTGCACCCCGTGGAAAGGACACATGGAAAGGACCCACGCTGGAGCAGTTTGTGAAAAGCTGCAGCCTGTCGGAAGGACCCATGTTGGAGAAGTTCATGGACTATCTCCCACAGGAGACACGCTCCCACGATGGAGCAGGGGAAGAGTGTGAGGAGTCCTCCCCCCTTAGGAGGAAGGAGCAGCAGAGACAACATGTGATGAATGGATTGCAACCCCCATTCCCCGTCCCCCTGATCCACTGGGGGCAGGAGGTAGAGAAACCGGGAGTGAAGCTGAGCCCATGAAGAAGGGAGGGGTGGGAGGAAGGTGTTTTAAGATTTTTTTTTTATTTCTCATTACCCTACTCTGATTTGATTGGTAATAAGTTAGATTAATTTCCCCGAGTCAAGGCTGTTTTGCCAGTGACGGTAATTGCTGAGTGATCTCCCTGTCCTTATCTTGACTCGCGAGCCTTTAGTTACACTCTTTCTCCCCCTGTGCAGCTCATGAAGGGGAGTGCTAGAGTGACTTTGGTGGGCACCTGGCATCCAGCCAGGGTCAACCCACCACAAGTACACTTGTAATACTCATGCAAATTATTTTTTTTTTTTTTTAATTAAAAGATACTTCAGAATTTACTTAAACTCTTTTTGAATTATAATATGAAGATGTTAGGATAGGGATAAAAGTCTTTGTAAGGAAACAGGAAAGATGATTTCCTATATCCAGGTGGAAATCCTTTGCCAGAATGCACTACTTGATCTGCACGCATACTAACTGATAGGTGCCCACAGCACACCATGCAACCGACCATTTAAGAATGAGAGATGCTTTATCATACTAGCTCCAGATATGTGGTTTTGAATTTTAAGGAGCTCAAGCTTTTCTACATCAGGAAAGTGAACCAGCAGTTTTGCCAGAGGTAGGGGTAATGGAAGACACACATTAAAGCAGTAAATAAAGCAGTTGTTCCTTTGTACGCCTCACATTACAGCTTCTCCTGCATGTAGCACAGATACAGTTACACAGAAACAGAAAAATACATATAAGATTTCTCAGTGAGAAATGAACGTATGTATGAAACCTGTATTATGGGACCCCCTCCATGTGGAGTTATAGTGCAGGAGAAATAAGTAGATCAATATTTCTGACAGGGAAGCATAGGTTGTTATAACAGTGATTAGTCAGAAAGTTTGTGGTGTGTGTGGAAACCTTGAAAAAAGTGAAAGGAATTTGTTTGCTGGACAAACAAGATTACAGAAGTAAAATTATCTGAAGCATGCACTTTAGTAACTACATTTTCCAAATACTTTCACGACAAGATTAAGTTCTTCAATAAAGACTTCTACAAGACAAAGCAGTAACTCCTCTTACAAGACAGAATTACCCTATAAGTGAGCATTTTGTGAAAAAGAAGTTGCAAGTGAGTCAATATCACCTCATCACCTGCTCTTCCAGTTTACAGATATATACAATTTTTCATATCATTGCTATTGTGACTGGATGGCAGAAATACAGACGTCAGAATCTAAAACCCTGCTATGCTGCTAATGAATCTGAGGCAAGACTGCCAAACCAATTGCAGTAGAGAGGTTTATAGACTTCTGTATAATACAGTGTAAAAATATTCATATTTAAAATACAATATCTGAAGAATAATAAATTAAGTTTTGAATTTTCCTTTCCTTTGAATTTTCACTGAAGTGAAATCCGAGTAAACAGTATATATTCTGGTATTAGACAATCAAATCTGCTTAGTCTTTCGGTGTAAAGGGGTTTACACCTAAGGAAACCTCACATAGCATTCTGTACTGAGCCACTAGTTATCTGTGATTTTCAGTGTTAGTTAATCAACAATTAATGATTTAGCTAATACCCTGGCTAACTTAGGGCTCCAACAATTTTGAATTAGCGTATTATAAACCACTTGTGGAATTAAGAAAATTTTCAATTCACTGTATATGTCCCTTTGATGATTTTGTTTATGTCAAGTAAACTATATATTAACATATACTTAAAAGCCCTGGTAAAATAAAAATAGACTAAAAAATAATTAATATGATTGACAAGTTCTTCATGGAATGAAGGGATTCAATGCTTAAATGAAAGCGTTCACAAAAACAATGGAAATCAAAAGGTGGTGGTAGATACAGAGAAAAATAGATATTGAGGAATTATGAATACTGTTCTATAGCAAAAGGTTTTTTTCAGCAACTTTTGAGCCTGATCATGCTATTTACGCAAAAAGGGAAATGTAAGCTGCAGGTGAATTTAGTGAATTACATTTCCCACCTTCCAGAGTAGGACTGCTAACCACCAGAATGTTTAGGAGCAGGGTTTTCCCATCCTGTCCGGCTGACATGACTTCTCTCTGCATATGCAAACATTCCCTCAAGTACAGAATGGAAATCCAGTGCTGCTAATGCCCAGAGAGTACTTTCACCAGCAGTCCAGTTTCTCCCCTCTTGCCCTTAGTATTTGGTACTTTGTGGAGTCGTGGATGTAAAGTGGGACTAAAATTTTGAAAAAAAGTTCCCTCACCTCTATCACTCAAATAAAATATGCTGAATATCCAATGCATCTGTTTCTGTGTTATAAAATTTGACCTGCTGAAACAGACAGTAATAATAATCAGAATGGCTTTTTGAAACTTTGCACAGTTTTCAAGGGGGATAGTAATAGGACACCAAAATTACACTTCTGACTCCAAGAAGCACTTAATTATTTAGACATATACATATTAAAACAATGTTGACTTCTGTTTCCCATGTCCTGAATAAATAATCTAACCAGCAGACAAGCAAGAAGGGTGGTCCCAGCCTTTACTTTGCTTTGCCTTTCTATTGCCAGCAATAACATATTTCATCTCAAGTCTAACAGAATAATTTCCTTGACAAAAAGCCATTTTTTTCTTTTATTCTGCTCAGAAAAATAATAATAAAAAAGTTGATGTTCAACGCAAACATTTTTTACAGTAATTTTTTATGAAATTGGTATGCTTTCATTTGAGTTAATTAAATCACATCAACATAATACAATTGACTATGCAAAGCAAATACAATGCAATATGCTTTTAAGTATTGACTTTTTAACACTTGCTTGTTCAGTACAAGACCTTACACTATGAAGAGTTTATAATGAAAAAAATTAAACATGAAATTATTGAGGAGCCCTTAGACAAGTAACTGTAACCCTAAATCTTGGAGAAAACAGATATTTAGAGGGAAATTACTGCTTTTGATAAAGATTTCCTTTGTAATGATCTTTTTGATTTGCTTTTATTTTTCTCCGTAAATTGTTTTTGTTTATAACTTTCCTATTTTCCTTCTATAGAAGGCAGTCTGTTTTGCTGAAATCATGCCACTTCCCCCAGCTTTTCTTAAAAGTACGTTTATGATCAGGAAAGCTAAATCTTTAATGTTCATTTTTGATTAATATTATACATACTACATCCTTTGCATACTGTTTGGGGATGTGCTAAAATGTGTCTGATTTCTACATACAAAAGACTTTATTTACAATTAAATATTAAACATACTTAATTACCAGCTGCCTCAGATGCTCTAAATAAAAGTCCTTTGAATTAAGATTAGAGTCTTGAAGTAAAAGCACTAACAATTTCTTATCTTCAGTGAGGTATAATCTATTCCATTTGTTTCTAAGTGCATCCCACTTACATCTGTATTATGTCACTAAATGCCTGTGATAGCAGCTCCCTTTTGAAACTGCTGCATTGATTTTTCCTGGGTATATTGTCAATAGCATTGTTAAATATGTTCATGCATAATCCTCAAATTCTAAATGACTAATGTACACTAAATATTTGTTAATACTGAATTATTTGTCAGTTCTTTGGAGGTTTGATAATCTTCAACAATTTATAGTTCACACGGTATTCAAAATTAGTAACTAAAACTATTTCATATATCATAGATTGTAGTTTTCCAAAGTGCTCTTGTTTAGTAACTATCCTGGTAAATTTCTTTTAAAGTCCATACTTAGATACAAATTTATCAGTTTAGAGTATTTGGAATAGTTCCTTTCAGTAAGAACATCAAAACTTCCTTACTTTTGATATCAGCATTGGTTAAGAAAATATACTGCAGTTTTGTCGGCTGATTTGTCAATAGTTTTAACAGCTGAAGGTAATGAAAAGTAAAGTGTAGGTATGCTATTTGCTAGAAAATATAACTAGGAAGACAAAACGATATATGCTGTATAACATGCTAACATGAACAGTTTGGGAGGTAAAGGGGAAGGACACAAAACTTGCAAATTATAGGAAGAAAGGAATCAGTGGTCTGTATATGGTATGCATATGTCCGTCTCTCATTGGGCCGCAAGAAGGACCTGCCTTTTCAGGGTAATGGTGATCTCAAAATACTTGAAGAAATGCAAACTCTGCTGAAGAACTGGAATACTATTTCCTGCTCTCCTCTTTCCTCAACCAACTTCTAGGTTTGGCTCTGTCAGTTTCTTCTATTTACCTCTTTGAAACACCTTTAGGCTTTATGGATTCACTTTCATGTACACCAGCATCCGGAGTGATTATTTTAAATTGGATGAACGCCACTGATTTTGTGCATATTATAAAAGGCTATATTCCAAACAGGAGTTCCTATTCTTTCACAATCTTTTACAATTTTTCAGCCTCCCTGCTCTATTCATTTTCCATCTCATGTCGCCTCTCAGATGGCACAGTAAGGAAAAAGTCACAAAAACCTTGCTTGTTTATGTTAGCTGGGCCCGCTAATTAGCATCCCAAGACTTAAACTAAGAGTCAGGTTTGACATCTCATCAAAACATCATGGAAAGGTTTATTACCTGATGCATATTAGAGTTGCCACATTTATCTGGAATTCTAAATGACTCAGAAATGCAGGAGAAGTTCAGAAAAAAATTTTCAACGTAACGCTTAAGAGGAATAGTGAAAAGTTACCAAGTACTCAAGAACAGAAACCAAAGTGATACATGAAGCCTGTACATTTTACATCAAAAATACTGTGAGTCAAACAAAAGCCAAAAGCGGGATTCTCTAAGTAAATGGTGTAAAAAGTCTGTAAAAGATTCTCCAGCATTTCATTCTTTATATTTAAAGGCTTCATATCACTAATTGCTTAACACTGGTAAGAAAAACAGCATTTGTAAAATATGGAAATTTGATGATTCTTGACAGAAATACTTTTGGGAGTAGTTAACAGATGTATGCTTCGTCTTGCACGTAACGATTTCTCATCTTAAACAAGCAGTGCTGGCCTGATTTTTAGGAAGAACATTCAATGCAACTGCCAGGAGAGGAGGTAGGGGACCACTCTGCTCCCTTGGATGTTCAGCTGCTCTCTAGAGCCTCCTGCCTCTGAATTCAGCCCTAACACGATCCAGAGATGTTCTGGCAACACCTCCTTTCCCCTGTTAACAGCGTGGCCAGGTAGAAGAAAGCAGGAGCCATTGCAGCAGTTGCTTCCTATTTAAGGATTTGCTTGTATAACACTAGCAGCTAATTGCCTTTGGTTACCCGCCAGCTGCCTGTCGACATGAGAGCTCATGAGTTCACCAAGGACAGTCCGTACGACCAAGGCTCTCGTGCAGGCTATGCACATACGTTTCCTCCTGTGGGCTTCCTGCGAATGCGCGGAGATGACAAGAACCAGCCGATTTTCAGACTATTCCCTCTCTAACTTTGCTGCCACCTCGAAACCCCACGCAAACTGCCACATGCAGATCTCCAGTGATGCCCCGGCTCAAGCTGGTGCCTAGTTAGGACTTTTGCTTCAGCAAGGCCAAAACGTCATTCAGGTGTTGCAAGCTCTCTGTGAGCACTACAGGTGCATTTAGCCACAAACCTGCACAATACGCGGTGGCAGGGATGGGGAAGCTATGTCTGTTAATACGCTCAGACACTAGAATATTTTCCCATACTTAGATTGCTAATAAAAAAAGTAAAAGGAAATTACCTTCTCTCATAACATTTTTCAACTCTATACTTTGCTCTTTCATACGCTAACAGAACAGAACAGACATGTTAACAGAAGAACATTTGGTTAAAAATAGAATCATTTGAACAAAGGACCAATTTGTCACAAATAAACTGCTAGAAGCCTTGGTCAAAATTTACAATGTGATGAACTCTTCAAATTACATTTAATTGCAATTTTGCTAGCTCAGTAATAGGTAGCACAATTGAAAAAGAAACTGAATAAACCCCTTAATTTCTTCCCTGTCAGGTTTTCAACTGTATCTAATTAATTATCAATATTGCCATAGAAATAAAGTGTGGAAGCACGGTGTGAAACAGACTCTCACTGGATAATGCCTTTTGTGAAAATTCATTCAAACAAAATTACGGGTTTGGATATTAGATTCAACACAATTTCTGGCCTTTGAAATAATCTAAAATGCAAACTTGCCTCCTACTTCTGATACAAGAATTACTAGGAAGCAAGGGATTATATTATTATATAAGACCAGAAAGTAGCCAATAGTGCAATATTTAAATAAAAATGTTCACTTAATCATCTGACAAGACATCAATGTACCTATTGCTTTCTTGAAACCTATTTTATTGGTGTGAACTGTCATCAAAGGGAATTTTTTTTAAAAAAATAATACCACACTCGTAAAAGCTGTATTCTGATTAGATGTGCATACCCACATTTTATATTTTGAAGAGTATGGCTGCAAGGGCAGGGACAGAACAGCCAGTTTGAGGTTATGCATGTAATCTGTAACGGTCTGCACTGGGAATGTGCAGCTCATTGTTCTCTATAGATGTACAAAATTCTGGGGTTTTTTTGTTTGTTTGTTTTGTTGTTGTTGTGGTGGTGGTGGTTTTGGTTGGTTGGTTGGGTTTTTTTCCCTTGAAAAAAGATATATTTGGTTGTGTATGCCATGTCTCTCCTGTTTCAGAGTTCCCCCTAAGATGGCTGCATGGCTTATACATTATTAGTGCATGTAAATTATTCAGCTGCTTTTAATGGCACATCAGTCTACTTTCAGCAGGAAAACAGGGACAACCAGTGAGACCTACAGATAAAGTGGCTGCAAAAGTGGATCTTTTGAACATTGTTCAAAAGTACTGTATTATTGGTCCCTAAATTGAGACTGCAAAAAGCAAAGTGCAAAAGTGGGCGTGCTTTAGAAGCCACCTGAAGCCACTCCTCAAGGAATATGAGAAAGTGCCTGACATGCACCTTTCATGATTATGGGTAGATTTCAAATGAAAATGCTGTGCTTATATTAGGATGAAGAGGGGTGTATCACATGAAGTCAAAGGGGGAGATTTTGCAAACGTATCTGATTAAGCTATTGGATGCTCACAGATGAATTATTTAGATAAAATCACTAGAAAGATGTGTGAGGAAGTTTGACAGAATTTTCTCCGGCTACTTTAAGTTTTTTGCTTAAGGACAGCGGAGTTACGGGAATGGAAAGGATCTGAAGGTGAATGTAAGACAATTTATATATGTAAGCTCAGAAAAAGTCAGGTAAGCTGGCACCAGTTGAACTGGTCTTCAACACATGATGTTTTGCTTAAGAAACAAAAGAAAAAAGTTACGTATTAAGGAGTAAGGATAAGAGTAAGGACCAAGATTATCTACAGATCACAATTAGCAGCACAAAAAGACATTTCCACAAATAGCCAAAAAGTAAGCTGTTTTTTTTTTTTTCTGTATGCAAGATAGCTTACATTCTTTAAAACATCCTGGCTAGACCTCATGAGATACAACCACGGTTTCTTACCACTCTGTTTTGATCACTTTCAATTAAATTTTAGATTCCACATAACAAATAACTTCTCTGAATTTATTGAAAGAGTGAACTTTAGTGTATGCTTATGGTCATGAATTTCTGTAAACAAGTCTTTTAAAGATGTATACTTGTTTACACAAAGCCCTAGACAATTCCATTAGAGATCTTTTGTGGTATTCTAGACACCAGAGTAATTTGCTCTTATGTGAATAGGTAAAGTGGAATGAAAGCAGAACGCACTGCAACAAAAATAAAAAAAAAGTTGAAATTGTTATTTCTACAGTTATTTTTCATATTCACTCCAGCAGATTTTTATTATGCCTAGATATTGGTACTATGTAAAGATTACATAGCACCAGCAAAACACAAGGAGTCTTATGAATAGTTATAAAGAAGAGACTTCCTACTCTAAGAATGCAGTTTAAATAGCCCACGCACACATACAAGAAGCGGAGGAGGACAGGAATGGAAAATAACAACAGGAGCAAGGCTAAACAGGATTGTGTAATATCTTAGTAATGTCACAGATTTTTTAGATTTCCAACTGTATAGTGGGATGACACTTGTTAAATGAAGAATGGTGCAGAAAAAGCCTTAGAAAAGAGGCAACTTTAAGAAAATTTATTTTAAAAAATAAACCCCCGAAGAATAGTCATGTGTGTTGTGAGAAACTTCAAGGACTTCTTATTTTGCTATAAATGCAAAAACCAGAGCACAAAGAGTCAATGAAAAGGTTAATGCTCAAAAACAAGGACCCTTTTTCAAAACTATGTAGGTGGTGTGATTGTTTTTTTTCCAGAATGTTATAAAAAAAGAGAAGACACATGACTACAACACAAGATTTTTATAGATATGCATGAAAAACCAAAGACCATATTCTTACTATTTTAGTCCAAATTTATCTTTGGCAATGAGAAATACTTATACCTTAAAAGACGAAAAAAAAAAAATGTGATGAACCATCACTGAGTACACAGACATTGCAGCCAACAGTTGGAACTAAGCCAAGCCCCAAATCTTCAAGCCACAAGAAGCAGAGCCTGTAGAGGGAGACATTCACTGAACTTGTTGATGGAATAAGTATAATCTTCACGGCTGTAGATGCCTCAGTTTCTAACACTGAAATTTGATTAAACAGTCTGCCTTAGTTTGTACAGTTAAAATGGTGACCTGCCATGAAGATGTACAATTAAACTGAAGAAAAGTAAACTATAAAAGAAATGGATTTTAAGACTACAAATCTGCAAGAGAAATTCCAAGCAGAATATCTGAAGCTCTTGGAAAAAAAATGAGAAATGAGTGGAGGCAGATGTGTGGTGGACAGAAGAAGAAGAATTAACATAAAATGAATGTAAAAGGATGCAATTGAGTAATAAGGACTCAACTACAGCATGGAAGGAGCTGCGGGCATTTGATGTTGTCTTCAATCCAATTAACCAAAATTGTTCCTAAGGGATTGCAGAGCACCAATCCAAAGTCATTCAGACAAAACTATTTAAGAATTCTGAATTCTTACTATTTCTACACAAACTCATAGATCACAAAGCAAAAACAAGTAAACAAAATTCCCCCCCCCCCTCCCCCCAAAAAGGTCTAGCAACAACTGTTCCAAGAACTAACGCTTTCCTGACTACCTTCGGAAACAGTAATTTAGAAAACTGCTGGCTGGCTCTGCAGACCAGCTGGTGACTGAAGGAGTCACAGCCTAATTAGTGGAGCCCCTTCAAATCTCCACATCTAGTTAGCACTGATTTTCACTAGGATTAATGCTTGGAAAAGCCTCAGCGGCTGGCTTTAAGCAAACTTGCCAGTATAATTTCCTGCATTTTTGAGAAGGGAATCCAAAACCCCATCTGATCCTTTACTGGCCATTTGAGGATAAACCAGTAAATATCTCCAGTAACCCAGGGATGCACCTGTTTGCTGACATGAGAGGGAACAGGACTTGGTGACTGAAGCATCCTGTTGCTCCTAGGTCCTGTGCACCTATCACCGACATCGTATCACATAATCCCCTTATTGTATAACGGAATGTGCCCTTAGAGGAGCATAGTCTTTCACATCTACAAGTCTCGTTGTAAGGCTGTCTCAGAATATTGCTGCTGATAATGTCAGGGAACTTTTTCCTCACTCCTAACGTACATTTATTATTGATGTGCTTTTTTACCACTTGTTTCTCTGTCAATAACTATAACTGTTGCTGCATTAACTAGTTCATCCTTTCACCAGTTTATTCAACTATGTTTACAGACACTTTCCCAAATATTTGGGTTTTTTAAGCTGAAGAACCCACTCTCCTCTATCCTGTATTTTAAAAATATTCTTTAGACCCTCACAGATCATCAAGCCTACTTTTCCTGAATGACTTCCAAGTTTGGCAATGCCTTCTGCTATACCACTTCAAAAAAAGAAAAAAAAAAGAAAAGAAAAACCCCAAACCAAACAATCCACCACCAACTATCCT
>RSEF01000031.1:35729651-35788319 GCA_003993805.1 Himantopus leucocephalus
TGTTGAACTGCATGAGGTTCCTGTCTGCTCATTTCTCAAGCCTGTTGAGGTCATTCTGGGTGGCAGCACAACCCCGTGGTGTATCAAGCACTCCTCCCAATTTTGTATTGCCTACAAATTTGCTGAAGGTGCACTTGATCCCATCATCCCAACCATTAAGGAAGCTGTTAAATGGTGTTGGTCACAATATTTACCCAGCTGGACTTTAAACCACCCCTTTCCTCTGTCCTTGGTAACTTCAAGTCTCTTCTTCAAAGTGGTGGACTCCACAAAGATTTTCAGATGCATAATTGGCAACATTTTTTCCATGGACATGATTTGTTGACAGTTTTTAGTTCAATCTTCAGAAAGGTTTTTCTAACATGTTTGGGTTCTGAAGCTACCAGGTTTTTTGAAGCTGCTGGATTTTTTGTCATATTTTATAGCATTATTCACAGAGGCCTTTTCTCCCTAAAATTATTAAAGATCATATATAAGATGATAGCTATGACCATTGAGCATTTTCTTTCCACTTTTTCCGAAGAAAAGTTTTGACCCCTCCCTCTTTTTTGCCTATTTATTGTCCTTCTGTTGCATTTCAAGGTTTGTGTGTAGATTGATGCTACCTAAAAAGTGATTCACTAGATGAGGAACAATAAATTTTACTTTGCATTACACAAGTGAGACACAATTCAGATCACTTAAACAAAGAACCTTTATGTCCTATAGACCAAATGGGTAAAGGTATTCCTGAGGGCGATAAAACACAGTACCTGATGGTATTGTGCTATGTGTATGAAGTTTGTAAACATATTCTAGACTAAACTGGGAGTGTTGATCCAGTATTACATGGAAATGGTACATGAATGGAGGCGAATTTCTCACCATTGAGGGAAAAAGTCCAATGCACTCTGTACTCATTCTGGTAAGAAGAAAGAAGGAAGGAAATACTGAATTGAAGTATCCAGCTGGCTGAACTTTTGCAGGCTCTACACTTCAGTGCAGCATAAATTTTTTAGAGCAGCTGAGTTCTACTTAACAGGAGACACTAACTAACAGGTGAGGAAACAAGTTGCTTTTAGGTAGAAGCTAGAAGCATAGAAAATAACTAGATGCTTAAAGAATCATTGAGCCATGTACAGTGCCTATTTCTTGGACCAGTGCTAAGCCCTACTTGTTGCTACCGTGGCATATGAGATCCATTTAATGCTTGGCAAGTAAGCTTTTCTCTGTCACAGGAACTGCCCTGGGCTGGTGTGTGTAAAGTATATGAGATGTAGTGGTGATCTGGATTGCATGCTATTTTCAGGATAATACAGTCAACAAACTCAGAACTTGGGTAGGCAAAACATATCCTAAGTTCATTCAGCCACTTTCAGCTGGAACAATATCAAAGATTGCATACTTTAATCTCTTTATTCTAGTGCAACCAACGATGTGTCTGGTTTTTTATGAGTTTTAACATCCCCTTTTTGGAGTATAATCATGCCTCTTTCTCATAACACATCCACTCCTAGCACAGCACGTGAGCAGATTTCTATCTTACTGAGTTGCATAATATTGAAGAAAAAAAAATTAAAATACTGAATTGCAGAAAAGCCATACTTACCAGTGCATATGTCTCATATTTCATGTGGGCATATTTCAAGGCGTGTCTCTCATGATATGGGACTCTACAGTGCCTGAAGTATCTGTGTGTAATATTCCTGTTACCAGTGGGATTCCCATTGTAGACTGAGATCTTGCTATGCAGAGCTCTGTTAAAATAGCAAATGAAAGAGTGTATTAGTAATGTTTACACGTGCCCAGGGCATAAGCATTAAAGATATACAAGGATCATACTAGAAGTCCCTGAAAACTGGCTATAATCCCAGGCGTTTGTCTAACTTAAGATCTTTCACAGCATAAGAGAGCTGAGCTAATGGGAACCCAAGGCCAAACCATGGGATAAATGAGGGCCAGTCAGAAATACACTGTGTGGATGGATGTGACTGAGTGTTTGTTAAGGGGGTGAATGTCTATAGCAACAAACAATTGTCAGATATACATGCACTGGCAAGAAGAAAGCAAGGTGCAATCAAAAGGAATTTAGAGAGCTGAGTTATATCTGAGGGAGGCTTTGGGAGACAGATTTGTGGCTCAAAACAGGCTATGGCTGTTAGCAAAGAAATCAGATTACAAGATAACATTTTTATAATAGAGCATCAGTGGAAATAGGTGGAAACTTAGTTCTAATATTCATTTTGGTGCTGCCAGTGCAACCTTGTGTTCCCACTCTCCACCTTTGCTTGTGTTTCCACTTACTATCTAGACTAGTCTGAGCTCTGAATCCTTGTATTTCTGTGTGAAGTGCCTGCAACAACTAGATTCTGATTTCAGATGGTGGTCCTATGAGTTAGTGCAATATAAATTATTGATAATTCAATTAATATTGCATGACTAAATTCATACACTTTAGACACTATGCTTCCTGTCTATAAGGCTTTCAAGTAATAGTATCCCCAGCTTACTGAGAAACAAATGGAAGCAGGGAGACAAGCTGGTTTGCTCACTGTAGCATAAGAAATAAGTCAGTGAAACTGATTCCCAGAACTATTATGTGAGTGACAAGTGGCATAGATGTGCTTTTCAGAAGGTACTGCTTCTTGTATGTTCCTTCCTTGACAAGACTTTGATACAGCCTAGAAAGAGTTAGAAAAGTTTCTTCTCCTTTTTCCTACTCTTCTACTTTGTTGATTCTTAAATTATTCATTACTTTCAGGTGGGAAATAGTATCTGTAGGACCAAATATCACTGAAAAACTGTCATAGACTTTCATCCGCTTTCACTACTGTATTACAGATGGTGATGATGACTACAGTGTATTTTACAGTATTATTTGAAAATAAAAAGTGTACAGTTTTTTTATATCATCTGAGAAAATTGATAGTATAAGGTACACAGTTACAGGAAAATAAAACAGCTCTTTTGAATTGTTTTCTTCCAGAATCTCTCATTTTGGGTATCAATTTCAGAACTAAAGGAAAATTAATGCAGGTGGTATTATTATTAAGCAACTTACTTTTATCACCCCAAATTCCAAATGCTATTTGCAAACTCTTATGTCCGTTTGGTTCTTGTCATTGTAGAGACCAAGTAAGGAAGGCACAGAATCGTTTAAAGGCACTAAGATTTACCACATGCTTCTTAAACTGTTATTTATGATGCATATAAATTTTGCTGTCATCTACTAATGTGTATTGTCCTGGTTTGAGCGGCACAGGACTAATTTCTCTTCTAATGCTTGGGAAGACTGCACTTTTAGAAGAGTCTAGTGTCTGAATTTGTGAAAATACTTACTTTGTAGCCAGCTATGATGTGTGGGTTTCAAGGTCTCAGTGTTTTCGAGCTTGCCAGGTGCAGGGATGAGGAGGAGCGAGACCTGGGCACTTGACCCAAGCTGGCCAACAGGATTATTGCATACCATTAATATCACATTCCATATAAATTAGAAATTTTGCTGCAAAGTTTGCTCTCTCCCTTGATGGCTGCCATCCTGTGAACTTCTTGCCCCAGTGCTGGACCCCTGAGGCCTTCCCTTCCTCCCGAGGCCATAGCGCTTGCAGTGTCCGACATTTGCTGTCCACTGCTGGGAGTGCACAGCTTCCTACTAAGAGAATGGGCTGAGTATAATCCTTATAGATTTTATATGGCTATCAGTATCAATATTGGTTTTTTAGTGGTATTAATGTTAATTATCTAATCTTTTTCTATTCAGTCTGTTTATATTTCAATGCCTGGATTTCCTTGTTTTTTCCCGATTCCCCTTCCTGGGTGGGGAGGGATCATCGGGTGATACAATGATTGTCTAAACAACAATAAATTGTTATCGGTTCCTCAAACCATAACATGTCTATAAATGGAGTTTTCAAAAGGAGGGTGCAAAGGAAGACAGGTGAAGCATTCTCAGATCACTAAGCACACTGGCAGGAAAGGAAAGAACGAATAAGAGTAAAGTGTATACAAAATTCTCAATACAATTTTCAGTGCTTTTTTTTTTAAAAAAAAAAAGTATTATATTGATTAGGCCACAAAGAGAGTACTATTTTATACACAATGAGAAGGGTGGGATCTTAATTTTTTCCAGTACTGTGGCCATGGTCTTCAGAACGGTAATTATTGAGGCAGCATATTTGCAACTACAAAAGTAGGAAATTATGGATTTAATGGATTTACTCAATGTAACAGTGCCAGCATTTCAATAGCAACTAATGATAGACTTTGTTCAGTTAGCAAATTCAAGAAATGAAAGATATTTCAAGTGAACAATCTCCTGATTTTTCTATGAGAAAGGATTTATAGAGCAAACAGTAAAGCAGACATACAGAAGAAGATGGGGGAAGTGTTTGTGCTACACTACCTGACTTCCTGTAGTGAAAATCTCTTAGAAACAACTACAGCTTAAAAATTGATGATATTTTCCCCATCTGCAGTTTAAATAATGGCCCTTATCACTTTGGGTTTTCTCAGAAAATTGTTAGCCTTACAGAGATTTAGTGTGTGTACCAAAATGGTACAGTAAACTTAAGGACTCGGTGGGGGAAATCCTTCCTTGGTTTCCAGTTCCTCCTTCTACTTTTATACACTTTTGGCTGATAGAAGCCATTTCGTTTCCACTTTCTTAAACTTACTAAGTGTCAGGAGGGTGATTTGCTGGTGATGAAGTAAGGGAGGTTATTTGTAAGGGTGAAAGTGCTTGCAGACCTGACAATCTTTGTCAACTTTCAAATCAGGAATGATTTGCAAAAGTTGTCAATACTGTTGGAAAGCAGATGGTGAAATTGTCACTGAACAGGCAAGGAAATTCTTCCAGAAAGCTACTGGTTTTTTNTTTTTTTTTTTTTTTTTTTGTAATATATCCTACAAAGAAATCTTGGGTGTTGTTTCAATAACATCAGTTCTGGGTCTTTTTTCTCTTTGCCAAAAGAAATCCAGAGGCACAGCTTTTGTTTGAAGGTAATCCACTAAACCACTATCATTGATGTCAAATATGTCCTGCAGATATATTTTAATACCTTCTAGGAATTAGTTGAGGTTGGAGAAAGACTTCACAGTAATTGATAGTTATTATTTGTAAAAAGTGACATTTATATTGTAGTTCTTGCTGCATGTGTATTTATCGCAGCATAAGAAGTAGGTCATGGTAAAGAAAAGAAATCCAAACTACTGTTAACCACAGAGATACATGTGGTGTGGGACTTATTGAAATGACGGAAACAACCCCATTCAGTATTTGTCCTTGTCATTGCGGCCATTAAATCCTATGTTTCAAGCTAACAGTGAGTTAGGAATCACAGAGTTTGTAGCAGCGAGCTGCTAAACTTCCAGAAG
Organism: Himantopus leucocephalus; assembly: GCA_003993805.1. NCBI lineage: Eukaryota > Metazoa > Chordata > Aves > Charadriiformes > Recurvirostridae > Himantopus > Himantopus leucocephalus. The sequence continues at coordinate 35,735,001 of RSEF01000031.1, forward strand.
GCTCAAACCTCTAGCCCTTTCTGTAGCCCAGACTGCTGGAAATGCAAAGATTTTTGCCTTTGCTAAGGATGAACAAAAATTACATAAGTGGCTTCTAGTAACTAAGAAATTACTTTTGCAGTTAAAGGAGCATGCAGAGTCTTTTATGTTCTTTGGATCAGGAACCTCACTACAAAGCATAACCTGATAATGAAGACACATCCTGTAGTCAGTCTAAGGAGTGGGCCAAACTCTTTCCTGATGAAACTCCTGGCTGCAGGTGAAACTCCTGGTGAAACTTCTGGATGCAGTTCTGGCAGACCAGTATTGACCAAGTCTGGAGCTGATGGTCCAGATGCCTGAGGGGACCCCTGCCTGCGGGGAGGCAGGTAAGCAGCCGTAGACACCCGTTGCACTGAGGTACCAGTCCAAGTAGGACAGGAATCTGGTGCTGAGCTGAGCTGAGCTGAGCTCAGAGGAGGGGGGCAGTTTAGTTTCCCAGATAAGAGACAGCAGCAGTGGGAGCAGAGCTAACTGAGGGTTGTTTTCATCATCTAATTTTGCAAAATGGAACTAACTTGCCTCAAGCACAGCAGGATAGCAGCCTAATTGTATCAAGACTATAAATAGACTGGAACTAAGGAGTATATTCTAAATTTTGAGTCATGGATGTAGTCTAATAATCAGAGTATGCTAATAATTCAACACAACATAATACAGATGGTGAAGCTGCAATTTGTGTTTACTAAATGTCTTCAAACTACTTTAAAGTTACACTCTCTTATTACAGTCTTACTTCTTCGAGTTCTGCAAGATACTCTCAAAAGTAAAATGCCTTTACAAGTCTATCTCTTTTTTATGCAGTATATGTTCTTCACGTTGTGATGTATTTGCAGGATTGCATCAAACCCAATGACCATCTTTATGCATATCCCTTGAGACATCAAGGACTACTTGTCCATGGAAATTCTGGTTAACGAACAAGTGACAGCTACCTTTTGAATTTCAAGATTTTTTTGTAATTGATCATCTTTGTTAATGCAGTACTCCTCTCCTGCAGTGTAATAGAAACCCTCACACATATAGCGCTGGCCTGTGCCTAAATGAGCATCTGCCTCTCCAGTCACGTTAGGTAAGCATGAAGATTCTGAATGCATCTGAATGCATTCTGAATACATCATAGAAAGGCTGGAGAAAAAATCATCAGAAGTGTATTGCCTGTTATACTCTGTGCATCAAAAAGCATCAATAGATGTTCTCCTAACAAAACATTAACTGTGTATTGCTAGAAGTGTGTATACTGTGTTCACATAGTAGGAGAGTATATTGCAATCCACAAAGCAGAGCAGCAGAGCTATGATAATCCATATTGATTGTTGTTCACATAAAACTTATTTAACCCCTTCCCTTTGCTCGCCTTCATATTTGTCAGTGAACCTAACTATAACAAGGCTTAAAATCCCAGATTTGTTTGGAGGTTATTTACACTCTAATCAGTTGATTGGGTTGAACACCAAATGGTCAGCTTCTATACTCAGATGTATGACTAGCTCCCATGGGTACACCTGTGGGTGCTTTGTTTGAGTGGGTGATATGTATGCTTTGAAGGCTGCATTTAGTTCACTTGCATAATGCTGTATCACTATAAGCCTTATTTGAGTACCGAGCCTAGATCTTATTATTTTTCATTTTTAAAGATTGTCATTATGTTGACCAAAATAACAGATTTTTTTACAAAGGGGATTAATCTAGTTGAACCCCTCCAACTCTACCTGAAACACCATCCCTGGTGAAAGCCAGTAGAACAGCTGTTATCACAGTAATTTTCCCGTGGAAATACACTGTTCAGTTTCCGTCTGCACAATGGAAGAGTCAAATAGTGCAGATGGAAAGGGTTACCTTGCCAGCAAAAGCAGAGCAAACCTACAGGTTTATCAGACTGCAAGCCTGGCAACAATTAAAGACAAACTGGGATGGATAAGGAGTGTTACACAATTGCATCAAATAAATCTGTCTACCAAAATAGTTTTCAGCTCTTCCCCTTCCCAAATAAACAGGCAGCCTGAAACAATAACTCAGGGAAAATAATCAGAGCATCCAGCTTTATTAAAATGCAGACAAATTATGGGGAATAGCAAAGGATGAATGTAAATATCCACTGCAAATATCTAATTTGCAATTCTGAACATTTTGTTTATACACTGTAATGGAACAGACAGCACATTATGTCTGATTTATTTTAAATTTTATAGAACAGAAAAAGGAAAGAGACAGGAAAAATGTTATGTAAAACTAATGAAAAAAAATCAGCTGAATACTACTAAACAAATTTTCTTTATGCGTACTTTTAAAGATGTCCTTTCTCTGCTTAAAGATAAGATAGAAAATAGTTTTCAAAATAACTGAAATTTTTGTTATAAAGAGTACAGACATATTCTTGAGAAAATGGTTTATCCAGTTTAGAAATGCCCTCACCTAAAGAGACTGTCCTTTCATGCAGGAGAACTAGATTGACCTAATAAGAGTCTTTAAAGATCGTCCGTGAATCTTGGCTTCTGACTGAAGCGCTGAGTACAAGCTCTTATGCACCAAGCTACTCCAGCCATGGATTTTAAATTTATTTGACATATAACTCCCTCAACAGAATGTAAAAGAGAAACAACCAGAGCACAAGCTGCGTTCAGTCCTTTAGCTTTTTGCTGAGAAAAACAGACGCTTGGTTTGCTATTTATTTTCATGTGTGCAAAGTTAAAACTTGTGATGTGCCCAGGGGAGGCCAAGAAAGGCAGTTGGAAGACTATTGGTTAAAGAAGCCCTGACAATGCAGCATACTTATTCACTTCTTTTTACATGTTATAGGAGAATCACTGCACTTCCTTCATATGCTTCATATAGTTGATATTGTTTGCTGCCTAATCCCAAAACCCTGGTTCGTGTTTAACTACACAGTCACACCGTCACTGGTAAGAGTCTTCCCTGTGGCAGGACTGAAGGTTAAAGCTACCAAGATCTGTATTTGTCACTTCAGGCAGTATCTGCTGTTAAAACTAGTAGTTAACATCACACCATAACCAGTCTTCTTTAGGGAGGGTATGTTCTCCTCCACAAAAACATGTGCAAGGAAGGATATGTGTTTGTAGGTAGGTACCACACTTTCTAGAGCAAAACTCCATTACTGTTTACATGAGCACTGCTCTTTTTGCTGTTTTGGATGCCCTATCATTGCATATCACCAGCATTGGTCTGATGTTATGGGCTTCTAACCCAGGCCTGCATAGCCGCACTTGTGCGTATGCTTGTTTTCCACGCCGTATGTTGGAAGACGTTGATAGTTGAGGCAGCATCTCAGGCAGATGATGTTCATTCTTTATAGCCCTTCACATGTGACAGAATCACAGCACATTTAAATACTCCTGGCCTAGTCATTTCGATATGGAAGAGTAAAGAGGATGGTATGAAAGTTGGGAATCCCGAAAGGAAGCTTGGAAACAAAAAAATTCTGTGCGTTAGGGATGTTGCAGATTTGACTTGTTGTTCAAGTCGTAGTCTTACTCAGCACTCACAGTGTGCCGCCATCCTCCATGCCAGTCATTAGCTAAAGCTTTGTTTCCTGGCCTATTGGGTATTCAGTGAAGCCTCCTCACCCACCAGCAGCTGATGCAAGGCATGACCAAGGACCACTGGCTAGAAGCAGTGCTCAGCCAGGTGTGGGCTGTCCATGTCACCAACTTAGAGGTCAACAGAGCAAGTTAGAAAAGAGCGGAACAGGTGCAGTGTGGGAAGAGTGAAAAGAGGAGGTAGGTAGTTGAACATAATAAAATCAAGTAAAGGGAAAGCAAGAGAGACACGGAAAATTACACAGGTATAGATGAAGCACGATCTGTTATTACAGGGAGGGGAATGAATGAAAACCAGGAGAAGGGAAAAGTGTTAATAAGAAGTTCATTAAAGAGAAGGCTAACTTGAGAAGGTTACTTATTATAGAATATAGCAAGCAGTATCCCACTCCAGTTTCTCTAAACTGCAGAAGCATCTGGTCAATGGGGAATCACCAAAGCACTGGTATTTTTCAAGTTTTTTGCTAGGCAAGTTGGTGTTGGGTCAGATTTAGATTTTGTAGTAATGCTTTGCCAGTTCTGTTGTGGAAAAGCTAAACACCACTCCAAGTAAGGATGCTTATTTGTTTCCCTATGTCTTACATTTTTACTTTTTATTACAGCTTAATTTTTCAGCATAAATAATAGTTTTCCTATGGCATTAAATTATTCTGCTGTCTAGGAAATATATAGCCCTCCTCTTGTTTCCCTCCTTTCAGATTTGTCTCCTGTTAAAACTAATTAGTGCATTTTAAAAGCAGAAAGGATTTATAAAATCCAAGACTGTATCTGACTCTGGCAGTCTGAAGCCTTAATTCAGGAAAGCATCTCTATTTGGAAAAGTGTTTAGGTAAGATTCATTATATTGTTGATTTAAGATTTAGAAGAATCTAAGATTTAGATTCTTAAATTTAAGAAGATATGACTATTGAATTTGAGTGTGTATACAAATGCTCTGCTGAATCAAGGCCCAAGAAACAGGCTTTGAGAATTGTCTTTGACTCAACAGAAAATTTTTTTGCTCTTGAAGGAAAAACTGCAAGCTCGCGTTCTGCCAAAGGTGAGACGAGAAAGTAATCTGTACGGCTGGCATGTAGAATAGCACTCCCCCGACATGTCCTCTGGATTGTCACTGGAGATGAAAACTTGTCTCAGCAGGGAGACTCCAACGCAGTGTTTGTGTGATGGCTTAGCTGTGTCACACCAGGAGAAGTCAGAGCTCAAATCCCAGTTCCATAGGGCACAGGGTGGCTGCAACATTCATATATTTCAATGGGAACTGAGATCATCCAGCATTTTCCAGACCAGGATCTCTAGGGTAACAAAAGCAGTGACCCTCCAACTAATCTCCAGTATTATTTAGTGTTTACATCAACATTACATACTGTATAAAGTTTACTTTTACATTTTATGAGCAATGTAATTACTGCTATTGGACTAGAGCAAAATTCAGTTAATATTCTCACTTTTGACCGCTTTCTGAGCCTGTGCCACCGATAATTAAAGAATAGTTCAAATGGCAGTCTCTAAGACTTTGAAAATATCTGTGGGAAATAAGCTGTTCGGTTGTTCTTTACTGCCATAATGTATTAGAAGTGACATTACTAAAAATGGGCTCATCTTTCTGGTCCAGTAGACCAATTGAGGCATTCACATTTTGCAACCCGTGATTGCACAATTGTTGACATCACTTCTCCCCTTACAGTGGCTTTGCAGAAAGCCCTATGATATTATGTGAAGCCTTTTAATATCTGTGTTTCACAAGGGAAAAGCCTGTGAAGATGCTGAGAGTGAATGAGAAGGATAAGCTAAGGGATGGGTTTTGACCATGTATTTGAGACATACAGAAAGAAGTAATTTTCACATACTGCTTACTGTAACCAAGTTAAGGGGAAAATTGCAGTTGATGAAAAAGAGATGAGCAGTAAAAATAAAATTGCTGACTTCTAGTGGTCTTGATGTCAGTTTGGCTTAATGATTGTTACTTAGATGTCTAAAATTAGCCTTCTGGAGTGACTGTTAATTAATGTTTTGCTGCTTAAGATGATTTCCTTTTATTAACCATAGCTTTGAAGGCATTCGTTTAGCAAAAAGAGATCCCTGATTCACTAAGATACTTAAGCATATAAAACAGCCCCATGTTCAGAAATTCTGCATGTTCCTTTTTAGCTATCGTAGTTTTGGTTAAAAAAAAAAAGCTGCTGGCATCCTATATCAGCATACACAGTAGCAAAACTATCTTTGCAAGGCTGATCAATTCAGTACTTCCAAGCTAGTTATATGTTTGTTTGATCAGTATCTATCATAGCCCAATTAGGTTTTCTAGAAGTGCATTCCATAGTCTCCAGTAATTCTTATACTTAGCAGCTTTTAAAAAGAAAATCTAGTATCTTCATTAGATTTTTTTCAGTTGCTGCCTGATTTTTTTCCGATTTCCTCTTACTTTTTATTCAACTGTAACATAATTTCAATGTCTCACAATAACTTGCTTCATTTATGGCAGATTTTATTTTAAATAATCTTCTGATATAGGGAGAGGAAGATGAGTATGAAAGATAAAAGTGCTTACAACATAATCTCTCCCCTATCTGCCTATCTTACCTAGTGATTGTTTCTGATGCAATTCAAGATGGAGGTTCCTTTCACATGTTGGGCAATAGTATTAGTCATTTTGTCAGTGGTAAACTGTAACATAGATCTCCACTGAAATTAGAAAAGCAGCAAACATGAGGTGTTGTACTCATGACAATTTATTTCACAAGCCTGCAGTTGAGGCTATATACATTAGATAAAGCATCCTACTACCAGTGATTTTTAAGCAAAAGTGCTAACGTTATTTCTCAGCTTAAATTCTTAAATTGCTTCTTTTTCTCAAAAGGCTGGTGTTCCCACCTAAAATAAGTTTTTAAGTTTTGTGGTGAAAATTTCAACTATCAGCAGACCGGTCTGAAAAGAGTCACACAACTTTTTTCAGTGTGTGAGATTGTTAAAAAAGATAAATAGCAGGACTGCATTATACAACCTGCAGTGAGGCGAGGCACCGGGGGTAAAATGGAGTTGAGTTAATTGCAATACATTACTGAAATTGTTCTATACATAACTCTGTAAAAGCCTCATTAAAACAGAGTTTTTCTGTAAGAGATGCCTTTGTTGTGATTTCATATGAGATCTTAGGGTAGTAGATCATGTCACTGTAATTGCATGTGTTAGTGTTTTCAGAAAATTATTTGCAGTACAGTTCGTTTGTAGTAAAAGACATTGATGTGGCCTGTGGCTTATTTGGTAAATTTTTACAGGATGGAGGAGACCGGTGGAGGGAAATAAGGGGAAGCAGAAAGGAACTGGTATCTATTAAAGTCTCATGTGCTATTGAATTGATCTTAATTCACAGTATAAGACAACTGAACCCACTACCTAAATTCACGTCGCTGAGCAGAAATATCAGGTATGGACAAAGAATAATGATTTCACCAAATCTGCTAGACAAAGGTAGGCTGTATGAGGTCAGATTATATTACTCCATTTTCACAAAGACATCAGGTATCTTCCTTTTCCAATACGTGAGGTAGCCTCCCTCAGCTTGGCTCTTGTGACCGGCAAGTCCCTGCTGGGTGATAACTTTTCTTCCCTCTCACCTGGTGTCCTGGGACAAGAGAGAACTCTGAGCCCTGTGCATAGTCCCTGCTGGCCGTGGCACGACAGGGCACAAGAGCACAAGGGTCTGCCATGCACCTAGAGGTTGCATGGAATTGAGAAGTGAGAAACAGGACAGAAACCACCCTGCAAATTGAAAAAACTGTCTTCCTTCTTCTCCCTTAACCCTAGCAGTGTGCTGAATTAGCTATATCAGCTGTAAAATCTCTACTACAGCATACTCATTCTCCACACATGTTCCATGTGAAGTCTGTGCCTTTCTAAAGGACCACCTCAGAAGGAAGATTTTGGACAACTTTTTATTTTACTTTTTGTTGTTGGCTGCTTTTTGTATGCTGCTTTTAAAATGTTACATGAAAGAAAGCTAATTCTAAGAATACTGATGAGATTTCCAGAAAATTCTTAAAGAGTAGATTTGGAATCTGTTGATTGTAGCGGAAACGTATACGTATAATAAGCTGAACTAAAACTTCAGAGCTAAAGCATCCCAAATATTTTGCTGCTTGAAATATTGAACCAGGTTCAGCAGAGGATTCACATTTATTTTTCACCATCCTAAACCAACAAAGTTAATTTCTTTTCTGGAAATGGCTACAGACACATGGTGTTCAAGTTGCCCTCTTGCAAGGTTTTCCACTACCCCTTTGGATCTTTGTGGCAACGTGTTAAAATTGCACTAATGTGTTTACTGCACATCCTGGAAGTGAGATCCCAGCAATTATGGAACACAGGGCCAGCCTTGACACACGTAGAGTCTCAGGGGGAAAAGACATTTACCTCATTGTTAAATAAGCAATGAAGATTTAAAAATAACCTTCAGTTTTCTCCCTTGACACAAATATAAAGAGATCATTAATTTCTGACTGCAGTTAGAATAAATGCATACAGCCTTTTTTTCTTTTTTTTTTTTTCCCAAGCAGATTACCTGAAAGGCCTTGCACAAAGGCTGCATAAATCATTCATGTTGTAACTAGGGCCTGAAAGATTTAATACAGTAGGAAGAACATTGTAGATTTGGTTACAAAGAAAATTAATTTTGCAAGATATTAAGCCTGTCTGGGCAAATAGTCGTCTCTTGTGTATTTTGGATCAAATTCACCTTGATATAAGCACACGCATCTCACTTCAGTCAACAGAGATCGAAACTGAATTTGACTCACTGTGTTTAGATCTAGATGACAGTCATTTATACATTTAGTCACAGAAGAAAACCTGTGATTGAAGACTGAGGATGGCTTTTCAGTCTTTTGATTGATGCTAATTGCAAAGCAGTGTTTGTTTTGGAAACTGGAGTTAGCAGTAACAAACCTCTGCATGTTTTCTAATTACTAGTGAATTGATATCTATGTTTTTTTATATTGTGCTTAGATTCAAAGCATTATATAGAACATTTTTAAAATGCAGTGAAATGGATAACTAGTACAACGGAACAAATATTAGCTGTTTAACATAGTTCGAACTATAGCCTGAAGCTGTCACAACTAATTACTAAATATGAATTCCATATTTAGTTTCAAGCTTAAAGAAACTGAAATACAGCTGAAATCAAGAGATGGTAGAATCTTGCCCTCCTTGTGCATTGAAACGTATGACAATTAGTGTTTTGGGAATACAAAGGTGCATTACTGATGGTTAAGGAAGTATGCAATAAATATCTATGCAATAAATATGCAAAACCCCCAAATTTCATGACATTCACAAGCATACTGTGTGCTGCCATATAGGTAATGCTCTGGCAATAATTTCCTATTAAGAAAGCCCTTCTCAGGCTTTTGACTAAACATTTGTTGGTGGGAATGAGCTCAGTGATAGATTTTTCTGCATTTGGAGATGCTACATACCTTGAAGACTTTATACTGAATATCTCATCACCTTCCATGCTACTCGTACCTGTACTGTTGCATTTTAATCCTTGAAAATCTCAGGACCATAGATATTTACTTAAAATAGTGCTTCTCAAGCTGTGGGTTATAGTCTTGAAAGAGTTGTGGAGACTTCAGTGAAGGTCATGTTGGTCTAAGTCTTAAGAAAAGTCCTCTTAGATATAAAATTAATTAACATTTATGTTGACGTATTGCTAACAGCAGTTGAGCTCCTCCAAGGACAACAATAAAAAACTACATAATTGGCTGCAAATGCTTGAGATAGCTAGGGAGTGGACAGCTACCTTTAATTTCTGGCAGCAACTCAAGTCTGTAATATAGAGTTGTGTGCCTATCAACACCTGCAGGTAGTAATCACAGCCTTGATCTCCCACCTCTCTGTGCCATAAACACCCCATATAAAATTTAACTACAGATTCTCAGCCTGTTGAAGTCAATAACAAGATAATCTCCCTGCTGACATGATCAACTAATTATATTAAACAGCAACAGCCCTTACAGAGGTATGCAAAATGTGCCTTCTAAATACTGACAAAATGTTTCAGGGTGAAACAACGTACTTTGTATTAAAAAGCCCAGCTAATCAAAATTTTTAAATTTACATCAGATTTAAGATTATTCTGTTTTGAAAAAGTTTGGGAAGTTTTGTCTTTATATATATATATATATATATATATATATATAAAAATATATAAAGGGGGAGGGGTGTGTGCTCTAAACAAATAAATCCCCGAGTGTCTAAGAACTAATAAAATCCCATTCAGTCATAACAAAGCAAAACATGTGTGGGTAGGGACATTCTTCTCCAAATCTGTGATATTTGCTTCTACCATGGTTTGCTCTTTGCATTCATGTCCATTAAGGAGAACCAGGTAGACTGTGCTTAATTTTAAGACTCAGGCATCTTGTTATCTGAGGCTTGTACTGAACATCGGTAGGTTTATATCTACACAGAGATGGGTTAAGTCACAAAACCTAAGTATTTAAAAATCTGCAAATTACTGGATTTAAGTACAGTGTAACTACAGGTAAAACTTAGAAGTGATAAATGTTAAATGAATGACAGCCAAGTTGATTATAATTATGGAGTGAGGGCATGTACATTTAATCATTTCTTGCCTTTGAAAAGGTTCAGATTAAACAAAACTCCATCACACTACTGGGGGAATTGTTCTTTCTCCATTGTTGCAGTAAGAACAAAGTAGGATTTATGGGTAATAATAAGAGATAAATCTGCAAAGATACTTGCTTTAAAGTATACCAAGGGACACAGGGTTTGTTATTAAAAAACTCACAGCTGATCTTATTTTTCTATGATACTGACACAGGGAAAATGCTTAACAAAAAACATAAAAGAGCTTCCAGATTACCATTCAAAAGTCTTCTCTGACTCAGTTTGGAAAGCTCAAACCAGTGGCAAGAGGTATCCAGCATTAGGTAACCTTCTTGTCACAGCTGAGAAAGGAATGAGGAAAGAGAATCACTTCCACAGCAGCTGCCGAAGAAAGAGTGGAAGTAGGTTTCATGGATGTGATGTTCACTGTCCTCTGCAAGACAAAATTATTCCCACTGAAACAGCAGCTGTGGAGTTGATAAGAACTGGTGACCGAGGATTTCTTGTGGAAAGGTTTAAAAGAAAATACAGTATTTGTTTGCTTTGCTTTCCAGAGATGAGCTCCATCCCACCAAGAGGATGGGGACAGGTTATTTTCAGTGGTGCCCAGCGACAGGACAAGGGGCAACAGGCACAAACTGGAACACAGGAAATTCCATCTCAACACGAGGATAAACTTTACTTTGAGGGTGACAGAGCACTGGAACAGGCTGCCCAGAGAGGTTGTGGAGTCTGCTTCTCTGGAGATCTTCAAAACCCGCCTGGATGCATTCCTGTCCAATCTGCCCTAGGAAAACCTGCTTTGGCAGGGGGATTGGACTAGATGATCTCCAAAGGTCCCTTCCAACCTCTACCATTCTGTGATTCTGTGATATTCTGGGAAGTGCTCTGCTTTTATTCTTTGACCTAAAAGATTCTTCCCCTGGAAGATCCCTCTGGCACATTTACTGATTTGGCTGTTTTTCAGAGCATTTTCAGAGCATTTTCTAAGTCATACATACATGTATAGGGCCACCATTCAGTTCAGCCCAGAACTCTCATAAGTAGTACCTATTCAGTACTAACAGAACTAACCCTTTCTCAAGCTGTTGTCACAGGGAAAGTCTGCTTGATAGTGGCCTACAAAAATGCCAGTACTGGATCCTGCCCTTATTTTGGTGTCTTCAGCTCTGTTAGCTAAAATGTTGATACTACGATACGTGCTTTGTTGTGAAAACTTCACGACATCGTCAAAAAGATAAACTGAGAGCAAATTGTTCTCATTGCAAATGTTACATTACAGAATAACAAGTCTGTTGGTCATACCTCTTTGTAAAATATCTTCTCCTCTTTGTTTTTCTGTACTTTCCCACAACATTTGAATGGCTTTTACAGTTGAAGTCTGAGACAGTAATGAGGAAGCTGTAGGGCAAATGGGGTACTAAAGATCTGAATGAAATTTTCAGAAACTTCAGATATATTGTGATCATTTTCAAATCCTGTGATGTCCTTTCATTTTTCATTCTGTGTTGTGGTTATTTAACTCTTGCAATTTTTTTCTCCTGTAAACAATAGTTTTCATATCTTTTATATAGCTAGCTGTCTGCATGTGAAGGTAATGTTACAAGCCGGGTGACCTAGATGCTGTTAGCATTGCCATACAGAAGGCAGTAGTCATATTCTTCTGTAAGTTGAGAGAAAGATATCTAGAGCAAAGAGCAACTCTGCTCTGAGACTGTAGCTTCCAGGTTTTAAACTTACTGAAGTCCAATGGCTGTGGAGTTCTTAGAGGTATCTTAACTTTTTAATTTGTATGATATAAACTTAAGAAATCCAAGTTTATATCACAGAAACCAGCTATCCATGCAGAAAGGAAAGTCTAAAATGAAGAATACTATGAACAATTTTTCCAAAGCATCATAGCTGCTATTTTACATACTCTGCATTTGGAGAAGCAAACTTTCCAGCAGCATTCTGATTCCTAAATATTTAGTGAAAAGAGGCACATAAAATTCCAGTGTCTTCACAAGAGGATAACACAGAGATGAGCATTTTTCCTAAGTGGAGCTTGTGCTTCTGAGGCTTACAGTGTGATAGATGAAAGTTTCTGATTCTTTGTTACCTTGAGCCTTTTGCAGGCATGGAGAAACATAAAATACTGACACTTGGGACAACCAACAGGGAACTCTTGTGGGGGATTGTTTAGACTTCTTCCTTTCAGTGAAGGACCTCGCTTTCAGAGGTTGTTCTGAAATGTTTGTTTTAAAAAAATACTTCACCTAGAGTCACGGTGCAGAATTATCCACAAAGTACCACTCAAATCGTGGCCTCTGTCTTCTTGGTAGAATCATTGGTGTCTGAATTTAATCCTGCACATTTCCTTTGCTAGGAGGTCTTTGACCGTTATAACATGCAGATGAGTAGGAGGTTTGCAAGCTGTTGCATGGTGCAGATGTTTACTGTAGTTCAGTGATTAGTTCTCTGGCAATACCTTTCAGGCATGAACTTAGAGAACAGGAGATCTGAATCCGATTTTTTGGAAGTAATGAGAAGTTTCCATGGAGTGAACTGCTATGGAGTCTGTAAACCATTGGCTAGATCCCAAGACAAGGTCTTACAAAGAAAACTGCCCAGTAACGTACTGACTTACCAACCTGGCTGGAAGAAAGATCGTGGTAGGGCTGCTGTCAGCTCCCCCAGCTGCACCCAGGTGATGGCTCAGGGGCAAGGCTGCTGCAGAAGCTTGGGTGACCTTCATCAGCATCGTCCTCACATCAGCATCGTCCTCCCTCAGATCTCTTTTCTTTACTATCACTGTTGGTTTGGGTCTGCCAATCTGAGGGGCCAATTCTGACACAAAAGTCTGTGCCTTTGGAGCTGCGACCTTCCCATACTCTGAATGAGTCCTTGTGTTTTCTCCATGCATAATTAAGAAGTGCCAGGAGCACTTTAAATCCGCAGAGATGGAGTGTTTCTATATCTTTTTCTTTTTTTTTTCCCTTTTAAAAAGGTGTAAAATTACTGAGGAGACATAAAAGAGAAAAGGAAGAGAGGAGCATTCCCAGTTGTGTTATGGTGCAGTCCTTTGGGTTGCTAAGAAATCAGACTGCCCTCCACAGCAGCAAACGCTCCAGCTTCACCTGTCACTCCCATCTACAGACTTTTCAAGCAGATGTGGCTGATCTGAGCCTCATTCATGCTGTGAATGTGTGATTTTCATCAGGCTGGATAAGATGAACCACTACACTCATTTTTGGCTCTAATATGTCCTATTGCAGATCCTCTCCCGGAGAGGAAGTAGCAGACATATTAGCACTGTTAACTTCACTTTATTACATATGAGTATGCCTGGAGATACCCAAGGAAGCTCCATTAGAGAGTACTAAATTCAACAACTGGATATATAACCAACATATACTAGCATTTCCAGCATTGAGATAAAATCAGGAAAGTTCAGGGACGAATTTATCTCTGCATTTCATTGATGCTACACTACTGATTTCAGTGGCTTTGCTTGTCAGAAACTAAAAGTAAAGTTTGGTCAAATGCAATCCTAACCTAATGTTATTTCAAAGGATGAAACTAAAATTTTGATACTCCTGAGTTTCCCTCTGAAATTCACTTAAGTCATCTCTACTACAATGTTTATTTCCTACTCTACTATCTGACTAAAAGTAGTGCAAATGTCATTAATTGCTAGTACAATTTTTTTTATTATTATTTTTAGTTATACTTGGTATGAAATGTCTCATTTATGGAATAGACTAAACTGTTCTTAGAGTAAATAATGAAACTTTATGCTGGTAAACCTACCTTGCCATAACAAGGTTACTTAATTTTTAATTATTTTGGATATGGGATATCAAATGTACTTATTCATTTTTTCTCCAAGTTGGTAATGAACAGCTTTCAGCCCAAGCAGAATCCCACTGTGCTGCAGCCAATATGATGGTATAGGCTATATCCATTGTATTCAGCCACCACAGCAATCTTATTCCACTCTTACCAGTTTGCAAAGCTAGCGAGAGCTCTGTGTTAAAAGAGCAATCAGAGATATCCCTGTGTGACTCTTAAGTGAGCCTTTCTTCACTGTTCCTTGAAGTTTTAGCAGCTAGTCTTCTGCTGGATGCAAACAGGAGCCATTTTGTTGTCACATCTCTCTCATAGAAGCAGAGGTATTTTTACAGGTGTTTTAGATACAGTTGCTTTTAGTGAGTTATTTTCTTACCTCTAATCCTCTTTTCCAAGTCTTGCTAAGAATTAGTTGGGTTTTTTTAAACAAAGAATTTCCAGTGTAAATCAGTCACAAACTAAAACAGGCAGTATATTAAAATTTACATGACCTATTATTTTTAATTGACTCTTAAATTATCATTCCCTAAGAAGTCAACAGTGATAAATAATGGGGCACAGATCTTCATTTAGAATATAAGATTTTCTAAATAATCTTTCAATAAATTAGTCTTCAATGAGTCAGTGACACTCTTTAATGAGTCACTGACTGCAGTGGGTGCAGGATTATTCCCTAAGATTCTATAAACTTTCTTAATATTGCTACTCAACTGAGAATAAAGTTGTCAGATAAAAAACTATTTACAGAAACCCTTAGGAAAATAATTAAATTTAAAATAAGAATTAAAAATGTTCCAGCACAAATTTTTTTCCAGGTTTTTTTTTTTCTAATTAGAGAAAACTGCCAGATTTTAGTCATACATTTGGTAAGATATTCTTCATGGTGGCCTTAGTTATTTCTTTTTAAAACTTCAACCAATCCAAGACAGTGCTATTGGATTAGTTTCTGAGTTTGCTGTACCATAGGCATCTCTGTAAGTTAGAAAACTGCCAGTTTATAGTACATAAGCTAGAAGCCCTATAGTAATGTCACCCTCAGTAGCCCAATGGAAAAGGTAATTATTTCATTCAGTGTTATTTTTTTGTGTGAGAGAGCAACAAATTAAAACAACTAATCCACTTCACTGAACAATATTTAGCAGTGCTCAGAGGCTTCAATTAACCACAGTTTAATAAAGGTACTAATCTGTATTAAATGAAATCCTTCAAGGGCTCACATTGAAACAATGCATAAGTAGTAATCAGCAAGCCCTGATAGAGGGGCCTGCTGGGGCAGATAGCTGGAATGTGCTGTGTAATCAAATTCCAGGAGATTTAAACCCAACAAAAAAAAAGATAAATTGCTCAAGCCTTTTTTAAGTAAAAGGTGTTTTGTTGTTTGGGTTTTTTTTCCCCATCACTAGATTTTAATATCCAGCATATTCAAAACTGCATATTCTAAAAAAATTACATTAAAATCCTTATTTCAAAGTCAAGTCAAAACAAGAAAGTAATTTAAAGCTACTTACATGCCCTCCCTGTGAATGACCCTCGTCATACAACCGTGCAAATAATAAGACTAAGCTCCTCAATGGTTTGGGGTTTTTTTTCCATCTCTGTACTAGGTACAGAAGCTCTAATTAGCTGCAATTTGTGTGTTTAATTCCTTCCAGAATCCTCTGGAACATTGCAAGCTGCACTCAACATACAGTGCTGGAAAGCAGCAGTGATTTTTATCCTCAGTTATATGAACATTTGTGAGTATTTAGAATTGCATAACCATGTAGTGTTCAAGATGATTAATATTAGCACTGTATTGTCTTTTAATGGACAATATTTGATTTGTATTAATTTAGTGAAAGGTCCGTACTACTTTGCTTTCCAAAGTAGTTTCAGCACAAGGAATAAGGGTCTTCAGCCATGGTTGTGTTCTAATTTCTGTCAAGTGCAAGCCTCACAGCAGGCAAAAGTGAAAATAACCTTAACAAAACACAACCCCAAAAAACAATTGAATTGCCTGTTAGAAACGTTCACATCAATCACTTTGTGTCTAGGGACTCAAATTCCAACTTTGTGATCAGTGGATGAGCAGACTACCAATTTTGCCAGTCCTGTCTGATACCTCAGCAACACTGAAATCCACCCTAGTGTTTGTGGGGTGACAGGGGGGGAATTGTGCTTCACACAACAGCGGTGTTAATGTTTTACACTATATGGTGTAAGCTACGTCTTACATCACAGCTCCGCTTTCTCTCATATACCTTTCCAAGGAAAAAGAGTCAGCCGTGACTACCCAGATTGACCAGCTGATGGCCCAAGTCATAGCAACACTTATTTCCTTCAGCATATAGCTTGCAACTGAGATCAAGACTGGTTTAAGGAAGTCATTTAGCCTTTATGAGGGAGAAGGAAGAGGGATTGACTAGCTTACAGAAAATATTTCAATACCTCACAGAAAGTTGTTCCACAAAATGTGTCTATTCATATGAAAATATTTTACCAGGTACTGGAGGAAGAAACACAGGGAAAGATCTACCAAAAAGCAGAGACAACTGTCTTCTTCCTGTCTATATGTTCAAATGCCTTCACAGTGGCTTGCCAGGCTGTTTCCTTAGCAGTACCAAAGTTGTAAGCTTAATCCTCTGCAGGCGGATATCATCCATCAACAGCCTTTATCACAACTATTCATTTCAAATTTGGGGGGAGAAAGAGATATGGGGCTTAATCCCAGAGAGTGGGGTTATTGAGTGATGAAGGTTTAGAACATTTTGCCCGTGAGTCAGTCTCTTTCCAAGGCTTCACCTAGTGTATTCATGCTTGCTGTTTATTTCAAGATTAGTGTAATGGAGATCCCTCACCCCAATTGTGTTTTGTGCTTATACATGTATATGTACAGTTGCAAGAATTATTGTGTGTAAGGAGCCATGCAAACGGCAATATCATTTTCTTGTTGAGACCATTTCTGGCAGCTGGTAGATGAAGCTAATACACAGAATCACCTAACTGCTGTGGCTAAAATAAAAGCACGAAGAAGTATGGAAGCAATGTGAAAGCACGAGGCTTGTTTTCCTCATTGCTAGGCTCCAGTCCTGCAAATTTTCCACAGTCATGACACTGTGGGTTGCCCATACAGAAGAATTTGCAGGATTTGAGATTTAATGAGGCCCACCCAGATTCACTATAAAATTTTAATCCTAATATTAATTCAAGGATTAGAAACAAAATTGTAGGACTGGCTTAATAGTCTCATTAAGTAAAGCCATATAGGCTGAAAGAAGGTCTTTCAGTAAAGCTTTCTAACATTAAGCAAAGTTAAATCCATACATTAAAACAGGATGGAAAATCCAGTGAAATATTTGCTATTATATATAATGTAGGTCACAATTATGTGTTGATACACATTATGGTTAATATGATTGCATTCTGATATAGATCATCTTGAAAGTTATTTATTACACAAGAATGTAAAATGGAAATCCTGCTTGAGTTTTTATAGCATGTCTTTTGCTTGAGGAATTTAGCAGATTGAACCACATTTCAAACTTCCTGAGAATAAGATACTAGCTGATTTTTTTCAACAGTCCTTTTAAAGTATGAACCTCTGTTCAGATCAAACAAGAAACAACAGAAACACCTACTTCATTTATATTTCCTGTTATATTCTTCTTTTCTTAGTCTGTGATTTAATAGGAAATTCTGTCTCAAAGATATTCTTCTCCTTATACTTTGACCCTGAAGAAAAGTCATGAAACTTTATAGCATCATATTTGGTGATTGTTTCTTTGTTATTAAAGAATACTATGTGTTTACTTCCATTTAAGCAACATGTTTAGGAATAAACATGAGGGAGAAAACAGGAATTATGGATGCATGTGTGCAAAACCAAAAAAAATTGCGAACACTTTTATTGCATGCATCTTGGAAAAATGTGTGTGCTTTTACAGTCATACCTGAGTCACAGAACAGCTGGAATAACAATTGCATTGAATATAACTGATTTTATTCAACTTCCTTTGCTAATTTAGAAAGCACATGCCGAGGAACAACCTGTGAAATTTCACAGTCCACAAGGAAAAAGGCAAATAATTATTGTACACATGGAAATGTACGACAAAAAATATCTTGCATCATGCACTTATCTACAATTGGGCTCAAAATTTAAGTGATAGAATTATGCACTTTTTAATTCTGTCTGTGTGACATTTTCCCTTTTTCAGAATGTTATAGGGGGTCTTGTGTTAAATAGTCTGCTTTCATCTGAAAGGGGGAAGAGTTGATAGCAAGAGTCACAGTCATCTTTATTTGTTAACTGAAGTTGAATCAGGATAGACTGTTGACAGAAAGAAGGAAAAAGCAATGTTTCATTGCCAAGGCGAGTAAAGGAGCAGTTGCCAACACTGGAGCATACAATCTGGATGAAAAATATTGTAGTGTGAAAAAGGTCTTTAAGCTCTCAAGTGTAGTTATGATTCTAACTGACTCAAAAATACTAGAAAGATAATAAAAATTCCTTGGCATAAAAAAAAATGCCTTGTCTCTTGAACCTGACAGATATGTGCATGGCATGGAATTCTTCTGGGCTAAATAAGGTCAGAAAACTATAAATATGCTGCTAGGTTTTGCATGACTGATTTTTGCATTGATGCAGCAGTGTAGGTCACAAAATATTATTTGATCTGAACCTTTTTTTTAAAAAATATGGAATTACACAATGCCATAAACATTCAATGAGAAAATATACCTAAAAACAGAGATACAAAATCTTTGTAGTTCAATGGAGGACTATTTCAGATTTGCTGAACTATGACCTTTTAAATATGCTGCTTGCATCATTACACAATTACACACACTGCCCCCATGACAGCATTGTATGTTCAAAGCCTAAGCAAAGTGCATAAAAACAGTTTCTTGTACTGTTCACAGTATCTGAATCAGGGTTTATCTGACAGTGTTTCAAATTGATCTTTCACTCCAATGGCTTTATACATGCTCATATTCTCTAGATGTTTTCAACTTCTTCACACATAGTTATGCAAATATGTTGTACGTATTACCAGAAAACCATATTTTTGTAAGGAAAAAGTATCTGTAAGGTATTCCTATACATCTGATTAATTCAGGAATTTAATCATTAGGTTATACTTTAGTTGTGTTTTTCTTATTTATTTATTCCTGGACTGAAACATTGCATTAGGAAGACAATTGAAACTTGGATATTATTTTTCAGGAAAATCAATTGTCAACAATCTCTGGGTACTTACAAGAAAAAAAGAAAAAGCTAACTATACAGCTAAGCCTAGATTATGATAATGCCAAAATCTTATAATGCCAAAATCCCTAGGAAATAAAATACTATAATGCCAAACTTCATAAAAGTGTTTCTAAAAGAAATGTAGGTGTTACTGCGGGGAGCAAATTTCCTTTCTCAGAAACGAGTTTATAAGAACCACACTTTGGATTTGCTATGTGTTTGCTAAAGCAACTGGCCACAAAATGTTTCTAATGAACAAAAGATTTTTCTGCCTCTGCCTTCCCCCTCCTCAACAATCAAACCCAGTAAGGGTTGCATGGAGAAAATCTATCAGGCAGCATAAGACCTTCTCTGATATTTTCCATTGCATTGTGTCAGACAACGCAGGGAAGAAAGGCCTGCACTGGGAGGAGAGGAATAGCTGTTCATGCAGTGGTATGGAAGGATCAAAACCTTCCAAAGTTTTGGGGGAAAGAGCTGCCGCGCTCCTGACTGCAGGAGTCACTGCAGAGGCCGGAGAGCTGACCTCTGTTCCCCTGCCCACCTCAGTGGTGCTTCCAGCTTCTTACTGGAAGTGCATCTTCTCTATTTGTTCTGAACAGACATGGGCAGGTACAAGCAACCAAAGGTAAAAGAAAGCATTTACCTTTTATAATGCATTATATGTCTGAATGCTTTCCCATTCCTGCTTAGTGCAAATGTCAGAGTAATAGCTGTGACTTGGATGTAAGCTCTCAAGCCTAAAAACTTGTCTTTACTTCCTCCGCTCGCTTTTATTTTTGGTGAAAGGCAACTGTGAGTCAAAGTCAAAATATCCATTTTGACCTAATCTGCTGAGAAATGTTTTCCTTAGCTCTATTTTACATTAGTATCAAGGCTTGCTAGCATTTTCCTCAGTTTGGTTTCAAGTGGTATGTCACTTGTATCGTTTATTAAACTCTTCCCTTTATTTAAGAGTTAGCTAAAGTAGTACATTTTGTTTCAGTTCAACATATCACTGAAATCAAAGGTCGCAACATAATAAAAAATGACATCTGAAGCAAAAAAAAATATTTGAGCTGTTCTTTGTAATGGCATTTGAAGGGCAAATTAGAGCAATATTGTCATAACTTCATTGAGAATATGTCCCCCATCTCCTCACAAGAACGTATATAAACAAGCTAATGTTGAAAGCACTGTTGTCAATGCCACAATTTGGCTATCAGACTCTAAATGATACATGGAGCTTGACACATGCCTAAAACGTATCTCTCTGTTATTTGAAGTTTCCTAGGGCAGAAATCAGTAAAATCGGGTGCATAAAGTATTGGGAAAAGAAAAGTAAGAAACTCAGGTTATAGGGCAGAAAAGAAAAAAGCTACATATGTATAGGATCTGTGCCCTTTAATACCCCATGTTTTGTATAACAAATTTGGTGAGAGTGGTCCAGGAGGGTACCCCTCATACCTTCCAGCACAGTCTGCACATGCTGATGAATCTGACACAAAGATAGTTACAAGAATAGCTTGGAGATCCTGGCTGAAGTTTTACCAAAATCTGGGAACCAAACTCGCCATTTGACATGGTGTGCTTAAAGCCTGGAACCCATGTTTTACTCCCATGTTTTGGTGTGGTTAGTGCTCTAAAAGGTTTCCAATACCAGTGTCAATAGTGGATTTCCATGCACAGAGGGTGCAGTGATCATCTCTTCTCTGTCTGTACAGGATTTTGTGTGATATCCAGGAAAATCTTTTAAAAAGTGAAGAAATTCTGTTGGCAATACTTCATCACAGCTGAGGACGTGCAGAAATTCCATAGGTTCTGCCATATTATTCTCCAGACTAGAGCAGGATTAAGTTAGTGCCAGAGTTTAGTGAATTAGAGTAAACCATGGTTTGTTGGTGATTGCTGTCTCATGGTAGTGGTTTCTCTGAAAGTCTGTGCTGAGTGTTGTAGTCATTTCAGCCCTCTGGGGATGTCTGCTGTTCACTGCTTTGGAAGTCTTAATGGGATTCAGGCAGTGTGTTTTCAGTCTCTTTCCCACACCCGTTTCTGTTGTCCGTTAATATACCTAAAGACTTTTATTTTTCTTTTTTTAACCAGGGCTGGACATAAAAGGTGAAGAAACTACAAAATTGCTTTCACGCCAACAGGTTCNTCCTCGTTGTCTGAAAAAAAAAAAAAAAAAAAAAAAAAAAGCGCCACATTAATAAGTTTTGTGGCACTCAAAAATTTTGGCCTTTTTCTCTTTCATAGCGAAAGTGATTGATGCAAGTCCTCTGTGCTGTCTTTGGAGTGTTACTCCGCACTGTCTTGTGCACTAGTCATCTACAGTTACTGCTGCCACATTCTTCTGTCCCTCTGCATCCCAATAGCGATCACTTGATTTGGCAGCAGTTTGCAATTTTATATAATGAATTAAGAAAACCTTCACAAATGGTCTCTTTATGAAGCTGTTAACAGAGACATTTGGAAAAATAAGCATGGAACTTGCATTGTTAGTGAAAAAAAAAGGAGGAAAAAAGATGTGGCTATTTGGGGGAATCGTCTACTATGAGCAAGTTTCTTTCAGTTTATACTTTGGAATTGTAATGTAATTTTGTTATCTCACCGGTTTCTAATTATTTCTTTATGTGTTAAATATTTAGCCATTTGATCTGCCCTTGCATTTTCTGAAACATATCTTTTGTAGTTTCTTTCCTTGCAGAAATCTCTGCCCTGCTACTTCTGCAGTGTAGGTCCAGTACTCTACACAGTTGTACTTTAAGATAAAAACAAGAAAGTTGGACAGACAGTCTTAGTTTATGTCTAACAACCTTGAAAATCTCAAAAAAAGTCACATTAGTCCAGCATATCTCATAGCAAACTTACAGGGCTGGCTTTGTTTTCTCTTTAAAATGCAGACCATATAAATAGATTTCCATTGGACAATGAAAAAAACATGAGTATCAACCTGAAATATTGCCACAATGTTTTATTCCTGCTTCATATGAGATGTTGGTATATCAGATTGGGCTATGTACAAAGAATAGGAATATTTACAAGTTTCCCTGTGCCTGTAAAAAGCTACAGCTATGCAGACTTGACAGAGAGAATACCTGCTTCCAGATCTCTCTTGGTTACAGCTAAAGTCCACTTAAAATTATGAGATAATAGGATTTAGACTGTGTCGTTAAATCTTCCTATGTGATTTGAAACTGGTTCAATTTTTTCTAAGTTAATAATGCAAATTCCACTCAACCCTATCTGCTTAATGATGTGACATAATCAGAAACCATAACATGTTTCATTCCAATATATGCAACTCGGGCAGTATGATTATCAACAGAAGAAATCACAGTGCTCTTAGTTTATTCCATATCAGACCTGAACAATAAGGGCTCATATAATTCAAAATCACATAGTTCCAAAATGCCAACAAAAATCAGAGTTAAGAATTCCCCCTTATGCCACAGAAAACCTAAGAAGTGTCACAGCTACACCAGACTGTGCTGCCAGGGTGACAGACGCATCTCCTTGGACTTTTTTGTCCTGTGTCTACTTGGTGACAGTGTTTGTGCAAGGAGCTGGGTGACCATTTCTCCTGCCAGGACCCCGACTGTTACTCCCTCATGCTGTGTCAAGCAAAATGGAAGAGGCAAGTTATTGACAGGACAATGCAGAGGAGGCAGCATCATGCTTGCCCCTGTTTTTATGCATGCAGGTGGTTTCAAACAGGATGACCTGTAGGAGATACCTAGATGCAAGGAGTCTCCAGGAGAAGAGAAGGGAGAAGATGGTGAAGAAGCACAGTGGGTGTAGAAAGGAAAATAAAGTTCCCCTGTGCAAAAGAAACGTCCTCTGGTGTTTTGCCTTCTGTGTGTTTCAGTGGACAGACCAAATTTTTCCCTTCTTCAGCCAAGGGAAGCTTCCTTTCTTTTGCAACTGAGAAAATTATGTGTTTGGCTCAGCAGAAGAGGAGGGAGACAAAAGAGCTGATCAGCAATGTTGTCTCATCTCTTATAATTGGCTCTTTTCTTGTTCCATTTCTCCAAAACAGTGTCTGGAGGAAGACTAGAGGGAGGTGAAACCAGGACCTCGACTAAAGCATTCTAGCAAAGGATGCCTGTGGGGCTGCATTATGTAGGGGGCTCAAGAGGGACTTGTGAGCAACTGCAGGGCTGGAAGATGAGATGAAATGTGAACAGTGGCGTATAATAGGTCCATTTGAATGTTTAGGCTTGGGGAACATCTGGAATCCCCATTCCTTCAGGCCTTTTCATACAATTATGTACAATTTAATTTTAATTGCTTCATCAACTCAGCACCCACACAGTGGCTAGCAAAGCCACCTCACTCTAATGAAAGAGCAGACAATGTTATAGCTGTCATACATTTGTGGGGTAGAATGAGCAATTTAGAAATCAAGTAGTTCAGACCAAAATTAGATTCAGTGCAAAACTCCTACACATGCATTTTAACCTCATGATTTTTCATTAGAGAGCAATGAAATCTGTCTCAATGTGAAGGTTATTTTCTTTCCTTAATTTAAGGAGTGGAATAATGTTACAATTTTTTAGAAGCCAAGACCAAGTTTACTGGTTTAAAAGATAAATAGTCTGCCAGCGCCGAATGGCAGAAAATATTTCCTGTATATTCTACTTACAGTTATGTATGTGCACCTCTAGACTTCTGTGATATCATGTTTCATTATGATTTGTTAAGTTACACTTGACATAGATTAGAACTTCATATAGGTGTATTGCTGTTCTGTCTGATTAAAACAGCTTGATTTTTATAGCAGTTCTTTACAATTAGTATTATAAATTGTTTACTACACTGGAGTGAAATATTGGGGTTAGGCTAGATACTTCTGTGAAAGCCTTATCACAGTGCTCAGCAGTGGTGGTTGAGAAAGCCAAATAATTTTTTTTAGGATTTTTTATGAAAGGAATAGATACCAAAACAGTGAATGTCCACTTGCCACAATAGCCATTTGTAGTTCACCTTTGGTGCACAGTTCTGGTTCCTTCCAGAAGGAAAGATAAAATTAACTGGAAAAAGGTTTGGAGAGGGCAGAAGGGATGACAGAAGGTAACAAACAGTTTCTACACGAGGAAATATTTGGTAAATGGTTAATCTGGGGAAAAAAAACATAATTAACCACTTATCTTGAAAACCATAGCTGGTATGAAGAGGATAGATGGGAACTGACTGTTCACTGCATCTCTCAGTAATAAACATCATGGGAAAGTATGAAGAGTCACATTCAAAACAAACAAGGAACTGATTCCCCCTGCAGCAGGGAGGAGGATGTTAAGGATGCTGAAAGTTTGCATGAAATCAACAGACAGGTTTGTGGAGGAAAGCCCATGGAGGGTTACAGAACATGCAGAAATCACAACGCAGGAAGCCTAAGAGCAGAAAATAGTTGCTAGATGAGAAACTGTTAGGAAAAAGTGTTATATACATTTGATGTGTTTTTTCCTTTTCTCTAGTACCTATTTATGGCACTTGTACAGACAGAATAGTGGGCTAGATGAAACCATCACCCATCATCTGATCAAGTAGGGCATTCTTGCTAGAAAAGGTTTATTTACTTATTTAAACAACTTTAACCTCACAGCAGATTTGGTGAAATCATAAGTATTTCTCTAAAGAAACATTGTGAATGAAGTCAATAGGCTTAATTCTTCCCCTCGTATGCCAGTACCCATAAGAAGGAAATAGGTGAAATTTTTAAAAATGTTCTCTACAATATATCCTTCATTTTAACAAGCTGTGATTTAAAAATTTCCCCTTGCACTTCTACCGGTCTTGAGGAGGTCTGTAGGAGCCTGGATGTCCACACCAATTCTTGGATCTAATCATTCTCCCTCGTTCTTTTTGAAATGTCTGTTAATCTTTCCAGCTAATTTATCAATAGCATGGATAATAATGTCTGGTCACAAATGATTGGTCTATATAATGTTTTGGAAATATATAAAGGATAAATACAAATTTGCATAGCAGCATTAACAGAGACATGCAATTTTAATTTCCGCTACCTTGCAGTAAGAAAAATGTCAGATATAATACTTAAAATCATGAACTATTAAGTGAAAAGTTCCTGATTATTTTTAAATTACTCTATTTCTTCTAAGTACAATATAAAAATTATATCTGGTAAACAACGCTAACATAAATGCTGTAACATACTGTAGTAATAAATGACTGCATTCTATGCCCTCCTACTTTGTACTGAATACAGCTTGATTTTCCAGACAATTCAACGTTGTTCTTGGAACAACTCTGATGATAAAGCGTTTGGGAAATCAGTTAGAAGAAGAACAAACTGTACAGAAGTGCAGTTTGTTGTGTGAAGGCCTCTAAGATGCTACTAGTAATAAAGGTCTGTTAGAAAATGAAACATTTTGGGACAGTCTAACGATCCCTATCTTAATCTGCAGAGAAGTCAATTCCTAATGCTTCAAGCAAGACATAAAAATGGTTATAATGCTTATAATTGGGCAGCACTGAAAGGAAGGGTAGAAATTTGGCTTGAGCACACCTAGTAATAAGGTTATATTGAAGCATTGCCATCCTTTGTACAAATCTAGCTATAGAAGTTTACAGATACAGGGTCTTTACTCAGAGACAGTGGGATTTGCAAAAGGGCCCATTTGATTAAGGAACACTAATCGCATCAGCTTGCAATAGCATTGATGCAGTTCAGTCACCAGATGCTACTGCAAATCCTATCTGTAATTTTCTTCAGTAATACTCCGTTGCCTGTCCAGCTGCTCTGCCCCACTACAAGGCAGAGAAAGGCTTTTATAGAATAGAATAGCATCATAGAATTGTCTAGGTTGGAAGGGACCTTTAACATCATCAAGTCCAAACACCAAAACAGTATTTAACAACACCCCTCTTGCCCCAGTGAAACCTGTCTTACAACCTGGTTACTTGTTGGAGATAAACAAAGTTGGGAAGCAGAGGGTTAGAACTGCCTCCAGTTCTGCCCTGCCACTGAAATTGCAGGTTTCTAAAATTGTCACTTTTGGTGCCCTTTTTAAAAAAATATTAATTCAGATGTCAGCAGTTAAGCATCCCAGCTACATAACATGTTAAAATGTGCAAGAATTTATCTTCCTGAAAAGTCTCTATTCTTGATTAATTTTTAATATTTGCTCTCCTCTGAGTCAGTACTGAGCTCTTTGCTAACTGCTGTTTGAGTTTTTGTTAACAGTGAGCTGGATTGAAAATGCAAATAATGTTTATGTTTGTAGCATTAAATGCACAGCATCCACCTCTCTGAAAGCACTATTTTGCAGTTGCACCGTAGTGAAAAAAAACAGCTATCTCTGCTTATTGGTTGTTTCTTTATTAGACCTCAAAATACAGGAGTATCTATGGCACTGGTAGTTTCACTCCAGAATTTTATGAAGTCCAAGTACTGAAGTTTCACTTCAAAGTCAGATTTGGATTTTTACACAGTTATCTCAATCACGTGAAATCTTTCCTTTCCTCCCCTCACTCTTTCTTCTCCCTCTCAACCAAATCAAACCAAATTCCCTTGTGTTAAAATGCAAGCAGTCTTTTCTTGCTGACTCCCCAGTTATATTCTTTACCTCACTGAGATGTTTACTAGCTGCTCCTCTGACGCTGCAACTTTCTCTACCTTTGCTGTTGTCCACAGACCATCTTTGATCTGATCCTGTGCTAAAGAGATGTCACAAGATGTGCACGTGGTCTCTGTTGCTCTGAACTGTGTGGTAGAGAAATCTCACAGGTCGTAGCTTTGGTGGAACAGAATGTGTGTGTATATACGCATACACATTTCATATACACATTGCATACAAAATACATTATGTATTTTACACAAAAAACTCAGGGAATGGAAACAGAAAACAGATCTCATGGATTATCCAGCCTAGCAGAAGCTTCTCAACATGTGTGATGGTATAAGAAGTTTAGAAGTTGGTGCATATACTCAGCCTTGCCCACCCGGGCCCATCAGAGCTAATATATGTGCAGAACATTTTAGTGCTTGTGTCTTCATCAGTGCCAGGGGTGGAGAGAATGTTTTCTGTGCATTAGATGCAGCCTTATTGAAAAGGAAAAGGAGGTATGTATGCATATGTAGGAGTAGAGACGAATTCATCCAAGCTTGAGAAGGGAAGAGTAAAACTATTTTATATTTGGAAAACTCTTGAAGTAAGTAATTGAACACATATAATTGACATGTACTGAAAGAAATCTAAGTGTTGTTCATACGGAAAGGTTGTTCATCAGTGTTGATATCAAGAGGGTACAGCAAAGAAGTAGTCCCCCAATTTGTAAATATTAAAGTTGTGTTTTAAGTTACTAAATTTTAATTAGGCTGGAAACAACGCAGTTGCTTGTCTCTGAAAGACAAAGGTTTATGTTTATGACTTTCTGAAAAGTTACATTCACTACAGTACAGCAACTGTGGTGAAAAAGCGTGACAAAGCCCAGCTTCTTTGGAAAAATGCCATTGTTGATTAATTGCAATATATTTCAACTGTGTATAGATTTCTCACAGTTACCCAATAAACACACTGGTTTCATTCTTCAGAGATTAACAATCTCTCTTGTGTGCTCAGGTTCTTTCCAGCTTAGTACACTGTTTCTTTTGAAGGATTTGTTTTCCTGGGTTGAACTTAAGAACTCAGAACACCTTATCACACTTTCACAACCTTGGGAAAGAAGAGGAGGAAAAAAAGCCCGTCAAGGCTGGTGCCAGCTAAATCCAAGCTCTCCGGGGATTTGTTTTTCTTTTGGCATCAGATTAGATGTTCAAACCAAGCGATGTTGTGGGGCTGCGGGTCAGTGTCCACCGAACCCTTAACGAGGCTAATCCCACAGCAGCGCATTCCAAGCAGCTAATGGGTGCAAGGGCTTCGCTCGCTCTCACATCTCTGCGCTGCGGATGGACTGAGCACCTTGTTTAGGGGGCAGTCACAAATGTGTTATTAGCGATGACCAGCAGCAGGGAAACGTGGACAGCAGAGTTTGCTCCGGGACAGAATTAAACGCCAAGTTTGATGCTCAGGTAAAGAAGGGGAGAAAAAATGCTCTTGGTGGGATTTTGCAGATAGGTTAATGAAAAGAGGGCCTTAACCTAGAGATCTAAGCCACAATAAACTAAATCTAAGTATGACACGTACTTTAGGAATTCACTGTGGGCTTTAAATTGTCTTATGAATTAATACTGAAGGAGTGTTTATGAAATAAGAGAAAGAGAAGAAAAGCTTCTTGTTCTGCTATGCTTGAAAATACTTTGCTATACTTTTCTAAACTTTTTACTACTTTATTAATTCACATTATAAACAAGAGTTTAATGCAGAGTGTTTTGTTATGAACGTATTGATCTCAAGTTATTCTAATTTTGTTATGAAGACTCTACGGCAAGTAACATAATTTATTTCATTGCAAATGATCTCTGTCACAGCAAGATAACTGGCACGGGGCAGTGAAACCAGATGCTTTCTTTTTTAGCTTGGAAGGACAGGGAATTATGAAAGGAGTAAATTGGGTATTTTTGCATTATGACTCAGGTAGGATAGTATATTGTTTGAGATCTAAAAGCTAGGAAGTCTTTTTTCCTGATGTGAATGAAGGACTTTATAAACCAGACTATTATTTTTGCAGTATGACACTTGAAGAAGTATGATGAAAATTCAAATGCAAATTATTATTATATTTAACGTAGCTGGGTTTCTTTTCTACTTGCAAAGGTAGTATGAAAAAGAGTAGGGAAGCAAATTTTAAATCTCCGTTTCTAGGTTTGTGAAAGCCTGCTTGTATACCTAAAGAAAAAAGTTTTCAGTGAAGTCCCTGTTATGGCACCTTTTGGTATTGTATCTTGAGGCTTAGAGAAATTGAATTAGTGGCCATCTTTAGAAAAGATACATTAGGTCTATGTAGCAAGTAAATTCACCTGTTGTTTGCAGAAAATTACACAAAATTTATGAAATTTAATAGAGGATATTTTTAGTGAGTCTTAGCAACATGAATGATAATCATATGCTATGTAAGTACTGCAGTAAGAGCTGATTTTGGATGCTGGGAAGAAAAGTTTGCTTATAAAAGCTTTTCATTCTTTCTAGGGAAGAAAAAGCATTTTGTAGGCATGTATTTAGTGTTAAAACAAATAAGCATGATGTGAAAACTGGCATTCTTCTATGTGTTCCTTTTTTGTCAAAAGGTTACTGTATAAATATATACAACAAATGTGATTCATAAATCTGCAGCTTCTTACTAGTGTGTGTCTTCTTAAGGCAATATAGAAAGCTTGTGTACTCTTGGAGCTCGAAGGGGAGAAATTTCAAGAATGTGTTGTCCGTACAGTAAAGTATGTAATTTCAATGTTAGCATTGCAATAGCTGAATAATAATTGTAATTTCCTTTCTTTCTCTACAACAGTCAACAAAAAGAAAAACTCTAATTTTTCCATGTGGTTTAGCTTCAGAAGTTCTGAAGTAAGAGGGTCAAATGAAATTCATAAAGTTCACTCTGGATGTCTTGACAGTTCTAGAAAGTTAATTTATAAAAAGCCTTTCTTTGCCTGAAAAGACTACTAAATTGAGAAATTACTCAATGATCCACTAGACTTCTAAGCTGATTTGACTGTATAATATACAATGTTGTGATGATGATAATGATGATGATGATGATTATTGCCTGCATCATAGGCTTGTAAGCATTTAGAAGTTGTAATAAATTGGAACTTCAAGGTAATCTCTCCTATATAAAGTAAAACATTTTTAGATTTTTCAGAATTTCTAATTAACTGTCCTTTGATTAAACACTCTATATTAACTTTGTTTGCTACGGTAAGGAAGAACAATCAAATACAGTGCTATTGAATGTTTTTAATAGACATCTTTTTTCCTGACAGTAAAAGTCATGTTAGAGTGTCTGCCATTTCTATGAAATATGAAGACTAATAGATTTTTCAAATAAAAATGCATGTAGAGCAAAGATAAAATATTGTTATGTAACATGAGTGACCACTAGATCCAATAAGGGATTATCTTCTGTGAAAAAGGCAAAATAATAACGTTTTATGTATGAGAGTGATAAGTAATTAATGTAGCTGAAAATTCTTATTATGGTACTTTATACTAGTGACATTCATTGACTCCAAGCAATTTCCACAGTTCACAATGATTTTCAAAGGTCCCAGAAACACAGGTTGCAGATTAAGTTGAAAAAAAAGGTAACATTAGATAGTTACTAAGGCAATATTCGTTAGTAAAGGTAATACGTAGATAGGTTACCATCTACCCTTACATGACAAAAGGTAACATTAGTTAAGTTAGGTAATGTTATAAAGGCAATTTCATATTTTCTGTTTTTATAGAGGCAAGATGCTCAGTTTTTCTTTAAATTTTCTAAAGATCATTTCACATTACTTAGTTCTTGGATAACTTTGTCATAATTCATAGTTTGTAGTTCAGTTTTGCTGCACAATTAAATAGGTAATTTTTTAATTTGAATACATTTTATATAATTTATCTGTTTGAAATGTATTTTTAAAGAAAAGTTTCAACTCATATCCTTATTAAATGGAATAATTTAATTCCATCTGGGGGAATCTTTTAGAAAACTTGCCAGAATTCATATTATATGGAGTGAGGACTGTCTAGATAATTAAAAAGATTTCAGAACCTGAAAGTCTCTTGTTTGTTGTTTTGAATTTTTTTCTTTCCTATGCATCTATCTTTCTTTAAAAAAAAGATGTCTTGTGTATCTGAAAATTAAGACTACACTAAGGGAAATTATTTGCTTACCTGAAAATATCTGGGGGAAGATCTTGAGTGTTACGAACAGGCATAGCTTCATTGAACTCAGTCAGTTTTAGAGGTTACGTCAGCTGGTCATCTAACTCTTAATGTATCAAAGTTTTTTGTGTCTTGTTTCACTAACAGAACTATTTTTTTTTTCTTCCATTAAGATGTCCACATATGAAACTCTATTTTCTGGCTCCATGTTAAACAGGTCTCTCAGTACTTGTATAAAAATTGTATTGGTATCATGGTGTTATAAGTTTTATTGAGAGATGTTTCTTTTTTAGTGCTGACATCCTTTTTTTATTAGAGCTGACAGTTGTGTAACTAAAATGGAAATAGATTTTTTAAAGTATTTTTATTGAATAGGTGTGTTATTTGTCTACCATGCAGAGAGTTTTACAGTCTGAAATAATCCTTCTGTGCTGATTCTTGCTATGAGTATACAGATGACAGCATCAAAGTCATCTGGCTAGTGAATATGAAAACAATATTAAAAGCTTGTGCTGGGTCCTCAACTCTAGAAGGGAACAATAGTTCTAATGTAAAATGTTTGCTCTGTGCAAACTGTGCATTGCATATCTGCAAAGTCAGTGATTTTTTCTTTTATGTTTGAAGTTTCTCTTCAGTTGTAATATAAGTTGTGTTTAATAAGCAAACAGAGCTCACGGCATTTCTTTTCTCTTTTTTAGGCACAGAAATCATGGATAGAAAGAGCATTTTACAAGAGAGAATGTGTTCATATCATACCCAGCACCAAAGACCCCCATAGGTAATTACATGCTACTTGTGTGAAATATGAAAGTCAATTGCAAGAAAATGTCTATATATGTGTGTGCATACATATTTATATTGATATAAATAGTTTGTAAAGATTTATTTGATCAGAAGGTGGTTGAATTACATCTGGAGTGATGGATTCCTATGGGCAAAACTTATTTCATCCAAAAAAAAAAAAAAATCAAACGTGGATGAGCATCTATGTTCAATTTCCTTATCTTCCTAATTCAATATTCAGTGCCTTGGATATTTACTTAAATTGGATGCGTGACACACAATACAGTCAAAAGAAAATAATTGCAGTGAACTAAAATATGTCCATGCAGAAGCTGATTATTGGCCCTGAAGTCATGTGAAGACAGTAGCACATGTTCTTTAAATTCATTTTATACATATTTAGAACAAAGCATGATTTTATTGAAACGTCATAGAATCACAGAGTAGTTTGGGTTGGAAGGGACCTTTAAAGGTCATCTGGTCAAAGCCCGCTGCAATGAGCAGGGACATCTTCAACTAGATGAGGTTGCTCAGAGCCCTGTCCACCCTGACCTTGAATGTTTCCAGGGATGGGGCATATACCATATCTGTGAGCAACCTGTTACAGTGTTTCACCACCCTCATTGTAAAACATTTCTTCCTTATATCTAGTCTAAATCTACTCTGTTTTAGTTTAAAACCTTTACCCTTTGTCCTATCACAACAGGCCCTGCTAATGTATAGGAGAGTCCAAAGTAAACAAGATCATAGAAAGAAAAGCTAATATCTTTACTATGTTGCTTCCACAACTAGAGGCTTCAGATACCAGGAAGGTGGTCAGCAGAGTTGAAAAGGGGGTTTTTTTGAAGATTTCTATGCCATTAAAGATAGTTTCTTTCCCTGTTCAGTCATACATGCACGTGACTCAAGTTTTCTGTTTATTTAATGTCATAGGTGTTGCTGTGGGCGTCTAATAGGTCAACATGTTGGACTGACTCCAAGCATCTCCGTTATTCAGAATGAGAAAAATGAAAGCAGGCTTACTCGCAATGACATCCAGTCGGAGAAGTGGTCCATCAGCAAACACACGCAGCTCAGCCCGACGGACGCTTTTGGAACCATTGAGTTCCAAGGAGGAGGCCACTCCAATAAAGCCATGGTAACCATGTTTTTCTCTTCGATAAATAATGCTGCTAGCTCAAAAAATGCATTCACAAAGAATAAACAGCATTCTTTCTTAACTTCATTTTTAAAAAATTTTTAGTGTAAGACTGTACCATATGTTTTTATGTATCATATGCCAAAGAATGGGTGAACAGAATTAACTGTAAAAGCTGAAGTGCAGCGCAAGAGGGGCTACCTTTATGAAGACTGAAGGCATGCTAATGTGCTGTCTCGATTCTCTTCCAATGACTAGCCATCCCTCTTTTTCTGAATAACTTTAGAATTCAACTAAGGTTTCCCATTGCTGATAGTGTCTGCAAGGCTGAAAAATTTGAAATATACCAAATTTGTTTCAATATTCCTCCAGATATATATCGGAGGATAGACCAGTTAGACTTACTGGTTCATCTTTCAATGAAATAAGTGTCTAAACTAGGAACTGGGAAATCCCTATTCTGCCACAGATTTCCTTGAGCGAGTCACTTAATCGTAACACAATGCTATGGAGCAATACCAAAGTATGTCAATCTGAAGGGGTTGCTCCACTAAATTGGAGGAATGTTTCCAGCACCCACACTAACCCGTGCATGTATTCCTTCTATGTGGCATTACAGGAAAGGAAGAATCTCTCAGGTTCTGTCTAAACTGCAGAACCTGGGACTTTGGGAATGAAAAATGAGTGTGTACCTAGCGCATTGTGGCCAAGACACTGCTTTGAGCAGCAGTGAGGGTAGAAGCAGAACCCCTGGGTGCTCTCCAGAAAACCTGCCCAGCAACTCAGTACCACCTTCTTTGTCTTTTTCTTCCTGACAGGTCTCTCATATCTGTTGTGGTGCTAGATGGATTAGAGAAAATTAAAAGGTCAGGTACTATGCTAGCAAGACCCAGATACAAGACCTCAGATGGATGCATAGGTGCTGGAGATGGAAAGGTTACTTGAGTGGATGGTTCTGTTCATTCAGATGGATGGCTTCTTTTTATAGAAACCAGAAAACACTGTTGCACCAAGAAACATAGAAAATTAGGTCATATCTCTGAGAGTGTCACAGACACCTTATGTTCTATTGGTAACCAATCACCTAAAAATTTTCAAGGCTATTGCTATAGAGAGTATCTGATTCAGTAAATAACATTTGTTTAGTGTGAATAAATTGACGCCTCCCTCAGTTCTGAAAGGAACCAAACTGTGCTGTTGGTATCTTCACAAGGAATGGGAACAAAACGGAATGCTTTTCACCAAAACTAAGATTCAGAGATATAATAACCATCATACTATTAACCATGTATGGACACTTTGCATTAAATCTGTTGCTATGAGAAAGGGCAATCTCTAGAGCCTTTTGAGTGATGTCCTTGAAGATCACTATAAAGCAATAAACTGCCTTGCCTGACAAAAGTAGACTTGGGCAGCCAAGAAATGATGAAGGGTTTAGGGAACTTGTTGGTACCAATTTCTCTAGAGGATTTCTGATCTTTGTTGGGATTCTGGTGTGCTGGCACAGTGCCATAAGAGAACAGGAGATGCCCCAATGTATATGTTGTGTGCTTAAAGAAATATACTTGAAGTGAAGCTGTGGAG
This sequence comes from Himantopus leucocephalus, assembly GCA_003993805.1. NCBI lineage: Eukaryota > Metazoa > Chordata > Aves > Charadriiformes > Recurvirostridae > Himantopus > Himantopus leucocephalus. The sequence goes on from RSEF01000031.1 coordinate 35,769,540, forward strand.
ATAAAACTGGAGGTCAACATGAAGGAAAGAAAAATCTTGTCACAGATCAGTCAGGAATGAAACCATGAAGAATTTAGAAAAAGGAAGATAAAAGGGGGTTAAAAATCTGAGAAACCTAAATAACAAGTTAAAACTTAGGAATCATTATAGACAAAACATTTATGGCTTGAAAAACTCTGGATTTATTTTGACAGTACTAGAATCAGGAAAATAGTTGTATCTGCTATCTATTCATAGTCACTAAACTCCACCTGAAACACGGAAACAACCAAATTCTTCTTGAATTAAATAAGTCTACAAAAGCTCCAGAAGTTCAATCATCCCACTAGTGGGAAAACTGCTTCAAATTACACAATTCACAAAATATCTCTTTAATGGGTGTCCTGCTTGGTTACCACCAGTGAGAAAAACACCTTGCATATGAACAAAACACAAATAAGGAGGTTTGCATAACCAGTAATTTTGCATTTTTTTAAATGGAAGCGAAATAAAGAGCTTTGCTATACTATGGTGTATACGTCACTGAAATGTCCTTATAGTCAGATTTCCAGACTGAAACTATTTTAGGGTAGATTATAGTCAAACAGCTGCCTAACTAGTTGTTGCAGTTTTATTAATAGAAAGAATGAAACTTCTGTGTCTGAATTTACTGGGTACAAGGTCTTTCCTATAATAAAAAAAACTTACCAAATCAAAAGCTTTCTGTGAAAGCCAAGAGTTTGCGCAGTCAAAGCAACCAACCAATTTTGCAGCAGAGGAGAAGAAAAAAAAGCATTTAAATCATCTTGAAAAATAAGGGTTGGAAAAAGGAACAAGTGCATAACAATCCTTGGAAACATTCTTGTTCAGACAATATGCTTTCAAAAGCAAAAACAGAGAAGCTGGAACATCAACAGGGCCAGGAGGAGAGAGAGAAAAGGGAGAAAACACAATAAATAGACATTTGTCTTTTCTAAAAATATGCTACTTAGTTATTTTCTAGCTACTAGATATCAAATATCACTGTTAGCATACAAGCTGATTTTTACTGACGGTAATGGGAGGTGAATATTTTGCCTATTGGCTAATAGAATAACCCTATGAAGTGGCAAAATTTAGCAGGCCGACCAACATCAAGGAAATCCTCAGGGGAAGAATTTGGCATAAAATCCACCACCTGTCACTCACTTTGTTTCCTGAAATGGATGGCCACACACGAAAATTGTTAAGCAAGGGAAACACAGAACAGAGTAGTATTATTTTCGTCTGTGCTAATAGCAAAATTTAAATTAGAAGAGAAGGCATTGATTTGGAATAAAACAGAAAAAACAATGTAGGTTTACATATTGTCAATAGAACTAACTGTATCATTAATTTCATTTCCACAGCCACAAAGAACAAAAATTCTCAAACACCATGAATTTTGCTAAAACCATTGAGTTGTTAAAGTATCTTCAGTGGGATTGCACTAAGCTACTTAAATCAATAACGCGAATAGCTGAGAGTGCAGCAGATTATATAAAAACACATAGCCAAGATTAGATAACATTGGTTCACTGGATCAGTTACTAAAGAGGCCTTTCTTTCAGTCTTCATGTAACCACAGACGATCCTGCAACACTACTGTGGTTTTTAGATCTCTCTCAATCTCCTATTTTCTCTCTCAATCTCCTATTTTCTTTACGAGTGGCTCATCCCATTAATGTTTAAGAAACACATTTAACAGTTTTGCTGTTCATATTTACATTGGTTTTACGGCAGATTTTCAATTTTGGCAACTTTTTTACAAAGATCTGAGAGGAATGTGGAGATGCATAAAATTTATTAACAGCTTTTGCAATAAATCAGTGGATTTAAAAAAGATAGAAAAATTAATAAACTGTGATCTCCTTATATCGTTTTGTTCTTAGTAGTTTATGAAATAACAGGTAACTATATACTGGCAATTTATTACCCTAACTCTGAGAGCAATTATCAAACTAATGTGAGTGATTCCACTCCAATTATGAGCAATATACTGAACAATAATTTGAGAATAGATTCTGGTCATTGGTGGACCAGTTAAGACAATTTTGCTGTGATGCATTTTGTAGTGAACTTGTGGCCAAACTAAACTAATTTTTTTAATTTACTATCTGCCTTTCTGCACACAAAAAAAAACCCCTTCACATTGTTGCATTAATTCGTGTGCCTGGATTCCATACCAAACTTTTTTAAAGGACCGCTCTTTACAGAACTGAAATTTCTTTGATCATGGTTTTTCAAGGTTAGGTGGAAGATGGCTGTTTGAAAAGCTTTAGTGAGTTAAATACATTCCTCTTAACTGAAAGCATTGCAATGATGCATTTAATATGCACAATAAAAAGCTAATATACATTTGCAGCAGTAGAAGAAATAACGTTTACATCAGTGTTATAAGCTTAACTTTTCTTATGGTGCATGGAAACATGAAAGAATACCAGTAACATTCCAATGTACGTAAACAGTTTCTTAGACAGACTTTCTAATATTCAGATCCTCAAAATATTATACTTTATTAAGGATATTTGGAAATCAGCCACATAAAAAGGTATATTTCTGCTTTTAAAATACGCTGTTTTATCAAAAGTGTGTTAAAAGGATCTTAAAAGCAATCCGCGCTTTTGAGAGAAAAAAAAGAGATAATCCTGTAACTTGTGTAAACCATGAAAAAGGCAGCAAACATTGTTTTTGTTACAGTAAATTAATACTTAAAGAACACTTAAAGAATTTAAAAGATGGTGTCCTACATGGACGAAAAGGTGAAATAACACAGAAAAAAAGCATCTATCTAAAGCCCATTTAAATCAATGAGGGTCCTTCCACTGACTGTTTAGTGGAACTTGGATGAGGCCTTAAGATGTTAAGAAGAATAAACCAGCCTGTTTTCAGTTTAAGTGACAGTTTTTCTGTTGGATTCAATGAGAATTACATCAGGCCCATTTTATATGTGAAGAGCGTACTTTGAGGGAATCAGTCTTTAGCTTGAAGAAGTGTCTGCAGTGATGAAATCGTATTTAAGGTAGGTGAAATAGCCACCCAGTACCTGCACACATCAAAGAGAAACAAAGGAGCAAAGTTAGACTGCAGGTCAAAAAAAATGTTCTCTGAAGAGATTTTCTTTGAAGAAATTCAACACAATTCTGAATTTTTCTATTTTATTCACTGAGCCTCTCATCTGCAATCATTCACCACGTGCTTCAATGAGACAGCTGTGCTTGAGTAACAGAGTAGTAATTCTACCACACAGGAACTTCGACTTCCGCCCTAGGGCACTGGAGTCCAACTTGCAAGCATCTGGCTGTTTGAGTGATGATGGGCACAGTTATTTTTTAGGAAACCACTTGATATAAAAGTAAAGTATAAAAGTATTGGCATCAAATGACACCCTTGCCGACTACTTCTGTGCTAGTTTTGGGATCAAAGGGGCATGACAGCTTGAACTTTGTGATTTTCATTTCACAGTGTTATGCTGTCAGTCAGGTCTATCCGTAGGCTTTGTGGTTCAAAACTGTACTTTTGCTTCCTATCTTGCCCTGCTGTGCCAACACATAACAACTGAATTCTTTCGTCCTCTCCATACACCACTCCCGTAAAGAAGGGTTTAAATCATTTGCCATTAGAACTGATCACTTCTACAGCTGACAGATACACCAGACCTGGAATTTCAGGGTAACAGAGCAGTGGTTTAGCTTACATTTAAATTCTAAATCTGCCTCCAGAGGCTATAGCAGAAGAATTCAGGAATGGCAGAAATACTCCTTAAGATCCTGAAAAAAAACCCTGAAAACTGAAAAACAAAAACTGAAAAGGCCAAATATTCTGCTACAAGATTGAAAGAAATGAATTTTTAATATGGAAAAAAAGGCCTTAAAAGTGTTTGTTCATAATTTAATGCATACTTTGAAAGTGATGACAAAGGAATTCTCTTGTACTTAGTACATGTTAAGTACTGGCAAAAGAGTAATCTCAAGCATACCGAACTGAAAATGCCCTCTGTAAAAGCAAAAATGAATCAGTCAGTCATAAAAACTGAGGTCTATGCACAGAAGAAAAGTCATGCTGTTTGGCACCATTGCCTTTCTCAAAAAACTTCTAAAACAGTAAAGCTTATCCATGATGATTTAATTTTTAATTTATATGAAAAAAATCAGATTTATTTTTGCTTAAATTTCCTCTTTATAAAGTAAAATGAATTCTTATCATACGTATAGAGGGGTTTTGCCTGCAGTATAAAGAACAAGCATCTTTTTGTAATGAAAGATGTCTACAGATAAATGTAAGAATATATTTCTTCTAACTTTGTGATTCACTATAGAGATTTATATTTATTGAAATTCAGAGGTCTTAGTGAATAAGAAAATTAAAGAGGTTTTTGCCAATTAGTATATAGGCTTAAGAAGGTAGGGACAGTGAAGTCACAAATTCTGGGGTATAAAACAATGCTAACGCATAATAAAATTGGTCACTGGCTGGATTAGATAATACACATCTGATGTCGTTTGTGCCTTTATCTTAGTATAATCCCAGATGATGCAGTGGCCTCTGTTTTCAGCAAGTTTGCATGCCCATTACTAATATAAATTCACTTTAATTATCTTCTTAAAAATTCCAGTCTGTTTTCACGAAAAAAACCAGAGTATTGTACCAGTGATCTCAAAACATAATCTCCATAGTTTGACCAGCAGAGGTTTTGTGTAGGCCCCCTGAAGGATGTTGTCTATTAATGGCTGTAGTCTAACAAGGTGTTGCCTTTCACAACCTCAGCTCTCCCTAAGGGCAGAGGAAAGGGAATAAGAACTAGTCTCCTTAAGACCCCTCTGGTGTGTTAAAACTTTGGTGGCCCTCGAATCCTAATCAAAATTATTAGCTTCACCATCTGGTCAGTGGTGCAAGATTTTCTCAACTCCCACAAAGCAAACTGAATGGGTAGCTACTGAGGATACGGTTCATGTATATATAAGCTCGAGGGTACATTATGCTCTCGCTAGACATGAATATTGTATGTTCTTTGTCCATTAGCTGTTATGAATTTGCCTGGCTGCTGCAGAGAACATTACTGATGCTCTGGGGTGAACGTGCATTCCCAAGCTCTTGCTCAGCTTTCAGTTTGGCTGTGCCCCCATTGCTTCCCTGTGACTATTTGCCAAATGGACTTCTGCTTCCAGGAATGTTGAGAATGGCTGTTCACCGTGCGACAACCCATTCTTGTGAAGAAACCTGTCTATTAGCAATTTCTTCTGGAAAAAGTCAAGTCCTTATTTCTTATTCAACTAGAAAGGAGTCCACTTTACTGTCATATGATTTACTAAAAAAGAACAATCTTTTGGCAAGAAATACTAATTAGGCATGTTAAAAAGGGACAAAATGGTTACATAATATATGTGGATATTATACAGCCTGACAAGTTACAATAAATAAGTTAGGACTAGGCATTCCTCTGGCTGAAAGCAGAAGTGCCTCTGTTACAGACCTCACGGCTGTGCTGACAACGAATCAAGGGAAAGACTACTCAAGTAACTCTGTATGCATTGGTTCAATCAGAAGTTTGACAGATGAGAGGCTTTCTATAACCTGTTTTATTCAATTAAGAGGGCCCTTCCACATCTTACCAGCTATACAAAGAATTTTACCCTCTTGAGGTCCGTTTCTGCTGTGCAACTAGAATTCAAAAAAGTATCATCTGCCCTGTCATGGGTTTTGTGAAACCCTTCATACGTCAGCAACAGAAAGAGCAGGAGAAAGAGCCCCAGAAAGAAAGGCTTGTCATGAAGAGACAGGTATGTGTGCGACATGGGAGTGCTGTAGAAATTTTGAAGACAGTTGTTATCTTTGAGCACACACAGATGGTCAAGGTCTCCCTTGGGGCAAAATGCTGCAGATGTAGCACAGAAGAGCCAAGAATTGGAAATGTGTAAATGGGTTTCAAAGCACTTTTAGGGTCCTGTGCCAAGTTAGGCAAATTCGTGAATCTGTACAAACCAGTCTGTAAGTCAGAAGTTAGCTTTCCTTCATCTGAAAAGTACCTGCTTGTCTTGCTCAGTTTAAACTTATGTGTTCTTGAACAACTGAGCTTGTTTCTGTTATTTCCTACCATTTGAGGGTTTGATTTTGTTAATTTGAAAATAAAATACAGGTGAATGTACAGTTGTGACTCTGACTACCTAGGTCATCTTTGGCAGACCACTTAAATTTTTGCTTCAGTTTTTGCCTCCCTAAATTAAAGACATTTATCTTTTAAGCATTGCTAAGCATATTGAAACAATTAATGACTTAATTTCCTAAATAAAGGAAAATTGTCCAGCCTGTGAATTGCAAGTGTTCCGTTATTCCTAGTATCCTAGTTTCCTAACTTTTGAAAAAATCATCAAGTTAGCAGTTAGTGCTTTTGTCATAAAAGTTACCTTTTTTTCAGTGATCTATTGGGCATAGATCGTATGTATTAGGAACCAGTGAGTATAACCAATCTTTTTTTCTCTACCCCTGCCCTTATTTCTGCAGTATGTACGTGTGTCTTTTGACACAAAGCCTGACCTTCTTCTGCATCTGATGACCAAAGAGTGGCAGCTTGAGCTCCCTAAACTTCTCATCTCTGTTCATGGGGGCCTTCAGAATTTTGAACTTCAGCCAAAACTCAAGCAAGTCTTTGGAAAAGGCCTCATTAAGGCTGCTATGACAACTGGAGCATGGATATTCACTGGAGGAGTAAACACAGGTAACAACAACATTGAAATGAAAGCACAGTGGCATCTAGGAGGTTTCATCACAGAAGAAAATTAGGACTGATAAGATTAAGAAGCCATTCCATGTTTTATTTTATTAGTGTTGGCTGTACTATGTGCAAACAAGAAAATGCCAAGTTCATACCAGCCTGGCAGCTACCAGGGAATAAAAGGTTTGCTAAAGCATGAAAAGCACACTGGGGAGCTGAAAATAAAGACTCCTGTGAGGCAATTATATTAGTATATTGCCAGTGAAGACTTTATAAGATCAACAGTAAGCTACAGGGAGGGACTGCTAACCAGAAACCAAAGAAGTCGAACTCTTACTACATAAAACAGAAAAGATTTTCATCGAGAAAAGACCTTTATTTTATCTTATAAGGTGATCTGAAATATGAAAGGCAAAAATGTTCTGTTTTGTGGATATGGTGGGAAACTATTGTGAATCAGCATCACTTTTTTTTCCCTTGTAGGCAGCTTGACCTAATTTTTTTCTATTACCCCTGCAGCAAGAGAGATAACATTGCCATTTATATTCAAAGTTAAGAACATCTGTAACATACCATATGGGTGTCCTAATGACCCAAGAGAGCAGCTGGCGCAGCTCTGCTGGGAGACAGCATGTAGGTTTTGGGAATAAACTGCAAAACATAGTTCCCCAGATAATAAATGTTGGGCAGTGGCTTCCCAGATACCTGAAGGAGACACAAAGGAGGAGAGAGTCAGAGGAAAGTCAAAGAATTCTGCCAGAGATAAATGCAAAAAATTTTGGGCTGGGACATGTACTTGTAAATTCTTATATCATCCTTACTTGCTGCAGTAACAAAGCTATAATTTACAGCTTTAGTAATCCCACAGAGTGTATCCTCTTACTGTCTATGGAAAACACTGTAATCACTCTATCATGCATTAATTTTAGTGCATTGTGAATCAACTCCTACATATTTGAATATGAATGTTTAATAAGAGTCTTGGGTTTTTTAGTTTCCAGAGCACATCAAATTTAAAACAATATTCAGTTTTATCACAGCAGCAGTACGAATAACAAAGAAGCAGCACAGCTTCTGGAGTGTTAGATAGATAAATAGGCAGACTCATGTGTATGTAATATCCCCCACATCTCTGCAGGATAAGGAAGAAAATCAGGCTACATGTTGACCTGTGTACTCTGGTGATAATAGTTATGTTAGTAGCCAGATACTCCCGTAGTGATGATAGCAAAGACAAATATAAATTTTAAGTTAAAAGCACATTAGAAAACTGTAGATATTGTACACTCATTGCAGTGGTTTACCACAGGAACTGTAGAAATCATACTACAGAAATCTTGTGAAAAAAGACTGACTATAACATTTGCATTTGACAAACGCATGACTGCTTCGTACCATTTTTCAAATCATCATAGTTGCAAATGCCGAAACAATACAAATGAACCAGGAAAGTCAACATAATTACTGTTGAAAATGATTTTTTTCCCTGTGATCAAAAATTACCAAGACAAAACAATGAAGTTCAAATTGCTGTGTGTTATTTTAAAAATATAATTCCACAAGCAGTTCAGCATCAGTTATCTCTCATTGTTATTTTTTATTTCTGGAGCAAAGCAGTTGATTGCTCTGGGGCTAGGTTTGCAAACTGTGTAGGTGAAAATTAAGTGTTTTATCTCTATGTGAAATTGTACAAATAGAGAATTTCTGAGTACAGTCTGTTCTGTTGATGATGAATTTTTAAATCAGATTTCTCTTAAGGAAAAGTATAATTGAAAAATCCTGAAATACTGCTGTTGGACTGAGAATCAGTGATGTGACAAGCATGGTGCATACCTGGCTATAACCACAATTTTTAAATGACTTAAACAAATTGTTCTGAATATTCATGTCGTGCTCAAAGTTGATCATTCTAAATAGCAGGAGTTTTTGCAGTCTGTACAGATTTTCTGCTTTGAATCCTTTGGGTTGCTGGATCATAGCATAATTCTTAGCTGATTACAGGTATGGGTTGGGTTTTTTATCTTTTCCACCACAGAAAGGAAATTAGACTGCAGGACTTAGAGGATTTATTAGGTTGTGGGTTTTTTCCTTACATGGTTCATTTACAGTGTGGAAAAACTATGGCTAAAATCACATTTCTTGTGTGACTGTTGTAACTCCAATCCAGCCATCCTGAAACTGTGGAATCCGAACAAGAAGCAAACACAGAAACTGAGTAACAGATAACATCTGCAGCAAATCCACAGGTCTGCTTCAGTGCGGCCAGATCACAAAAATAGTTATTGATACACCAGTAAAGAAATTATTTTATGACAAGGAAGGAAGAGAAGGAAAAGGAGGAAAGGGACTTGTCCCCTGCACAGAGATACCACTGAAACACAGACAAAGCTGGCCTAAAGCATACAAGGAACTTTATCAGAAAGCACTTGGAAAAGAGCTGGGGAGCAGGCATTCTCTCTGTACTAAGTTCTGTTTTCTCACTGATCCCCAGCAGGGTTTCTAATACTCTGCTGGAAGCTATCTCAGGTGACTAAGTTCGTTTGGAAAGAATGGTAGACTAGCTCGCCACAGGGTAGTGTAATGATGTTTTCACATGTCCATCCTTTATGCAGACAGAAGGGAGCATTTTTGCGCAAGTTACACTTTCCTGGGGGGTTGGGTTGTCTATTTTTAATTCCTGTGCTTCTTTCTATGCTTGAGAAGGATACAAATATTTGCATGCACATACGGTTGTGAACACAAGCGCAGATTAACAAGTTACAGTCAGCTGTCAACATTTCCATTCTTATTCCTAGAGCTGTGTAATTTTTTTCTTGCTCCTTCATTTAATATTTTTTAGATTAGATAAAATGGTCTTACAGTATCACTGCTATAATAATCAATAGGAATACATTCATAGTTTTACTTAATTGTAAGTAAATGCATAGGTGTTCCCTATAAAAGAATTCTATACTAAATCCATACCATAAGGAACAAAAAGGACATAATTATGAATTTCTATTTTATGCTGTTTCTTTCCCAGGAGTCATTCGGCATGTTGGAGATGCACTGAAAGATCATGCCTCAAAATCTCGAGGGAAGATCTGCACCATTGGTATAGCTCCCTGGGGAATTGTGGAAAATCAAGAGGATCTGATTGGCAAAGATGTAAGCCCTATACGGACATAGATCACCCCCAATATATATAAATCTTTCAGTTATTCTTCTTTTCCTCTCCATCCCTCACTTAACAATTCCTCATAGAATTAATTTCTGCATAAAAAAATCAATACATACACAGGTTTTCCATTATGGTCGATAGCAGTTTTGACATGGCAACACTAAAAATTCCTGCACTGTACGTTCTTTAAAAATAAATTAGAAAGAAATTTCATTAAGTGCTATTCTTGAAAATATATTAATTTTTCATCCTTAGAACAGTATAAACACTGAGAAGTGCCTAAGAAAACACTGATTGCAAAGCTCGAAGTCAGATTTATTTTGAAACAATACTATGTTGCATTGGTTAAATTCAGAATTACAGACTGTCTCCTTTATAATATATTCTGTCCTATACATTTTTATTACTGCAATTGTGATGAGTCTTATAAATGTATCAGACATGAGATCAGACCTCAAAGAATCATTACTTCAGTCAGCTTCTGAAGGGCAGAGTTGGTGTTTCTTGTACTTTCGTATCATTCTTCTGTTTTAAACCCATATTGTCACTCAGAAAGATTAACCACCTGATTTCAAGTACATGAATAGTTTACTTACACTGGTTATATGTTACCTGAAGCTTTTCTGAGCCCTTTCTTTTTTCCCTCACCTCTGGTTCATTCCCAAGCAATCTGCCTGAGAACCAGTGGCTAACTGTGAGTGGAGAAGAGATATAGTCTTCATTCTGCATAATGAACATTTTCATTGTCTACATTACTCTAAACCATTCTTCTCTGAATGTTCATCCATTAGCAAGCTGGGGAAGGGAAGAAGATTCAATTATCAGTTAGGTCAGAAGGTATTACAGCGAGTACGAAGAAATTGATCCAACTGGAATTCATTGCAATTCACTATTACATTATAGCCATTAGAGGGAATTGTATTAGCATGGGGGTTTGTATCCTAATACCACCAGTGCTTGTATAATAGAGTTACCAATATATACAAACAAGCAGGATGGGACTTTGCAGCAGTAATTCTGAATCATTAAGGAACTCTTCAGAGATGCGGTGGGAAAGGTGACTAGCAGAAATAGCTAACCACAAAGATGAGGTCCCTCCTGTTAAAAAAGTGTAATGTGCACATCAATTTCAAATAAGCAGTCTTTACTGACTATGCATGGTGTTCTGGATGCATTGTAAGAAGAAAGAAGGCAAGAAAGGACATCAAATTTGTTGTGAATTTTGGGACATTGTTATTATTCCATTAGTTATTTCCACCTGTTGGAAAGCTACATACCCCTGTTCCCAGCAAGTTACCACCTCTTAAACGGGCTATGGAGCCTTCTTTTACAGAAAGAGATGAAGAAAGAAGTTGGTTTCCCAGCTGTTCCAGACAACTGGAACAGCCCCCCCCGATTTCTGATTTCTTTAGGAAATGTTTTCCTCTAAATATCCTTCCAATTTAACAGGAAACCAAGAACTAGTATGCTAACCTTTTTTTTAAAAAAAAAAAAAAGCTTTCTGGTAAATCAAAAAAGGTTAATAATTAGTCTGATCATCAGACAGAAAGTGACAGAACTTTAAAAAACAGTAAAGAGCAAATTTGGGTAAAGGCTTCCACTAATGCAGCCACAATTACATTACTAGGATTACAGTTACAGGGTCATCACTAAGGACAAAAATAGTTCCAAAATGTATCTGTGATTGATAGAAGAAACTGAAACTTTTCCTCCAAACCTCCTGGCCCCTAATATTTTCATAAAATGATTGATTAGTGGCATGAGGCAATGCTGAAGCACTTCTGGTTTTATCCATCTCTAATGCACATGTAATTATATTGCTTTATGATTATCAATATTGAATTTCATCTTCCATTTTATTGCCTAGTCAGGCTGCTTTACAAAGACTTTCTTTAACTCTTCATAGTCCGCTGAAATATCTGTAAAATTTTCACACTCTTATTAACCCCAAATCCCTTAGAACTGTGTTGAACAGAACACAACTCAGCTTGAGGTAGGCCACTTATGTCAGTAAATCTTCTTAGTAACACTCAGTCTTTGCAAAAATTGACTTTTCTTCTTATTGTTTTCTCTCCCTTCCCCCCAGCTTTCCCCAGTTACTAATCCCTCAAAGGACTTCCCTCTTGTGCCATGTGTGCAGTTTCTTTACAAGTATTTGGTGAGGAAGCTTTTTTGAAAGCTTTTTGAAAATCAAAGTGTACTATATTGACTGGCTCATTAGAGGTGAATGCTGTGAAATGAACCAAGGAGGTGAAATATAAATAGTACCATGAGCATGTAAAATGAATCATCATTAAGCAAGAAACAAAGGCCACAAAGGATTATGGGGGGGGGGAAGTCAACCAATAGTAAAAGGCCTGTCAAATTCCAGCATCAATGTGGCTTTATGCCTATATGCACTATGTCTAGTTAAATTACGATCAAAACTCAAGAGTTGTCAAAACATACTGTTCCAGCATCAGATAGATACAGAAAAATGTCTTAGTCATGGGATTTGGGGAGTGGAAGTGGGAGAGGGGGAGTTGTTGCCATTGCACATGCCCCAGTGCATATTGCCTCCCTGTGCTTCGTGGCAAGTCAGGGGTGCTCAGCAGAGCTGTGCCGCTGCTAATGCCCCAGCCCTTGCCTGGCTTGTATGGATCTGGAAGTCATAGCTGAGGAGTTTTATTACATTTACCAGTCCATCCAAATCAATCAGCTCTTGGGAATCCCAAGGGCTCTCCTCAGAGCCATAAAGAGAACTGGCCAAGTTAAGCAAAATATTACTGTTCTTGGCTATTTATTATATTGTGATGGTTAAAGATCCCTAAAGAGATGTGTTTTACTACAGTATTGTAAAAGCAATATAGCAGAAAACAGTGCACCTCTTAACACACTGAGATTCTAATTTAAAAACAAAGCACACAAGGGAAAGGTAGTCAGTTGACTTATTTCCAATTTTCTGATAGAAGAACTGAGAAAGCAAGGTGACTTGCTCAGTCTTATAGAAAACTTGGGTTATAAACAAGTTTCTGCCTACATACAGAGCCGTTCTTCCTTTTAAAAGAATACACTTTTTGAGTCTTTGTAACATGCACCTCTTTAAGAGTCTGTTCCACCCTCATTTGGGTTTAATTCCTAGTCACCTCAGCAGCAATAGTGCCTGGATTACAAAGAGAACAGTGATTTTAGTACTTTCCTTTTCTCAATGAAATCATTCAAATAAGTTTCATTTTTAGTCCAAAGAAGCTAGTGTTTGAGACTTAAATCAAAATATGCTTTTATTGTGCCACTCGGTGAAATGGACATTTCCAGCATATTGTGATGTGTCATAGATCAGTGAAGAAGCTGTAGTATATAACCTACTAACTTAAATAGAATGCTTTTTTTTAGGAATTAAAGTTTTGAGAAAAAAACTTCTTCTGCTGAACTAATTGAAACTAAAATTGAGCGTCTGTGCTGCTATGCTGAATCACTAAAAAATCCATGACACCCACTCTTCCATGCCTGCTATAAAAATACTTCCATACATGGATCCAGCAGGTTGACATAAGGAGAAATTCCTAAAGTCTTTCCAAATTTCTTGAGTTTTATTTGTCTCACTTAGACTACTATTATAGCCATGGATTATGGTGTGTTTGTCTCCCTACATTAATTGATTTTTCTATTACACTCAACAGCTAAAGTATGGCAAAACTGAAGCTCAGGAGAAATTTTGGAAAAAGTAGAATACTTATTATTTTTAACAAAGGCTTTAGCCAGTGAAAAGGAAGCAATAGTGGTCAGCTTTTTTCATTTAGTGCAGCAGAACACAAAACACAAAATATAAGCCTACTCTGTAGACTTGTGCATAAACAGATAAAAGTGCTACATAAAAGCAAAAACAGTTATCAGAAAGAAAAGTGCTTTCTCACAGCAAATTTATATCTTTATAATAAATATATATTGCACAAATATCTATTATATGTAACATATATTAAATATACTATAATATATAATATATAGTTAATATAGGTTTTATTATTTTATAATATTTATAGCTCATATATATTATGTATTTTATATATTTGTATATATATCAACCCCTTTCATGCACTCTGTGTTGCAGAATAAATTATATTTTTTAATTGCTAGAGCTCAGATGTTGGAAGCACAGTCATTGCCAGTTCTAGATGCCAGTTGTTAAGAACTTCACTAATAACAGATGCCTGTTCTTTTGTACTGCTCAGAATATTCAGAAAAAAACTATATTTATTAATTTAATAAAACTCAAGCAATGAGTATACTTCTACTTGAAACCTACTCTCCTATATCTCAGGCAACTGATAAGTAAGTGTATATTACTTTATTGTCATTGGATTTGTTGTTACCAATTTTGACTTGGTTTTGGTAGATATTTTGCAATTATCTTTCTGGAAAGATGTTATTCTTTGAGAATAAATTGAATTGCTGGGAAAAGACAGATTAAAAATAACTATAAGTAGTTAGTTCGCAAGTTTGTTTCACTTTAACTTTTATCTAGTGTCAAGGTCCCCTTGCAGGCTGAGTCAGGAAATAATTACTCTGAGGAAAAATGTAAGGACAAGAGATTCAGCTCTCTCGTTGCAAACTACAAGGTGGGAAGCTTGCCTGCGGCAAATCTGGGGACTGGCATATTTGTAGCATATACGGAGAATTTGGATCATGATACTTCCAGGATCCTCTAAATTAAACCAGGAACTACTGTATTCCCTGGTGTATCCCAGAACAGTGAGGCTGCAGAGAAGGCTTAATTTGAACAACAGCTACTACTTTTTAAGAAGCAAAGCACGCATCTCTCTCTTTTTTCCGCCACTAGTCTGAACACACTAAGTTTGTTGTAAATTCTTTGCCTTCACCTGGACTGCTCAGATTCCTGGGTTGGGTGACATGACACACGCGTGCTCGTTGTCGGTGGTGAGTTACCCTGAGCGATTTTTCACGTGGTGTCCCTATGTTGAGTGCCATGTACCCACAAGGAATGTAAACAGAGTACAACAGTGCTTTTAATTCAAGTTTGCTGCCACCTCAGGGTGCACAGGTGACTGCTGGGGTCAGACCAGCTCCTCACCTATTGACAGAATGCCCTCAGCCCGTGCAGCGTGAGCGCTGCTTCACAGCATGGCTGCTGTCACATTCATTAACCTGTATTTAGAGGGGTTGCCTTGAGCATAAATGCTTCCTTTCAACTCTGCAGAGGATGATGCCAGGGGACATTATTGCCTCTTCTCAGTGCAGAAAGAGGATGAGAAGACATGAAAGTCAAAGTTTTCCTAACCTTTTAACTTGCCCGTAAAATGCAAGGGATCAAAAAGAACAAAGGAACAGGAACTGCAAGAGTGAGAAATTGAAAATCTGCTGAGTGTTGTGGAAAAACAATTCACCTCAAGGAAATAGCCTCAAAGCCTATGATTTTCTTGCCTTCCTGAAGATTTTTCTTATCCTTTAATCAGGAAAAGAGTCTGACAGGGTGGCTTGTGAAATTTATTATTAAAAAAAAAAGTATATCAGCTATTTAACTGCGCATGCTGTGAAGAGTTCAACTGAAGATAATTGTATTCTCATTTTCACATCCATAAAATGTATTAATAATATGTTTCACCTTGTAGCTCAACAGCAGACAGAGAACCAAAGCGTAGCCTTCTTATCTGCCCTGCAGTAGCATTACTAAGTCAGTGTGTGGGTCCTTTGGTGCTGCAGCTCATTAGAACTGCAGATCAAGCTGTCACCATTAGAAAGTTTTAAGCTGTAGCTCTCAGGGACAAATCACAAGCTGTCAGTAGAAGTGCGTGCACAGTGGCTTGTAATCATACAATGAACAGGCAAATCAAGTCCTCCTTCTTCTATCAGATTTGCTGGCCTGTGCCCTCTGTGTGTGAGAGGTGTGGCAGGTATCAGCTTAAAAAATCTGTAGCTGTTTTATTTATTTGATACTTAAGTGTGTGAGAAAGAACCTTCTTTTTCTTTCTGACTGTGGACACATGGTTTCTGTGTAGAAGCTAGTTAATGAACATGTTCCAACAGCAGATTGATATTTGTTAAGCTGTATGTGCCTGTTGAACAAATGTTTTCTGAATTGGGCACCAAAAGAAACAGTATAAAAGAAACTTGAGCCAAAGCTGTCACCTGTTCTCACAGTGGAGTGCACTGCCTTGCGCCTTGCCGCAGGCCAGCTGCCCTCTTGGTCTTCTCAGACCTGTTTCCTCCCTTTTGCAGGATGAACAGCTTACAGAGTACTCTCTGTATGGCAGTTTAGAACAGCAAAAGAAGTCTGTGGGCTTCCCCTTGCCATCCAAGAGTTGGCGAAAGTGCTGCAAGCATTCGCAAGTAAAAATAATAGAGATAGATATCTCCCGCCAAAGAATTACTAACACATACAATTTATAAAGATTTATGTATCAATTAGAGAGCTCTTCAGAATAACAAAAAGGGAGAGAATTTTAGGAAGAAATTACTAAGTTAATATATTTCTGTCTGCAAGCATTTTGTCAAAACATGAGTGTACAATTTTGTGCATTATAAAGCACAAGATTTTGTTACAATTTGAACAATGCCAGAGCTGTGAAGAAAACTGCTTGCAGATGAAGTATAGCCCATCTGAGTTTTGTAACAAGTCACTTCAGCATTTCTTCAGCTAGGACTTCATTTTACACATTTTCAGGAGTTTTGTCTTTCCAAAAACAATGCAGGGAACAATATTTCTAGCAACTGTCTTTGACCAGCCAGGATCCCTCAACACACCACCAGTTCTTTTGCCACATAAGTGTGGTCTTATTTATGTCACTGGAGACCCACCAAAGTATCTGACAGCCAAATGTGACCCAGTGCTATTATTTGGTCTGTCTGGAGGCTATGAGTGGGATAACTCTGCAATAATTTACTCTGTGTGTCTGCATAAGAGCAAGCAACTGCCTTTGTACTATGCTAAGAATTGGCTGATAGCTTTTCCCAAGGAAATGGAAAACATCGTTTAATA
The DNA here is from genome assembly GCA_003993805.1 of Himantopus leucocephalus. Classification (NCBI taxonomy): domain Eukaryota; kingdom Metazoa; phylum Chordata; class Aves; order Charadriiformes; family Recurvirostridae; genus Himantopus; species Himantopus leucocephalus. The sequence continues at coordinate 35,786,382 of RSEF01000031.1, forward strand.
TCATGTGTACTGCTCTCCGAGAGTGGAACTCACCTGTATTGGAGTGTCTGGTGGTTCTGAATGAGCTGGAACAGGGGGCACGGTGCTGGGTAGGGTCTGTGAAGGAAGAATCAAATATTTCCATCAGATGAGGTGGGGATTTACAGCAACCCTATTGAAAGACAACAGCAGACAGGGTGTACAATGTCTATGTGTAGTCACACAGACTTTTGGAGGACTCACCATTAGATATTACCATGGAAAACCCTTTAAGCAATGTCTGTGTCTAAAAGGCCAGTGTTTACAAGAGGTGGCCACACTGGTTTAACTCCTAAGGTTATTTTCTACTTTACACATAGAAGGCAGCAGTGCCTGATGGCAATACTTAAACAATTTTGATTTTTTTTCTTTTGTATCATCTTGTCAGCTAGTATCTTATAATTGATCTAGTTCAGAGGGTCTTTTCTGTTTAGTACTTTTTTTTTCCTCTGTCTCTAAAATACAGGTGGTCCGACCATACCAGACAATGTCCAATCCCATGAGTAAGCTGACAGTGCTCAACAGTATGCATTCTCATTTTATTTTGGCTGACAATGGCACTACTGGTAAATATGGAGCAGAGGTGAAACTTCGTAGACAGCTGGAAAAGCACATTTCACTTCAGAAGATAAATACAAGTGAGTAACATTTTGCTTATATTGTTTTATAATTGCAATTATATCAAAGACACTATGAGTTTAAACAGGCAATAAGGTCTGCATATTTTGGGCAGTAGTTCTACTGTCTAAAGTGACAAGCATGAGCTACGATGGTGAATAAAGACAATAAAATCTGATTTTAGAGAACTGTGGGTAAGAGTACAGCACAAATAGCTGAATTTGTTTCAGGTAAGTTTCAAACAATATTTGTCTCTTCAGGTTCAACTTAGGTCTTTGGCATCCTCACCTCATTAAAACTGTGTACAGTTCTGGTCCCCTCCATTTTGTAAAGAATACAGTGGAATGAAAAGAAGTTGACAAAAAGTAAGGGAGAGCATTTATGATAAAGACTTTGCAGGCTGGAAGAGAGATCACTGAGGTGTATAGAGGTATATAAAGTCCAGCATGGCTGCAGAAGAAATGACTGGACAACTCAAGCAGTTCCAGAGCCGTTGATATTTAGAGGCAGAGAGAATATCCCATAGAAATGTTACTATATATTTGAACTATGTTTATTAGTTTTTCCTAAGCAGCTGTTATGAGCCACAGCCAGAGGCAAAATATGAGATTAGGTGGTCATAGAATCATAATGGTTTAGGTTGGAAGGGACCTTGAAGATCACCGAGTTCCAACCCCCCTGCCATAGGCAGGGACACCTCCCACTAGACCAGGTTGCTCAAAGATGCATCCAGCCTGGCCGTAAACTCCTCCAGGGATGGAGCTTCCACAGCTTCACTGGGCAGCCTGTTCCAGTGCCTCACCACCCCCATACTGAAAAAATTCTTCCTAGTATCTAATTTAAATCCCTTCTCTTGCAGTTTGAAGCCATTTGCCCTTGTCGTATCGCTACAAGCCTGTGTAAAAAGTCCTTCCCCAGCTCTCCTGTAGGCCCCCTTTAGGTACTGGAAGGCCGCTATAAGGTCTCCCCAGAGCCTTCTCTTCTCCAGGCTGANCATCTTCGTGGCCCTCCTCTGGACCTGCTCCAACAGGTCTATGTCCTTCTTATGTTGGGGGCTCCAGAGCTGGATGCAGTACTCCAGGTGGGGTCTCACCACAGCAGTGTAGAGGGGCGGAATCACCTCCCTTGACCTGCTGGCCACACTTCTTCTGATGCAGCCCATAATATGGTTGGCCTTCTGGGCTGCGATTGCATATTGCCAGCTCATGTTGAGCTTCTCATCAATCAGCGCACCCAGGCCCTTCTCCTCAGGGCTGCTCTTCACAGAATCACAGGATGGTCAGGGTTGGAAGGGACCTCTGG